>JAHSPW020000001.1:17412793-17852793 GCA_019985065.2 Arctostaphylos glauca | reverse complement strand
TCCCATGGTCTGATTCCGTGGAATTCTCGGGTCTTGGGGCTGAAACCTTGGATCTCGTTATATGCTTGCACATCCTGAAATACAGTTCATAAACCACATCAGGGTTATGTAGAGAGTTTGAATAAGGACAAGAGAAGAGCTCTGCCACAATCTGACTTTCTTGTATAGACCGTGTATGTGTGTGTGCTCGTGTGCGAATCTGCGTCCAAAGACCAAGAGCAAAGCCAAATTACTTCTACTACTACACAATACGCATGCCATGTGGAACCTGGAAACGAGTGAAGCGGATATTTCAAACACTTGCTGCCTTGTATTTTGATCTCCAGGATGCACATACATTCTAGCACAGCATATCCAAATTATCTCTTTGACTAGAGACCAAAAAAAAAGTATGCCCAGTTAGTACCCATTAATGAGTGTTTGACCGGATAGATTCAGTACAAACCTATAACCTTAGGCATTAAAGGATTGTGGTTGTCCTTAGACTCACGACCCGACCTTAGAAGTTTGTAGCATGAAATTTTACCACCGCACACGTGTTCACCCTTAGAGACAATCACCTCATATACATATTACATGTGAACCCGCTAGTGAAGCAGTTCTGAAAAACTAAGCATTTAAAGCATTTAAACTCTGGAGGGTGGTTTAGCTATGCAGCTGTACATGATGAAGAAAAGGCAGTTGACCCAACATGAACCATGAGAAGAAATTGACACACAAATTATGCCTTATCACGAACTATATTTAGACTCAAACAGGACAAGTCATAAAGCATGCTGCTCTCACAATCCTTGCACTGCATTTGATAAGGCTAAAAGCAAGTATGATCTTTAAATTAAGGAATGTTAGAACCGTACGCGTCAAGAGCATCCCCTTTTCTTTTAATTTCACTTGACCATAATATTGGATCAGCGTTTTTGGGCAGGGAATCCTGCTGTTGGGTTTTCTCCCGCAGCCACAGTTCTGCTTTATTGCACTCGCTAGTAACCTACAAAGAAAACAGTCAAAAATTCGACCAATCAGTTGGTAGCCCAAAACAAATCACCTTTGTCATCACATCAACCCCGCATCAAATATTATCTTTCCAGGAAAAGTAGCATACTGCATCTCGCTCACTCGCTGGAAGTGATCCTACAGCCATCCGATAATCCACAATGCGGTTTAATAGACCCCTTGTTGCTTCTGCTCGAGACTCTTCATCTTTATATCGATTTTCAATTGGATCCATCAACTAGCCAAAAGCAGAAAAATTAAGCACATTAAGAAGGGAAAGTAGAAATATTAAGGAAGAGCAAGAGGGGAAACTATGCAAACAATACGCACCTTTTTCAGATCATCTAGTTTCTCAGTATAAACCTTTTCAGATTCATCATCCCCATCCTCATAGAGCCACTCCTCTGTCTGTTGTAGATTTCTAGAAATCCCTTCCTTTTCTGAATCAGAGGCAAAGCTCCGGTACGTATTCAAAAGCTGTATGTATACATTTGTTATTCCCATGTGCAAAATAGTAAGATTTGGACAAGTTCAAAATCTCATGCCCAACAGATAACCACTAAGCAATTAATAAGAATAACAAGACGAGTCAATTAGAGGTGAAGATACCCAAGCATGAATACGCAAAAGCTGATGGCGGGAAATAGGCAAAAGGATCAAACTTCCACATCAAAATAACTGGAAAACCACATATATGCATCCACGAGGTAGTAAGAGGAAATGCAATAACTAAATTACCGAACTTCAATACCATTGAAAGACTCCTCAATATCTAGTGACAGAAAAAAACAGACCCATGTTATCCACAACGCGGAGTGCTCATCTCAGTTGAGTCAAGAAAAATGTTGGTTAATGAAACATCCTTTTTTTAACTCCATTTTTGGTAGTTAACAAGTAAAAAAAATTTGCATTTTACCCAATATTGCTATAAAAGGTATACATACTTCTGTTACTTTGTTAATGTGTGTAAGCTACTTTGTTTACGTGTGTACGCACTTTTTGAAGGCAGCAGCTTGAAGTTTGTCATGCTACGCCTAAGATAAAAGCTTCAAACAAAAGCCGCGCATAACCAATGTGGTACATGGGAATAGACCAATCCATACTCATCCACTGTCTATTCTCATTGTACTCCTGTACATTAAGTGCGGACTAAACAAGTGATATTAAGTTCCGACATGGGGTTCTGAGGGTTCTTAACAAAGGCTATGGCTGAGCCAATTAATTCGAATGGTTTTCAGTCAATTAATATGCAACTCAGGCCTTTGCTTTCCCCATAGCAATTTGTAAGTCAGTACCTGTTGAACGTAGGCAGAATTCATAATACTGGCACGTCAACACAATGAAGAAGTACCTTATTGCGTGTCTCGTAGACATAAGATTCCAGCATGTTTTTCTTATCTTTAGTTTGCTCAACCTTTATGTCTTGCTGGATCAACTTTAGTTCTTTCTCTTGAGCTTCAGAGAGTTCTTCCTTTGTCATTCCACCATACACATTCTCCGTAACTTGTAGATACTGTCTCCTAATGGCCTTGCCCTTTTTCATTTCGTCAGCAGCCTGCACATAGAAATTGAATCTCTATTACCAACACCACTACAACTAACAAAAATGCAAGTACATTACGAATCTGGCACTTTAATAGCTTAAATTTGCTGCACTATCGGCACCAACAAAGATATGATATAAGTCTAACTGCCCATAACAAGTAATTTAGTAACGCTACAGGATTGTTCCCCATTTTTGTCCCGTATGCAGTTTAAATTAGACTCCTACGTGTGTGCAGATATAGCATACGGGCAGCAGCTTTTTCATGGTAAAGTGCTCACCCCCTAAAGGTGTTTTCGCTTGTTGAAAACATCTTTCACAAGAAAAGGCAAAACAACTTGATTTACAAGCCATCCACTATAATCCGAGCATCTTCTATTTGAAGTAAAAGCTTAAAGCTAGTTTAGTTGTAGCTTAGGAAAACAATGCAAGGGATCTGCACTCGTGTTGAGCGGGTCTCACGAATCTTTTCCACAACTTGGATATGCATCAGCACAAAAATAAAAAATTGCATTCACAATTTTATATACAGTTCACAACAATCTTAATTACGATTTAGATCCTCTTCATTTTCACATCTTGTCCAATTTTCTTAAAACCAGTTACCTAGCATGAAGTACTAATGATCCATCTATTTCATGGTGGGGACTTTGGGGTGGTTCTCTGAAATAAAAAAGATAATAACATTCAAACTGAGATGCTTTAACAATACATCATCAGGGCCAGACCATGAAGAAGTTGTTATGTAGGCATGCCCACAGAGTATGTGTAATGTCACTGTAATCTGTGCAGCATGGATTGTTATTACAAGAAAACATTCCTAAATCCACTCAGTTAAAAATTCAAAATTCAAAAGAAAAGAAAAGAATATGGCAGAATTAATGAATAACATACATGGATGTAGACGGACAGCTAATTTAAACTGAACTTACAACAGAATCAGTATCTTCAGCATCATATGATACATCAAAGGACGTGCGATTGTCAGTCTCCAGCTTATCTGAAGTTACATGAGCACTACCCCTTGACTCATGCCTGTGATCTTCTATTAGCTGATGCAATTACAGAAATTCAGTCACCACAGAGATTGCAATCCCACCCAATTTCACATAATCAAAAAATGGAACCACTACTTACCATAGCTGACTCTACAGTTACAATTCCATTGAGATTTAGGTGAACCTTAACTTTTATCTTCATTGTTTCTGGGTGGGAGACTTGGAATGGACCAATCTAGAGAAACAAATTAGAATCAGCTTAATTTTTTAAGAAAAAACCCAAAAGGAAACCATAAAGTGTACATAAGTACTTTTAAGAGATTAATTGCATATGGGTTTTTTTTTTGGTTTTTTTGGGGGGGGAGAGGGGGGATTGTTGTGAGTAAACACCAACTTAGTGTTAGCAGAGTTATTATGAGATGAAAATGAAATAGAACGATAGAATGTCCCCTGGGTTCACAAACTCCCTTTCATATAGAACGTGATGCCTATCGGAATGATTCTAGTTATTACCGTAAAACTGCTGATTTTAGGTGATGTGCCAGGAGCCAATTCATTTGGATCAGCATAGAAGGCTTCTAAACGAAATCTGTTATTTCTACGCAATGTAAGAATCTTAATGCTTGGAAATGGATGTCCTCTTGGAAAGAGCACCGCATTTGACAGCGTGCAGATTGGACCTTCGTTGGATGAAAATCCTATTGAGAAAGGAAACACATCCTGGACCTGCAAATCAAAAGATATGCAAACATTGACGTGTTAAAATATGAGAAACCAAATTGTATGAGCTATATGTAAAAGCTCAGAATTGCATGCATGTAGCTTTCCCGTTAAACAAGATTAGGGCTGCAAACGAGCCGAGTTGAGCCGAGCTTTGGAGTGCTCGAGCTCGGCTCGTTAACTAAACGAGCCAAAAATTCGAGCTCGAGCTCAGCTTGTTTGTAAACGAGCCGAGCCGAGTCGAGTTGAACTAAGCTCATTTACTTAAACGAGCCTCTTTAAACGAGCCGAACTTCTAAAACGAGCCGAGTTTTTACGAGCCGAGCCGAGCTTTCGAGACTCGAGCTCGGCTCGTTTACGAAACGAGCCTAAAATTCGAGCTCGAGCTCGGCTTGTTAACTGAACGAGTCGAGTCGAACCGAGCCCTTATCGAGCCGAGCCAAGCCGAGCTCGCGAACAACTCGGTTCGTATGCAGCCCTAAACAAGATGCTTGCAGCCAGCGAAGTGCAAAATAACTCAAATCATATACACAAAAATCATAATAGACTTTGAGTTATCTTAAGTAACAAGCGCCTTTCCTTTTGTGAAGACTATCAACTTCATTTTTTAGACATGTACAAAAAATCCCTCACAGATCCTCATATAAGTCCAAATGAGCTACCACATATCGGCCAAATAGAAACCTATTCACAGCACCATTTGTGACAGGTATGAATCCACTAAGAGCGCCGAAAGAGATAAGAGACTTGTCATGGCCTTTCCCTAAAGCCGAAAGGAAACTAACAATATAGAGGAAGATATCAATCCAATGAAGACCACTGATGACTATAAAGGAGAGTTCAAATAGCTATTGCAATGACACCCGTCTTATATCTTTAACCGGTACTTGTAGGAATCCATTAACTTTACTCACTCCCCAGAAGTAACAACTTCATGCACACCACTACTACTGTGAAGCTCTTTCTTCGTGTCAGATTTGTCCAATACCAACTTCTAAGACCAGGAACAGACCTTTACTCAATAACACTGGAACATGAATATTAACTAATGCGAAGAAAAACAAGTAATCTCTATAAACTACACTCATGTAAAGAAGCAGGGTTTTTGTAGAGGCATGCTAACCATATAGGGATAAAGAAAGATGAGAGGGGTAGGAAGGGAAGACGTGAATTTACATTGCTCAAACCAAAGGACTGATGACCCTCCACTTTCAAGCTATATATGGGAGAATCTTATCATGTCAACTGTTCTACTAATTTTATGGCTGGCTGGTAGTGGTTCTGTTTTCTTTTTCCCGTAACCTGATAGATTGTTCATATTTTCTTTCTTTTTCATTTATATAAAGTTCCAGGTTACTGTTTTGCGTTAGTTTTAAATTACGAGTCACCTTGTATATGCGCATCGTCTGAACACCTTGAGTGGCCTTTAGAGTTCAATAGTAAAAATTCAATCAAAGAATTCATATTTGGCAATGATACAATAACATATAAGCTGTCCAAAAATAACCAAGCCAAGCCAAACCAAAACGAGCCTCATGTCCCAATCAATGGGGGGTCAGCTACATGAATCCGTTTTCTCCTATGAGCTCTGTCAAGGGCATCGTATTCTGGATATTCAAAAAATCTAAATCCTCTTGAATTAAATCCTCTAAAGTCAATTTTGGTCTACTCCTCTTAGTGCTATCATCTACCGTAACCACGTCAACACTCCTAACTACCGCATCTGCTGTCCAAAAATAACTAGAAAAAGGAAATACAATGCCACGACAAGGGAATCTGTAGGCCAAAAATTGGGGTCACCTACAAGAATTATTTTCCTCCATTCTGCTCTGTCAAGAGCTACAACGCATAATCTTTATTTGAATCCATGTTCCTAAAGGATCTTAAGGGAATTTACAGCAGAAATAAGTCTAGTTGACAGCATCATGGCAAATACAATTGCTAGTGACAGCATGGATGTTTTACATTGACCAACAACGACAAAAGAAATCTAATTTACAAGAAACAGGTTAAGTACGAAGAAGAAAAGTGTCCCCATTTTCCAAAATGGAAGCATACAGAAGTAACATAACAATTAAAATAACACAATACGCTCATAACAGCTATGCAATCATCCAAAGCACTTATGAAAGAGTTAACAGCTATGCAAAGACACAAACCTCATACTCTCTAACACGAAATACTGGGCTAAGCATTGCACATTGAAGAGCACAACCACGAGCCACACATTCGCTTGCATTGACAGTCCGGCTGGGTTCTCTACCAAAAAGAGAAGCCAAAACTCGTGCAATAGATGGTATCCGAGACCCTGATCCAACAAGCTCAACAACATGAATTTTGTCCACAGTCAGACCAGAGTCCTCCAAAGCCTTGCGACAAGGAATGCGGATCCTCTCCAATAACTCTGACGATAGTTTCTCAAAATCCTCTCTCTTAATGAAACCCTTAACATCTTTCTCATCCATTAAGCACTCAATGGTCATGGGCGCCTCTGGATTTGCGCTCAACACTTTCTTTAATTTCTCACATGCTTGCCTCAGCCTTATAGAAGCCCTGGTGTTAGAATAAACATCGATATCATATTTTTCCTTGAACTGGGATGCAAAATATATGAACAAAACCTCGTCGAAGTTTCTTCCGCCCAAGTTACTATCAAAAGCATGGGAAAGTATCTTCATGTGTCCAGGTTCAAATGAGGCAACAGCAACTTGCGTATCACAATGACCAATGTCAACGAAAACAACATGACTTGGACCTGATTTGGGGACATCAATCTTGTAAATACCATAACCCAGTGCAGTAGCAGCACAGTCATGCATCAATCTCAATGGCTTCAACCCTGCAATTTCTGCAGCATGCAAAAACTCACGCCTTTGCAAGTCTGTGAAGTAAGATGGTATCCCAATCACACAATCTGAAACGCCTATTTCCAGATTCTTCTCGGCGATCTGCTTCAAATGGGCCAACAACATTGCCAAAATCTGAACGGGTGTAAATGTATGAGTTTCGCCCAAATACTGCAAATGAATCAAAATGCTACCATCTGGACCTTCAGAAGTCTGGAAAGGGAATGACCTCAAGTCTTCCTGAACACCTGGTTCCCTGAATTTCCTACCAATCAATCTCTTCACCTGAGAAATTGTCGATTTAGGGTTCATGGTTGCAGAAGCGGCCCCAGCTGCGCCCAAGAACCTTTGTTTCTCACCAAATGATACAACGGCCGGGGTTTCTCGATTGGACTCATCATTCAACAAAACGTCAATCCCTCCTTGCTTCACAACTCCAATTACGCAATTCTCATTTCCAATATCAAATCCCACCACGCTCATTTTTTTTTTAATGAAGCTGATAAGTGATCCCCACAAACTGAAACACAGATTTTTTAAGAGGAATCAATATGACACCTTAATTTGAACAATTATGCTCAATTATCAGCTCATATATTCGACAAAACTTAGACGTACGATACCAATCACCTAAAGAGTTTTATCAAAATTTAATGAGGATTGATCAGGAAAGCATAGGTTCCATCAATTGACACAGCAATGTGAGATAACATCAAAGAGACATAAATAGATTTGGACGTACATATGTTTGGTTATGGCCAAATTGAAGAGTAAAATTACAACAACATTATGGAGCTGTGTGACGACAGATGGTGAGGTAAAGCAGCGTACCTTGTTAGACAGAGAAAAACCCTAAAATGGAGGAAGAGGGGGGTGGATGAGAGAGCAAATCTCTCCAAATTGCATGCCAACTGAAAGCGGACAATCTCCGGAGAAGGTGTGTGTGTGTGTGTGTGTAAATGAGGCCTAGAAATAGGAAGAGAGAATGAAGGAACAAAAACGATGCCGATTTGATCGGTTAGAAGGGAGTTCTGGAAGATTGTTTGTAGAGTCAATATTTGGCAAATCTATTAACTCATGGGTAAATTGCACTCCTCTCCCCTGCCGTTTCCGACAACTATAACCACCTCCCCTACCGTTTTTAAAATTGCAATGCATTCCCTTTGTCAGATTTGTCTCTTAACACCATTTCCGGATTATGGTGTTTTTACAAATTTACCATTCATTTGGGTGATAACACCTCAATTTGTTAAGCTTTTGGTTTGAGTACATTCACAAGAGAGAAATATGATTCTGATAGTGTAAATCTTGAGAAAAAAAATAATTTTTTCTTGATGCAGTACTGCCACATTGTGCTCTAGTTTCTCCTCAAACTAGTATGAATTCTATTTTTACAATTTCAAAGTTCTTAATTATTTTTTCAAGATTAATAGAATCGATAAAGGTATGGTAAAAATTCACACCAAACGTTGAGTTTTGTTTGAGAATGATTGATGAAATCTTGATTACTTGAAGCGCTAATGGAGAAGAAAAAAGACCCATTTTGCCTATATTTTCTTGGATATTTTTTCTTTATTTATTTATTTTTATTTTTATTAGTTTTACATTAAATTATTTTAGATTATTAGTTCGTCTTTAAAAAAATTAAAAATTAAAAGTTATGACTAATAGTTTAAAAGACCTCATTAAAGATAAAAATAATTCAAAACAAATAATTTTTTAATTACTTTTGCTTTTTTTTGAAATTTAGTACATATATTTTATTTTTAATAATCTAAACAAATAAGGTTGGAAACTAACGATAAATAAATAAAGTTAACTGAATAATCCAATAATAAAACTATGCTAAACCTAGTCAAAGTCCATAGATTTTTAACTTTATGTTTACCTCCTGTATTTAGTATCTCTTAAAATTGTACTTTATGTTAGATTTACTACCTTTATGCTTTCTTGATTAGCCTTGAAAAAGAAATAGAAAAAATATAAGAAAATATAACAAATTGAGAAAGGACAGAGACAAGCCGCTATAATTAATGAAATTTTGACTTTCTTTTGTCCTTAATAAAATTTCTCCAATATGAATAGCATGTTTTTACTTTTCAATGGTTTTCCAGTATTTTAAAAGAAGTATATGTAAATGGGTTTATTTTTACATTCAAGGTGATATATATTCTATTTGGTATGGCACGTGACTTGTAAGACAATAACATGTCAAAGAACTCATCGTCGTTGTGACAGTAAGACACTTTAATGATTAAGTCGAACAATACTCATAAGAATATCTGTAAATCAAGCTAATATTCTCCTATTAGTGCTTGAGTTACTGCTTATCTTTCTTCATGGACTTTAACCTTTATTTATAGATTATGTAACTTAATTTTCCTTATTCTCTTAGTACTCTGACTCCCGACTAGAATCGAAGTAGTCGCCTTTTGATTGGCCACTAAAAAGATAACTCTAACTTGATTCTTATTCAAGATGTTATCTTTTACTATTAGAGTCTAAGGTGCAGTTTGATAAAACTGAAAGCTGAAAACTTAAAACTGAAAATTAAGCACTGAAAACTGAATACTGAATTTTTTTAAGCATAAAAACTATTTGTTATGCACTGAAATTAAGTATTGAATTAAATAAGTTGTTTGGTCTGCACAAGAAGTTGAAATTTAAAATTTATTTATTTTTCAACTTATCCCACGATAGATCTTACAACACACCAAACCCCACGTGGCGGTGGTGGTGGTCGGAGGGTGGAGCGATGGTTGGTACAGTGGTGGCAGATGACGATGGCGGCTAGTGGCAGTGGGGGTTAGCAGCGATAGTTTTTAGCGACGGTGGTCGGCAGTGTGGTGGTGACTGGTGGTAGTGGTGGTCAGTAGTGGTCACGTATGTCTCATTCCCATGCTAGGGTAGTGGTTGGGTCAAGTACATAATGGTTTGACCCTCGGTTGTGGCAGTCTATGAAACTAGCATAAATTCCAATTTTCCAAGTCTAGTTTAAGGATTAAGAACTTTTATCATGACAGCTTTTATACAGTGTCGTTGCCCTGCATTCCGGTACACCTCTCTCTCCCTCTCTCTCATCGTCGTTTGTCAGTCTATCTCCCTGTTTGCTGTTTTTTACGAATAATTTAGATGGTTAAGCGCGACTTGTTTGGGTGTGGTAAACAAACACGCCTAGGAGGAGTATTAGGATGTTCGATCCACACTCTTAGGAGTGAATCAATTAAAAGCAGATGCAGGAGTATCATACACTTAGAGTGGTCCTGCTTAGCATTTTTGGGGGCAGGAGCAGTGACTTTATAGGCTTGTACTCAGGGCCGACCCTGTCTTTTTGACATGATTTGACATTTTACAGTAGCTTATGTGCTTTCTCCTTCAATGGGTGTGTTTTGTAAGTTCATTACCCTAGTTGGAGCTAGATTTGTCCGAAATAATTGTTTCTAACTAGCTCATGTAAATAGAGTTTTATGCATTATAAGCTTCATTCTTTCAAATATTATTTTCTATGTAGATGGCTAATGATCGAAGTGATGTGAATGTAATTGAAGTTGTAGTAATTGGAGCTGCCAATTAGTGATAGCTACAGGTGTTGCAATCATTGGAATTTTAAAAATTAGGACCCTTAATATACTAGGGCGCGTCATGTCAATAGAGATCAAGAGAGGGAAACCTATATAAAAAAAACTTTGTATGCTAATAACAAGTTTTGCATAGGCCAGATACGGAGAGTCCTTTGGCATTTTCAAAACTGTACGAGACTCTCACTCAAAAAGGATTCTTACAACCACGCTTCACATGCTGTTGGGGAGCAAGTGATGATTGTCTGACATATAGTTGGACATAATGTGAGGGTGATTCGTTCACGGTTTCATTGATCAACAAAACCATTCACCAATATTTTCTGAATATTTTGTCTGCTATTTTGAAGTTGTATCCAGAGCTCGTAGGCTCCCGGGTGTTTCCTTGTCCTCAGAGATACAAATCATTGTAGATTTTGTCCCTTGTCTGCAGTAAAGTATTAATAGCATGGATTAAGAATTGGATTTATTGGGTTAGTTTTGAAGGATTTACCGTTTTTGTTAGTTGGGGATTTTTACCTATCACAGCACTCATGAAACCTTTTCACACTTCTTGGCCTTAATACTCTTGTTAGGTTTGGAATTCATTCATTATATGTTAGATATGGATTTTAAATTGTTATTATGTGGTTTGATTTTTATAACAAGCTTTTACAGGAATACAAATGTACTATTTTTTGGAATGTGACCTATGGGACACACCATATCCATTAGATTTTAATATTTTTAAAGGGGGACACGCTGGGAGAGCAGGGACATTCATGGGGACACGGCGGGGTGACTTGTAAAGCTTACTAGTTTTTTCGAGATACATATTCATTGTTTAAAAAGTATTGGGCCGAAAGTGTAACACAATATTTGTTCCATACCACATTTTATTGAATCTCGAACAAAAATATTCAGTGGTTACAATGTAGGTATGTATAAACTGAAATGAATTATTAAAAAAAAAAATGTTATGTTCACAGCTGTGTCAATATCTCTATTTTTTGAAAAATGCCATGTCTGTGTTTTTATCCGCGTCTTTGTTCGTACTACATAGGTTGATAACCTTTATTTGTAACCAAACGACAGAGAAATTTGATTTGAAAAATATATCTAATTGTAAAGGTTTTATGTCGAAAGAAACAGAGCCTAAAATTCATAGTAGTTGCAAATCCATAAAGATGTGGATTCAAAGAGAGGGTGTACTATAAGTTATTGTAGGACACATTACTCAATATCCTACCCTCATCCTATTTACCACCCTGCCCTCACCTATCTCAAATACCTTCTAATCTATGAAACAAATCTTCGTCTTCTGTGTATTCGGCGTGATATCTGGTAATTGAAGGGTAACTTCTAATCTCTGGGCGTGCTGGAATCCATCAAGATCAGACCTGTTTTTGCCATTATTTTCTCTTTATGCTTGTGGATGATGCTTGTGTTGTGTTGTAAATCTACGCGTATTAATACTTGAAGAAGATCTAAGCATTGTTAATTTTTTCCAAACACTTACCAAAGTTATTGGATAATCACGATAGTCGTCCTATTACAGGGCTTTACGTGCAAGGATTTATCATCAGTCACTCAATACTGATTTTATGAAATCAGTCTGTTTTAGTCACTGTATTGTGCTTTAGGGTTCTGTGTTACTGTTTCTATAATCTCTATCTCGCTTGCAGGGAGAGATGGCATCTGGATGGGGGATAACTGGAAACAAAGGGAGGTGCTACGATTTCTGGATGGACTTCAGCGAGTGCATGTCTCGTTGCAGGGAACCCAAGGATTGTTCTCTTCTCAGAGAAGACTATCTTGAGTGTCTCCACCATTCCAAAGAGGTCATCTCCATCTCGCCAATCCTTTTCTTTTGCACTTAAGTCGATCTTCTTTGATTGCTTTTTTTTGTTAACCAATATCAAGGTCGTAACAACGACTTAGGGATTTGTTAAAAGTATCTGACGTTGTTGATCAAACCCCCTCTGTCAGAACTTGATGTTTAAATTTTGGCTTGTGTATTTAGGAATTTGTACCAAAAATAGGTTGCTTATACACCATATTGAGGCTTGTACTGTAAAGCCCCCATTGTATATTAACAAAGACTAAAATTTTGTCTTGGGAATGGAGTTTTGAGTTTGCACATGCCACTACATGCATCTCTTCCATTTTGATCTGTATTTTCACCTTGGTTAGTCAATGTTTGGTTCCTCTTCTTCTTCTTCTTCTTCTTTTTCTCGTTCTTCCTAGCCTGAGTAGTGTTAGGCTTTAGGACTTTTGGTATTGTAGAAATAAATGTTTGTTCAAAATTGTTTATGTTGGAATTTTACATATTTTCTATAACTTCTGGCTCGCTTTGATGAGAGCTTGCTTAGGCTTCAAGGGACCTTGTTGCCTTGGTGCCCATTGGGATTGCTAGAGAATGCCTCATGAACTACTCGAACCCTTTTGATCGTAAGGCTGTATAAACTTTCTTACACAAATTCTCATCGCAATCTTATGAAGTTTCCTTTACACTGACCTACCATACATCCGCCAAAACAAATTAATCAGAAATTCCTAATCGTCTTGCATAATGGTCTTTGTGCTTTTCTTTGCTCGTGGCTCACCGAGAGCTTTCCTCAAACTGGATCACACATATCACCACTTGCTACCTGTGCCACACACACTGCCAATTCAGACTAATGCACTCTGAGTCTATCTACCTGTCTTCACTTGAATTTTAGTCTGATTGATGCTTATAGAATCACCATTTTGTTCTTTTCTTTTGGTGAGACAAATATGCTCATGTTTTATTAGCAATATCTCTCTCCTCTCTCTTCTCTGCTCTTCCTCTCTATGAAGCATGTATAACACACACACACACACTCTCTTCTCTCCCTCTCAATGAAGCATGGATAACACACACAGAGACACACCCATTCTCTCTCTCTCATGGTTTCTACAGAAGGGTGCTATCCAAAATCAATTAAGTGCACCATGTCTGGTACCCCACCAATTTCTAGTTGACAACCAGCAGCCTAATTTTCCAATCAACTAAACTATGCACGTTTACGTTTATATTTTTCTGGCAACTGTTTAATATAAAACGTGCATAATTCCTCTTGGGAATTCATGTCGTACGCTGGGGGAACTTGGAGCAGGGACATCAGTTTTGTACTCGGAAACCACCTCTTGCAAATCATCTTTGTTAATCTCGTTTACCCAGTTAACTGTCATAGGAATTTCACTGCAAAAAATAACCAACCTATTTCATCCCATTCCTATGCACAACCAAATGTGAAGTAAGAATCATCATTCCTAACCTCATTCCATCGCATTCCATGTTAATCCATTCCGATGTTGATTATATCGAACCAAGCGTAGCGTAAATGATTTGGTAATTTTGGGGGAAGAGAATTGTAATACAAAACCTTTTGAGTTAAGGGTGTGCAGTAAAAATGATCCCAAAGCTACTCTTAAACAGTTTGATTGCCTTGCCTCACTGTTAACCCAAGAGGAAATCGGCTGCACCAAACAATAGGACGAAGAATGAGAAACAAAGCTCGTGGGGAGATAGAGAGAGAGGGCACTTGGAAGTGGGGATAACAGGAAAGAAATGGAGCTTCTATGATTTCTAGATGGACTTCAGCTCCTGCATGTCTCGTTGCAGGGAACCAAAGGACTGATCTCTTCTCATAGAACACTATGTTGAGCGTCCCCAACTTCCTTTCTTTTTCACTTCCTTAAGTAATCTTCTTTTAATGTGCCTTGTTGGTAACCAATTTCAAGATCGTTCTAAAGTAGTTAAAATAAGCCGATACAATTGGAATTTTGACTTAGTGTTTCAGTAAATTATCTGATACTGTAATAGATGAAGTAATGTTTTGTAATCTTATCTGCATCTGATTTTGATAGGCTTTACGTGTTAATGAAAACATTAGGGTATATCTTGACGTCGATATCATGAAACTATGATCCCAAGAGTGATTCAAATAACTACTTACATTCAGATTAGAAAAAATCATGAATTTATGAAGATTCTAAATTGGTGAGTCTGAGTAAAGTGATTTAGTATTGAGACATGTCGAACTTGTTCTGCATCCATTCTCGCAACGTTTCCATTCAGAAAGAAAACATAGTTTTGGATTAATTTATGAATGGATCAATTTGATCGGGAATTACAGAAACCCTTATCCATCTGGTCAGAAAGATACCTTCAAGATCATCTTCTTTTCTATATAGCATTAGTATATTATGGTGGAAGTAGGTTAAACCAATTTACCTCATACATATGGTTTGTCATATTGTTTCATTGATCTGAATTTCAAGTTGTTAAAAGGTTCTGACACTGTTTTTGACCCATCATACAGCCATGCATTGGGGAGTAATTTTGAGTATTGACAAAATGAAGTTTGGTGAGTTACAATTGGGAAGTAGACAAAATACTCTACAAACTCTTAAATACCACAAACCTCCTATTATAGCTGTCCCCCTTTCTACCTAATTCTCAAGCCAAAAGTAGGGAGGAAACCTCCTAACAGAATTATTCCCTTAACAGCTTTTCACGCCTATCCAGTACAACTCGATTAAGCTAGAACAAGGTACAACTATTCTTAGCTAAGTCACCAGTCCACCTATCATTCCCCTCCCCTTAATACCAACCTTGGCCTCAAGGTTGGACTCTGGAAATTGTAGCGAAGCTGTTACAAAGGCTCCACGTTGCATCTTCAGGCACAGAGTTGGACCACCAATACTTGAGTCTGAGGTCAATTGTGTTTCTTGAGCATTCGGATTCGGCTATCCAACACAGTGAGAGCTTTTCCTTCAGCAGTGACATTAGGCAGCTTAGCATGAACCATTGATTCATCACCCACTTTTTTCTTGAGATATGAAACATGGAACATAGGGCGTACCCTAGAATCATCAGGCAACTGTAGCTTGTAAGCCACAGGACCCACTTATGTAGTATTTGAAAAGGCCCAAAGTATCAAGGAGCAAGCTTAGTACTTACTCTGTTGGAAATAGAAACTGCCTATATGGTTGGAGTTTCACATGAACCCAGTCCCCTACTTTAGAAGACCTCTCACTACAATTCTTATCAGCCATTTGTTTCATCCTATTTTGAGAGATCTGCAAATGAGATTTAAGAATGCTCAGCATGGTGTGTCTGTCATGTAGATTGGAATCAATTGCTCCCACATTAGAAGTACCTGGGATGTAGTGTTTGAGGGAGCTTGTCCATATACCACTTCATAAATTGTAATCTCAGTTGAGATGGGTAAGTGGTATTATACCATCATTCAGCAAGAGGAAGCCATTTAATCTGTACCTTTGGTCTATCCCCAGTTATGCACCTTGGATAGTTTTCCAAATACCTGTTGTTGACTTCTGCTTGGCCATCAGATTGGGGATGATAAGAAGAACTCATACGAAGGTCAGTTCCTTGAAGTCTAAACAGTTCCTGTCAAAATTTGTTGGGAAACACAGGATCCCTATGAGAGACCATAGAGGTAGGCATCCCATGTAGGCAAGTACCTGTGTCCAAAAAAGATTGAGCCAGATCAATTGCTGAATAAGGGTGAGCCAAGGGCATGAAGTGGGCAGCCTTACTCAGTTTATGCACCACCACAAAAATGACTGTCTTATTGAAGGAATTTGGCACGCCCTCTCTGAAGTCCATGGATGTATCAGTCCAGACTCTA
Source organism: Arctostaphylos glauca (assembly GCA_019985065.2). Lineage (NCBI taxonomy): Eukaryota > Viridiplantae > Streptophyta > Magnoliopsida > Ericales > Ericaceae > Arctostaphylos > Arctostaphylos glauca. The sequence goes on along the minus strand of JAHSPW020000001.1, from coordinate 17,836,455 downwards.
TTGGGGATAGGTAACGGATGCAATAACTGTGGATACTTGGTGGTTTGATACTCCTTTGGAAAACATCACACTGACCGACACATTGCTGAACTCACTGCAGCATTTTTTCCCAATAGAAAACCTGTTTTAGGCCATAATAAGTCTTCTTGACCCCAGATTGAAACCCACTGCACTGTTGTGATGTTCTTTGATCAGGTGCACTCTAGAAGGGGGGGGTCTCCATTGACTAACTTGGTATTGAAGTTCTGTGATTAATAGCTATCAAGGCACAGTCCCCACCCTCAGAATTGCTACCTTTCCCTGAAAGAGCATCAACCCTTTCTTATAGCAGATGTCATAATCATTCCACTTCAGCTTAACCAACCATTTCTGCTGCATTGGAGTTGTAATCGTCTGATCCAAAGGTATTTCGGGCTCAGATGACCAGTCTTCACTTTTAAATGTCTGCCCAATAGGTAATGCCTCCACTTGTCAACTAACATAACTAGTGCTAGGAGTCTTTCTCATTAGTGGATAAATGTAGTCCTTGGAAGAAGACTTACTGAAAAAGGCTACAGGTGGGCGCTTTTGCACTGAAACAGCCCCAATGCCCTTCCCAGAAGCATACATATAAGAAAGTTTTTTCATGTCTTGGTACTGCTAAAACTGGTCTGGGACTGAGAGCTTGCCTGAGTGTTTGAAAGGCCTTCCCAGCATCTTCAGTCCATAAAAATGCCTCTCTTTTAAGCATGTCAGTTAGTGGTTGGCTGATTTTTCCATGGTCACGCACAAATCTTGTAAAATAACCTGAGTCCTAGAAAAGTTCGCAAAGTTTTAAGATTTTTGGCTTCGTCCATCTTAAGCTGTAAATTCCATTCTTAGATCCTTAAAATTCCATAACACTGGACCCAAAGTAGTAACAACCGTAAGTAAAATCCTCATGTTGGCTTGAAACTCAGTTCCTTGCATGGTCCGGACAAACTCATTGATCAGTGCTTTGCTAAATAATCTGGTGCCGTCAGCCACCACAACTGGAAGACGGCGTGTGAAATGCATGGGATACCCAGGCCTCTTGGCTATCATTGGATCCAAGAAGTTTTGGTACTTCCAGAATCGATTAATATGATGACAGGACATATATTGACCTTACCTCTTATCCTCATAGTCCTATATGATAGAGAACCAGATAATGCATGGACGGAAATCTGCAGCTCTTCTAATGCCTCCTTTTGCTCTTTATCCCCTTCTGCAACTGCATTATTTCACCAATGTCATCTTCATCTTCAGCTTTTAAAAGGAAGATGTTTTTTCTTGCAGATGTGAGTAACTCTCATCACACCCAAAACAAGACCCTTCTCGCTCTTGTCATAAATGTCCTTTCAAGTCATTTTTTCAACTGGAGGCAGAGTTTCCATACTTCCATTTGGGACGACAGAGGGTGTACAAGTGGGTTCTTGGATAAAACTGGTCGTGTCTTTAGTTTTTGTAGCCAAATCCTCTATGATATGTTCTTGTGGTCTTGCTAGCCCCATGGCTTGGGATATTGTTCTGGGCTGGAACATTTGCATTTGGTCTCTCATTTGAGCCCGCTAATGAAACAACTGGTGCAAATGATTCCCCCAACCCAGTAGTCTTGTTGGCCAATTCTTCAAATCTTTCCTGGTAAACCCTAACAGTAGAGGACTGCTTCAGTTTGGTCAACTGACCTATAGGATCCTCAAATGAGTTTTCCAAAAATCTGAGCTATGATTGAATCGGTGAAGTCCTTCCAAGAATGCAAGGTGTGAGACTTCTCAAACCACCTATACCCATTTATGGTGTTATCTTCCAAATGAATTTCACCCACTTTAACCTTTTGCAAGTTATCGATCCTATTGACTTCAAAAAATTTCTAACAGTGATTAACCCAGACTTCTCAACGGCCACAAACTTGGGGAACTCAGTTTCAATTTTAGTAAATTGATTGATCCATTGCTTGATTGGATTACCCCAGCAACAAATTGAGAGTTGCAAGAATGCTCGGAATTTATGATCAGGTGAAGGTTGTCAACCACTTACTTTGGATTCTAGTTCTTTGTATATTGGATTCTAGGCAGCTAGCAAATTCTAACTTCGTTTACCATTCAGTTTGCTTGCTCAAGGCTTCAGCACGTTGAGTCAAGGTATTGGCATGTTGATCTCAATTGCTTCGTAACCCTTGGATTGCCTCTTCTTTGTCAGTTGTCTTGGGACCTTGTTCCTTCTGCCATTACTGTGGATGCTTCACATTCACAGGATGATGCTCTGATACCACTCATAATGCTTTAGGAATGGAAACAGGGAGAAGCAGAGCTCCAATGGAAGCTCTGAACTTTTATTGATGAAAGGATGTCTGATGACTTTTAAGTACAATTGGAAAGGAAACTAAATACTCTACGAACTCTTCATACCAGATGCCTCCTATTATAGCAAATTTTCCACCCAAAAGTAGAGGAAACCATCTAAAAGAAAGATTCCCTTAATAGCTTTTCCCGCCAATCCAGTACAAATCGATTAAGCTAGAAGAAGGTACAACTATTCTTGGCTAAGCCACCAGTCCACCAATCACCAACCACCAACCAATAGTGTTATTAGGTGTAATTGTTTATTATCTTCTTCCTCTCGGCCTTCTCCTTTTCCTCCTTGTATGTCTTCTCTTATTTTTTTAGGTACTGGTAATGAATTACAACTAACATTCCGTAAATCCGCTGGCCAATTGGCCAATACAACTGTTCAATTATAAGCTACATGCGAACTGTTCAATAATAATAATAATAATTCTCTCTTTGTTAATTCAACGGCACTCAGTTACCATGAATAAGTGTTTTAAAAAGCAAACTGAGGCACGATGCTAAGCCCATGGCGAGAATAGGTGCACCTATTGCACTTCAGAAGTTATGAGGCGAATGGATATTTAAGAGGCGCAATTAAGTCTAGCAAGGCATGCGCTTCAGGCTTAGGCACATTCCCGTAAGCCATGGACCCTTTTTCCCCGTGACATTTTCATATTTAAATCTTGTTGTATTTAGGACTTTGTACCAAACTTAGGTGGCATATACCACAAAGACTTGAAATTTCGTCTTGGGAAGATTTGGAGTTTGAGAAGGGAACTACATGCATCTCTTCCATCTATGGTCTGTATTTTCACCTCGGTTAGTCGATTTTTTGCTTCCCCCCAGCCAGATTAGAGCTGTGCCTTAGGTTTGTCATTATAAAAAGACAGGCATGTATAACCGAACAAAAATGAGTTTGTCACTCTTGTTTATATTGAAGTTTACTTATTTTCTACAACTTCTGCTCTGCATTGCGCTTGGTTAGGCTCCAGGGGACCTTGGTGCCTTCGGGTGCCTTGGAATCTTTAGACAACGCGGCATGACCAATTGTAACCCTTTTTGGTAGGCCCTTTAACCTTTCCTGCACCAACTTAATTGGTGATCTCATGAAATTTCCCCTGGATTTACCATAAATTCCCCAAATGGACTTACATAATGTCTTTATGCTTTCTTAGCCATGGCCTCCTAAGAGCTTTCTCAAACTGGAGTGCATATATCACCATGTCCTACCTGTGCCACACTCATTTCCAAGTTAAAATCGTTCCCATAGCTAACGTTGTCATCATTTTCAGTCTCTATCTACCTGCCCTCACTTGAATTTTAGATGCTAAGATAGCATGTCTGCAGACTGTACATATCATCCGAGGAATGGGTTCATCATTGATAAGCTCTTTATTCTGAATACACACACATATACTATGCCTACCAATCATTTAGCCATTCCAGTAGGAGAAAGTGATTGGGTTTTTATGAGACCAATCAGCACTTGATAATAATAATTCTACTTATGAGACCAATCAGCACTTGATAATAATAATTCTACTTAGAGATTCTGGTTAAAATTTTCTCCATGTCCGTCCTTGCAGTAAGGCTATTTGCCAATGGCAATATAAAGATGCTGCATTAGCAAGGACCTGCCCTGCTGACTCATTGTCGGATCCCCCTTTTTGGTTCTTGCGATAATTAAGCGTCCTTATCTTTTTATGGGAGAGGTGTGGTATGAAATAACCACAATAATTTTAGCCTGGTAAGGATATTGAATTTTGGAACTACTTTGGGACACACCAGTTGAGCTCCAGTCCTTCTCAAATAGGGTAACCAGAACGTAAAAGATACCGGGTTTTTCTTTGTGTATGTGTGAGCATATTTCAGCATCCAATCTACCTTTTCTTTACGGTGCAGTTGTGTACACTGTGTACAGGATCCAAGGCAATTGAATAAGGGCACTTTTGACTTTTGAGAACACAAAAGTTGTGACCATTGGGGCTTTCTTGGATAAATTGTTACAATGCTTTGATGTGGCATAACATAGTTATATGCTAAATCTGCTGAAATACGAACAAGCTGTGTAGTGTGGTTATCCCCTGAATTTTCATATTTCAGTGTCACTATTATAGTTTCATTCTGCATTTTGTAGAGATGAAGTTGATAACCTTGAATTAACCAGGCATTTGTATTTTTCGTTCAGATATAGTCCAATCCAAAAGTATGCATGTGAACTTGATAGTGGACTGTAATTATGTGAAATATGTATCATTCACCCATTATCTCAGCTATTCTTCATCAATTTTGAATAGGCCCTTGTGTACATTTATTTTGCAGTTCCAACGTAGGAATCGAATCTATAAGGAAGAGCAGCGTCAACTGAGAGCAGCTAAGCGGAAAGGGAAGGAAGGTGGAGATGTTCCCCATCATAGTCATTGAAGGAGTTGTGATTGAACATCTTTTAAGATTTCAAGAATAAGAATATGCATAACTCAGTTCTATTCTGTTAGGTTCTTTGCATTTTCTCTCTTCAATGGGATTTATTGGTATCTGCAAAAAGGGCAAAGTAACTTTACCTTTCCTTGCATCTGGACACCAATGGTATCTGTTGCCATCATTGGAAAGGCATTTATTTTACCTTGTAAACGATTTTTTTGGGTCCAACTGCTGCCGTTGCGATGGTGAACTTTCCTTGTTTTGCTTCCTATTCAACAAGCTTATCATATTTTTTGTTTTCCCATAAATGTTCCTTTGTAACTATGGCTCTCTTTGGACTACTTTTTTTTGTTCTTCAAAAGAGGGAATAAGCAAAGAAACGAGTGAAATAGTAGAAAATCAGACTCTCGGGGGAACCTTGTATCTTCCTCTCTAAGAACTCTCTCTCTCTCTCTAATCTCAGATGGCAGGATGGTGAAATGAAAGGGAAAGAAACTGGGCTCTTATATAGCACTCTCATGGAATAAATTTGAATTATTTCTCCTTAAATTCTGTCATCAAACCCCATTACCAACACCATGAGTTCCCCCCATTGTACAACCATTGCCTCTCCATCAGAACCCTATATGCTGCCATCAAAGCCATGAAGACTGATTACCAAAATGGCTGAAGAAAAACCAAGGGGAAGAAAAGGACAAATATCCAGTGTATCTCGCCCCATATCGCCACTTAATCTCGACCATCCGTTTGGAATTTAAATGCATTTGTGACTAGATTAACAATTAAACATAAACTAATTATTTAAAAAGAATTAAAATTTATTTTTAATACATTTAAAATTTTGGATTATTACAATGCAATAAGAGTGTCATCTAATACTGTTCACCGGTTGTACTCTTGGACATCCTGTCAACGTTATTTTCGAATCCTGATAGCTTTTTCAATGGATGAAAAATGCATTAAATACATTCCCAATTATCTCAAATGGCTAGAATGGATTCAAAGGTGTATAAAATTGGTATTGGACATTTATGGGACACACAACAACATACAAGAGAGCATAATGAAGCATTCAAAGTTTCCCAATCTCATATTAAGTGATCTATCCTTAAATTTTCATATTTACTCATTATAAAGAGTATTGATTTGTATTGAATGAGCTAGCTTCAAATTTTCTATATACTTTCTTGTAACCCTAAGTTGAGGGTTTGAGTGATGAACACTTGTGAAGAACTAGAACAAAAATGGGATTATTTTGGTGAAGATCAACTTATAAGCAATTCATTAGCTCCTCAAAAAAGTTAGGCATTGTAACGAGAATTCAACCATAGTGGAACTCAAGAGGCCCTCTTGAAGAAGTGGACTAAGAATTCGAGTCACCAGATCGCCAAACCACTATAAGTGTTGTCTTCTCTTTATCTCTTGATATTTAATTGAAGTTTTTTATTTAATTTATAGTGGAATTTATGATTGAGGATTTTAATATATCAACACAATTCACCCCCTCTTGGTTGTTTTCGGGATAACAATCAATATCTGAGCCTAAACTCTTCTTCAGACTTAACCGTCTAAGAGTGATTTATGACAACTCTATCTTCACACACTATGGGTTTGTCCTCTCATGGACTTCATTTGTTCAGTAGAACAAACTATTCGTGTTGAAAGAATCGAATGAGGATTCAATCCGCGAACTATTACTTGTGGAAAGTCATTATCAATGGGCCTACCATTCGTATGAAAAATATGAAGAGAAGAGATGGAAAAACAAGATAGTGAATGAATGAAGGGAGAAGAATTGAAAATTGAAAAGAATGCCAACGCTATTAATATTAAAATTATTATCAATGGGCCTACCATTCGTATGAAAAATGTAGGAGGAGAAGAGAAGGAAAAATTAGATAGTGAATGAATCAAGGGAGAAGAACTGAAATTTGGAAAAAATGCTAACTCTATTAATATTTTGTACTGTGCACTAGATGCCACCAAGTATAATTGTATATCTACTTGTGAAACGACTAAAGAGATTTGGGATAGACTACAAGTCACTCACGAAAGCACAAATCAAGTCAAGGAATTTAAGATAGATCTTCTTGTTCAAAGTTATGAGCTTTTTAAAATGACTCCCGATGAATCTATTTCTCAAGTGTTCACGCGTTTTACTAACATTATTAACGAGTTGAAATCTCTTGGTAAGTTTATAGTAACTTAGAAATTATAAGAAATATCCTTATGTCCTTACCTAAAGGATGGAAAACCAGGATATAATTCGTCATCCTTGAATTGAAGGCCTTCACAAAGTATTCAATGGATGAATTCATGGGCTCACTTACGATGGTGGAATTTCATCTCAAGATGTACGAAGATAAAAGCAAGACGAGGAAAAACATTGCTCTCAAAATAAGCTCAACAAATAGATCCAAATAGATTGTCAAAGCTAGTGAAAAAAGGGAAGATGAAGGCACGACGCTATTAACTAGAGACTTCAAAAAGTAGCTAATGAGCAAGAATGAATGGAAAGAAAGGAGATTCGGTAAGAACGAAGGAGTCAAAGAAGAGAGTAGCAAAAATGATGAAATCATTTGCTACGAATCCAAGAAATTGGACCACATCAAATCCTAGTACCTTAGGCCAAGAAATATTCGAAGAGAGAAAAGAAGAAGGGAATAATGATGACATTGGACAATAGGATGATAGTGAATTGGATGAAGAAAAAGACACCCGTGACATCATCAATCTTTACCTATGGCAAAAGAAGAAGAAGAGGTATTTCATGACTCTATTTTATTACAAGATGTATATGATAAATTAAAAAAGAATTTTCAAAAGTTAGAGATAAAAATATTTTTCTTAAGAAACTTGCAAAAGATCTTTCAAGATATTTTAATTGAAGAGAAAAATGCTTTGGAAGAAGAAAATGAATTTTTTTAAAAAGGTTTCTAATAGCTTAGAAGTTAATTCTTTAAAAGAACAAGTAGATGATTTCAATCACTAAACTTTGCAATAGAAAAATATGGTTTAGATATTTTATTTGGAAAACAAAAATGCTCAAACAACAAGTTATGATATGCCTTAATCCTAATAATCAACCTAAGACTTACAAAAATTTATTTGAAGCGCCATCATCTAATAGTACTCATCTTACTTATCATTATTCTAGAAGAGCGGGACACATTACCCTCTCATGTCTCTTCAATAAAAACTCATTTGTTGGCAAGAAAAATATTTGAGTTCTTTCCAAGGTTCTTGATAGTAGATGCTCAAGACACATGACAGGCGACATCAATGTGTTCAAATATATAACACCAAAGAATGGTCGATTCGTGACACTCAGAGACAATTGCAAGAGAAAATCTATCGGTATAGAAAAAAATATTTTCATTTATAATTTGTTCATTTGACAAAAGAAATTTATAGAAAAGTAAAAAATAGAAAATTTAATTCTGTAAGAAAGTAGCGTAAAAGTAAGATTCTTGTATTTTTTTGGAAGACATGTTTTGAGAATTGAGAGAAAACTAATCTTAGTGGGAAGGTTAGAGACATATTAGACCCCAGAACTTTAATGCTAAATGAACACATAAAAAATACAAAAAAAAAATTGATATATACTGACGTACTTTTCTTTCTTTTTCCACCAACTAAACAAGACCGATAATTCACAAGTCTGCTTTTATATGTATATATAGTATATCAGAAAGGTAAAACTGGTATATCATAATATTACTTCTTAATCTATGATGATGGGTATTCTGAAAATTAAGTCGAGACCCTACTTAAAAGTTAAAATCCTTTTTAAAGGGAAATTAGTAAATTAAATTATGTGTGTATTAATGAGTACTTTTGGTCAACCAAATGTGTATTTTGGGTAGTCTATAATGAAGGGTAAACACATAATGAATGGGGCTGGAAGTAAGCTTCATCCATTAATTAATTACGTCCCTAAATATAGAAAACCATGTAAGCTGTCAATTTCCCATAATAGTAACACTTTTTTTTTTCTTCTCTTTATCTGAGTTAGTTAAATTAAAAACTTTCCCGGAAAAGCAAATTCCCGGAAAATTGACTCTTGAGCTCCCTTCTCACGTTAGGTTTCATTTTCCATGAAAATCATAACCAACAGAAAGAAAGATTAAAAAAAAAAACTCTTTCCTCGCCCATTTTGCACATCAGAAGACGTGACGAGTGATTCGCTTTTCTCCACCCCATTGGTTCCTCATCACTCTATTGTGCTACGCGTAAGTTCTATGAATATCTGTTTTCTTATTTATAATTATTTCAGTTTTCTTTTAATATATATGTATCTGTTGAATGTTAAAGATTTCTTTATATTGTGCTTGGATTACATATGCAAGAAGAATGATGTATTATATATGTGTTTCAATGCGATTGACAACCTAGAATTGATCTCAATACGTGTATATATAACCTATGTATGGCATGCATTAATTTTGTGTTTAACCATCAGGGTTGTGTTTGGTTTATGGGAAAGTGTGGGAAGATGGGAGATATTAATTTAGTATTTGATTGGATTCTTACATATAAGTAGAGCCGACGGTACAGAGAAATTAATTATCCCACTCCTCAAGAAATTGATTGGGTTCTTACATGTAAGAAATTAAATCAGCTTCAAATTAATTGGGTTATTACATGTAAAAGAGTTAAATGTAAGATAGGATAAAATAGCACTCCAACAAACTCCCGATATGACCAATCGAGATAGTTATATCTGAGGTAATAACAATATAGTCTTTTATTATTACTAACAAACAGGCCCTTGGGAAAGCGTGGAAAGGAAAATGCGAAACACTGGTCCTAAATGGATGTCATAGATTGGGCTTATCCATGTTGGACATTTTTTAATTGATCGTCAAGGTCCATTTCTCCTAAACTTTTATGTATTTTTAGTTTTTTCAAAATTTTTGTTATATGTACGTTAATTTTTATAAATTAATTATAATAAAAGAAATTCAAAAAGAGAAAATTATTTCAATAAATAAAATATTTTTAGTGAAGACAAAAAAGTTCAAAAGACAGTTTTACTATTTTTTATTTGTGTTTTCTAAATCTTTTTTTATCAATTCAGTTGATATGGTTATAATTTTCCGATTACCCTAGTTGAAAACAATGATAAATCTTCAAACTTTTTACTAGAAGCTAACAAAAAATTCTAAACATCAAAATGACCAATTGTCTTTACAGTAATTGATTTAGGCCAAACTCCAGATATCTTGCATTTGCAGTGCCTTTAACCAACACCAACTCCTCCAAATATGTGGTCATATACAGCTACATATACTTCTTCGCAAACGAATAAATAAATAGTACAATATGGATACAGATACTTAAACACGGTATTAAAAAAACACTTCGCATTAAAGTTAGTTAGACTTGTATGCCAGTGAACTTCCGCCACGTGCATTCATTTACTTGACCTCTTTGTGTTACTAATCCATCTGAGAGTCATTGTCATAGTCCTGAAGTCTACAGTTGTACTGTTTTTCGACTGCCCAAAGACCATTCTTTCTCATTTGGTGTGGCTGGCCTCATTGATGTGTCAAGTTTTATAAGTAGAGGTTTTGTCATTGTTATGAATAATCACTAATTTCTCTGTGATCCAACTGTAAACAGGAGCCTTTTGCACTGGCTACGACTTCTGTAAAGACTTTTGCCAGAGTCTAGAAAAAGCATTGTAGAAGTGGGTATATTGACTAACTTGTTTTGGAAAAATGAGCAAACAGAATAAACGTGCAAGCACTTTCATCCCTATAGAATATCCACCGAAAAAGAGACGTGGACGTCCACATAAGGAAGGAAATCTTGGCCAAATGGAGAATGCTCAATCGCCTCAACCTTTTGAGTTGGATTCAAGCAACGATATGGACGATCAAATGGTAGGCCAGGTGGTTACGGGTGTCATTGAGGGTTGTTTTGAAGCCGGTTATTTCATTTCTGTAAGGGCTACCAAAGCTGGAATCCTTCTAAGGGGTGTTGTGTTTCAGAGGGGCCTATTTACTCCCGTTACTGCAGCAAATGACGTCGCTCCACATGTTAAGATGTACAAAAGACGAGAATTTCCTGTCCCAGACCTTAATCAAACAATCAGTGACACGGTTTCTGTGGCAGATACTTTGCCAAGAACTGTGACCGGAACTCTTGTTGTAGGAAGAAGTAGTAACCCACGACGGAACTCTAAGTTTGGGCTTGAGAAAGACTATACACCCGAGTTCAAGTCATGTTCTGTATTTCCCCTTCCTAAGTTATCACATACCTTTGCTAAGCCGCCTTCGAGTACTGAGCCGATGCAAAACAAGCAAATGTGTGCTTCACTGGAAACGCAAAACACGCAGCAGCAACAGCAATCTGAATTTGCCCATCAGTTGCGCCCTTGTACTATACCTCCTAACAGTAACTTGCCGAACAATAGTTCTGGAGATTCCATGGGAGGAAGAAACATGACATTTCCACTTCCTCGGGTTTCCATGTGGGGAAAAGAGATCCCACAGAAAAACTTCAATCCTGCACTTGACAACAAACCCATGCCCCAGTCGAAGTCAGATACAACATTTCCACTTCCAACTGATATGCTGAGAGGAAACAACTTGTCACGGCAAAATTCTGATTCTGGAGTTCAGAAACAAGCGGCTCCTAAGTCACAGTTAGGTGCCCCATTTCCACTTGCAAGGAGACTTGCCACTGTCACATTACCTCTGACTGATAGCTTGTCGAATAAAAATGCCAGCGTTTCCTTGGGAGGAAAAGAAATCCCGCAACAGACCTTGAAGCTTTCACTTGACAACAGACATTTACCACAGCTGAAGTCAGGCAGGCCATTTGCCTCTGATGAAGTACCTCCGACTGATAGCTTGCCGAAGATTAACTTGGCTTCTTCCATGATAGAGAAATATAACCCACAACAAATCTCCCAGTCTAACGAACTTGACAACCGATCCATGCCTCATTTGAAGTCAGACATTGCATTTTCATTTGGTAAACAATCTGCCTCAACTATTTTGCTTCCAACTGAGAAATCAGAAGAAGGAAAGAAACAAAATTATGGGTTTGGACTGGGGGATATATCTACTCCTCGGTTGAAGAACAACAGAATATCCAAACAGGATGATATAGAAGGGAAAAAGGATGCGATACGACATATAGCATCTGAACTGACTCTGGGTATCTTTCCGGAAAAGCTTACTTTCTCTATAACTGATACACAACATCATGAATTGCCCTGGTATGAATTTCATGGAAATCGGAAACCTGTAGCTGAGGCTGCTGACAAGACTGCTGGAGTTCCAGTATCTGTGCCAAAGGAACCAGTAAAGATGAAGGAAGGAATCACAACATCTGATTCTGAACCTACGAAGACTCGAGGAAGTTTTCAGTTATTTCCGTAGAACAATCTTCAATTCATATTCATGCAGAAAAATTTCAAAGCTTCATTAGAATACGAAGTTGCAGGCTTGCAGCTCGAGGACCTCTTATGGATGTTTGGATCAAAGATTTGGAGTAGTCAAAAGATCTAACCCTTGCAAGCCGTTAGATCTTGTAACCTTTCTATTTCTTTTTCTTTTCCATTGCCTGTTCTGCTGTTTCCAAAACTGATGTGGGTTTTGCTTTGAACAAGGCATTTCACTTCCTACTGACAAAGAACAGCCAATACAATTTCACAGCTAAAGATGGATAAAGCCTGAATATAGATTTCAGGAAAACAAGTATAGTGGACTTCACCTGTAGTGGTTTTGTGTGAGCAATTTCTCATGCTAACTTCAAACGTATTACCTTCTGTGTCTCTCTTTTCTGCAACATTTAGTTCATATAGATTTCAGGAAAGCAAGCTTGTTGCTTCATATACAACTGCGTATTTCCTCTTTATTATTTTATGACTGGGGGGACGGGCTAACTTTTGCGCACCATCTGACTGATCTAACTGTGCATTTTTTTGACAACTCAAACCTTGTTTGATGTGCACTATCAATCCCATGGGTTCATTTCCAGTGAGGAGTGCTATGGTTCCAAAAAGTTTTCCCAAATTCAAAATCAAGGATTAGGATTCATTGGGATTTGAAAGCTTACAAAGTCAAGTAAATCTAGTCCGCTCATTTTGAATTCTGGAAACTTTTCTGGGACTAAAAACTTTTCATTTCAATGATCCATATATTTTTTCCAAGGCATATTTTTTTCAAGAACAGACTCAAATTCCGTCCAATCTGCCAAAGTGAGAGGATTGGCAAAGGGGTGTTTTTCATTGTCCAATCCCTTTTTAACTTTTCCATCCACATATTATATCCGGTTAATAGTTGATTGGAGGAGTACACCTTTTATTATGAGATCCTGGTAAGCCAGAAAAGGCATGCCATATCCATAGATTATAGGAAGCCACATACTCTAAAATAATAGTTGGTTCATGAATATGACCATTATATAAACCTTTCCATGAAGTCGGACAATTCTTTCATTTTCAATGCATGCAATCAATACTGCCTAGCATTCTAGGAAAACCATGTTGTTTACACAAGGCTAGTAATCTAGCCATGCTTCCATTGTTTGGTGACCTTAAATATTCATTTAAATAGATTGAAATCACCGCCTTAACGAACCTTTTTAAACTCTCAATTGTGATACTTTTGGCGATTCTTATATAATCATCGACGCTATCAGCCGCTAATTCGAAAGCGAACATCCTCATAGCAGCTGTAATTTTCTAAGGGAAGACAAACCACTCATTTCAACAACGCTTAATTTTTGGATGAAGTAAGGATCATATGCTTCCACCGTAGACGCAATACGAAGAAAAAGAGATCGATCCATTAGAAGCCTCCTCCTAAACAGTTTAGGAGAAAATGTAGGAGAATTAGCAAAATATTATCCAAATAATATCTCGTGGCCTTCAGCCTGATCACGATCAATAACTACGTGACCTTGAACGGAACCAGTCATCTATATCGTCTCTCGACTTCAACTCGGTTGACATCAACTATCGTCATTTCCAATTCAGGGTCATCTAGAATCATGTTGCATAGTTTATTGACAATGGCAAAAAAGAAAAAGAGAGACACTATATTTATAAATATAGAATTTGACTGTTGGAATATAGCCGTTAGAAAAATATAGTTGTTAAAAAAATATGACCGTTGGAATATAACTGTTAAAAAAATATAACCTTTATAATATAGACGTTGCATTATATGACTATTAAAAAAATATCACGTCATTAAATGTGGATGCCACACACACACACACACACACACACACACACACATATATATATATATATATATATATATATATCAGTAGGCTTTTAGTCAGGGAGCCTGGACCCAAGTTAGGTCCGGACTTTTAATCTCAGCCATTGGATCTCATCCAAGGGTCAGGGTTTCTTCACTTAAAGGGTATTTGATTTTAAAGGGTATTTTAAGTGAAGAAACCCTGACCCTTGGATGAGATCCAAGGGCTGAGATTAAAAGTCTGGACCTAACTTGGGTCCAGGCTCCCTGACTAGAAGCCTACTATATATATATATTGCGGTTAAGTTAGTTTTACTAGATAGCTAAAATAAAGAATGGTGTTGAAATGCATAAGTAAAAAAATATAAACAAATTGACTAATATACTTTTTTTTATCCTTTTCACTACCTACTGCTGTTGAAGTTGCCCTTAAAACCTAGCCAAAAGAGAATTTTAGGTGTTATAATAACTAGTCAAATGCATAAAATAAGTTCTCCGGAGGCTCAATAGCAAATAGCTAAACTAATTTTCGCTACAGTACCTAACTAAATATACCTAGGTATTATTCACTATTAATTACTTTTTTTAATAGTTTATCCCTCTATCAAAAAATTTTCAAACTTTTTTCAAAAAATAAAAATATATATATTTTAATAAATAATCTATTCTAATATAGAAAGGGACTATTCCTTTTGGCATGAACAAAAAAGCGAAGCCGTGTCACAAAAGTAAGTTCCTATAATAATCCTTAAAAAAATAACTGACCAATGAAAACAATTTAAATTGTTTGGATAAAAGAGTAAAACTACTGTTCAACTGACCCACACACTACAACAAATTGGATAAACGGCGACCAAAATAGCAATGGACCAAAAAACACGTCGCCGTTGAGTATGTATTGGCGACACACTTTGATGAACTCATTGGCAATTCTGGTCGCGAATGATTAGCTCGAATAGATTGGTGGGAGAATTTTTGGCGACTAAATTTGCTATACTTTCGGCGATGAGAATTGTTGTTGCCAAAAAGTCTTCACATTTGGCGACCCGGGTTGCGTCGGCAAAAGTTATTTCATTTTGGCGACGATACTTTCGGCAATGAGAACTATTGTCGCTGAAAAGTCTTCACGTTTGGCGATCCGAGTTGCATCGGCAAAAGATATTTCATTTTAGTGACGATACTTTCGGCGATGAGACATGTCGTCGCCAAAACGTCTTCACATTTGGCGACGTAATTTGCATCGCAGAAAACTATACTTTTAGCGATGAAAAATTTTGTCGTCGTAAAGTATACTTTCAGCAATGAAAAATATTGTCGCCGAAAAAATGTCACGTTTGGCGATGCGATTTGCATCGCTGAAAAGTATACTTTTAGTGATGAGACATGTTGTCGCCAAAAAGTATATTTTCGGCGATGAGCAATGTTGTCGCCAAAAAGTCTTCGCAGTTGGCGACGCCATTTGCATTGCCGAAAAGTATACTCTCAGCGAGGAGAAATGTTGTAGCCGAAAAGTATACTGTTAGCGATGAAAAATGTTGTTGCCAAAACAAATTCACATTTGGCGATGCAATTCGACGATCGCATCACCGAAAAGTACATTTTTAGCGATAAGATATGTTGTCGCCGAAAAGTACTCTCATTCTCTTGAAAATTTGTGTTGATCGAGTCAAAGTTGTTAATCTCGTACCAGGTGTATCGATTTTATTATTGGTACTGTACGTACTGATACCGAAGCATATCGGAGTACCGTGCCGGATTTATCTCTAAAACAAGTACAAATTTTGAAAATAATATCTTAAAAAAATTATATTTGTCATTTAAATCACTACAGATAATATTCAAAATAACATAAGAATATATTGAACATAATATCCAAAATGACAAAACTCAGTCACTAACATATTATTCAGTAGCCTTACAATTTTTATATGTAATCAAAATGATAGACTTCAATCACCAACATATAATATAGTATTTAGTAGCCTTACAATTTTTATATGTAATCAAAACGACAAAATCAAATACTTAACAAACAAATTCTTATATGTAATCTTATAAATTCTTTTACCAAACTGCAAACAGTAGCCAAATCCTTGAAGAATCGAGAACCATCAAAAGTGACCCTTTAATTAATAAGCACTCTATATCCGATAAAATAAGCCATTAAAAACTACATATAATTAATAGCACCTATTTTTTTTAATATTAAACAAAAAATCCATGACATAATACATAGAGATAGAATCTCAACTCCCATTTAAAAGCCAAAATGTATCATACATACACTCGAAACAGCTTTCGCATAGCTAGAAGGCTCATCATACTCCACTGTTTCAGCAATAGATAAAGCATAGGCCACCATCTCAGAATAAGCCGCATACCTTTCAGGAGGCCGAATTTCCCTCCTTGGTCTATCTTTAGCAATAGTGCGTGGTTGCTCTGTCGGTACATCATCATATGTGTCTGAACTCTTGAACTCCTCTTCAATTTGCTGATCACTGTCATTCTTCTCTGAGCCGGAAGATTCACTCACTAACTCCACCTGCTTTGGAACCCTTGGTTCCTCAACTGCTTCTTTAACCTGCTTAGACCCATTAACCATAAAGTTTTCATCAAAAGTAACATCTCTACTTATTAAAAACTTAGAGGTTTCCGGACACCATAATCTGTACCCTTTAACACCTGCCTGATAGCCCAAGAAAATACACTTCTTGGCACGTGGCTCCAACTTACCCTCATTCACATGAGCATAGGCTGGACACCCAAACACACGCAGTACGGAATAATCAGTCTTATGTCCCGACCATACCTCAAACGGAGTCTTACACTCAATAGCAGTTGACGGAGACCTGTTCACCAAATAACAAACTGTGGAAACGGCTTCAGCCCAAAAATCTTTGCCCAACCCGGCATTGGACAACATACATCGCGCCTTCTCCAAAAGAGTCATGTTCATTCGTTCAGCCACACTGTTCTGCTGAGGGGTTTTTCTCACTGTGTGATGCCTCACAATGCCCTCATCACTGCAAAACTTTTCAAATTCGCCAAGACAAAACTCCATTCCATTGTCAGTTCTCAATCTCTTTATTTTCTTACCTGTCTGATTCTCTGTCAAAGTTTTAAACCTTTTGAATGTACTAAAAGCCTCACTTTTATGTTTCAGCATAAACACCCACACTTTACGAGAGAAATCATCGATAATACTCATAAAATAATTATAACCACCTTTAGAAGTTACCTCAGCGGGACCCCAAAGATCCGAGTGAAAATAATCCACCGTGTCTTTGGTGCGATGAACAGCTGTACTGAATTTCACCCTGCACTGCTTGCCGTAGACACAATGCTCACAGAAATCCAGCTTCTCAAATTTCTGGCCACCCAGCAAACCCTGTTTGCTCAAAACTGTCATCCCTCTCTCGCTCATATGCCCAAGACGCATATGCCATAACCGAGTCAAATTCGAACTTGCGACCTTTGATGAAGCAACCACTGCAGCAGAACCTGTAACTGTACTGCCCGCTAGCAAATAGAGACTGTCCTTTTTCTGACCTTTCATCAGCACCAATGCACCCTTTGAAACCTTCAAAACTCCACCTTCACCGTGGAATTTGTACCCACGAGCATCAAGAGCACCCAGGGAGATTAGATTTTTCTTCAAATCCAGGACGTGCCGAACCTCAGACAGAGTCCTAATAATACCATCATGCATCTTCAACTGAATTGTTCCCAAACCAACAGTTTTGCAGGCCTGATTATTGGCCATTAAAACTGTACCACCATTGACCGCCTCATAAGTGGAGAACCACTCTTTATGCGGGCACATGTGGTATGAACATCCAGAATTCATGATCCATTCGGCCTGCGAGTGGGGATCACCCGCCGAAACTGATAAAACATTATCAGTATCTAACTCATCTGAACTTTCAGCAACCCCAGCAATTTCCTTTCCCCCTTTCTGGCCTTCTGCTTCCTTCTGCTTGAGTACCAAACAATCTTGTTTCCAGTGCCCGGGTTTCTTGCAGTAATTGCACTTCCCCTTCTTCTTTTTACCTGCTGACTTAGATCGAGCTCTATTGCTCGAATCACCCCTTTCATTCGTTCTTCCCCTAACAAACAAACCCTCCGCTTGCACGTCACCCTCACCAGATACCTTTTTCCTCAATTCTTTCGAATAAAGATTGGCTTTAACATCCTCCATAGATATCGTGTCTTTGCCATACAATAGGGTTGTAACAAAGTGCTCATACGAAGGCGGTAAAGAACACAATAAAATAAGGGATTGATCCTCATCATCGATCTTGGAATCAATATTTTTCAAATCCATAATAATATGATTAAACTCGTCTAAATGATCCTTAACAGGTATACCTTCACGCATACGAAACGTATAAAGACGTTGTTTGAGATATAACCTGTTTGTGAGCGATTTCGTCATATAGATGCCTTCCAACTTCAGCCAAATTCCCGCTGCTGAAGTCTCTTCCTTTACCTCACGAAGAACATCGTCTGCTAGACTCAACTGAATAGAACTCAGCGCTTTAGCATCCATGTCTTCCCAAAGTTCGGCGCTGATGCCGGACTTTTCCTGCCCCTGCAAAGTCTTCTGTAATCCCTGTTGCGTTAACAAAGCCTTCATCTTAATCCTCCAAAGACTGAAGCTGCTGCTCTGTCCGTCGAACTTTGCAATCTCAAACTTAGCCGCCATAGCCACAAGCGGAAAACTCGAAACCCTAAGGCTCTGATACCAGTTTGTTGAAACACACGTGCTATGAACGCGACTAAGTTTACGGAGAGATTAACAAACGCCAATCAACAAGCAATCACACGACACACAGATTTACGTGGTTCCCTCAAGAACGAGGTACGTCCACGGGCGAGGAGAGAGAGAGAGTTCACTAATGGTGAAGAAGAGATACAAAGAGCCGGCTGTATCCGTAACTCTAGAGAGGCCACAATATGAAGTATTGACCAAAAGATTGATTCTCAAAGTATACTCAATAGGTGTTCTTAGTTACCTATATATAGGTAAACCCTAAAGAGATATATTAGGAACGAATCCTAATCCAAATAGGAAATAAATCCTAAAGAGATATATTAGGAACGAATCCTAATCCAGATAGGAAACAGATCCTAAAGATATGCCTTCAAAATCGCATCTACCAAATATTCCGCGCGTACATCATACTACCGGTACTAAACCATATTCTACCGGTACTGAAACCTGCTGGAATATCAAGGCATTCTCAACATCCAAGAACATCAAAACCGGTCTAAATGCTTCAACCATTGCAAATATATAAAATCCCAGATTAACCAGGTGGTTAACGGGTCCAGGCATATTATTTACTTCACATTCAACAAACTGGTTTCTACCAACTCAACTGATGTCCTTGTTTAGTTGATCCCCGATGCTTGATAGGTGCACGTGTATTTGCCAAGTTCCATTGTCCATTATCCTTGTATGGTTGTTCACAATCAAAAAGGATTTTGGATGGGTTTAAGAAACCCAATTTCAAAAATCCTATTCTGAAATTGAGAAATCCTATTCCGAAAATTAGTGACGTACCTTGATTGATGATAGGGAGAGGCTGCGAACTGCAGAGATGGGTGGTGCCGCTGGTGATTATGGGGTGTGACTCGACGATTTGGGAGCTGGGTTGCTTTGCAACGGTAGGAATAAAATGGTGGAGGGGAAGGAAAAGTGACATTAGGGCTGGGTTTTTATCAAGTGTAATTTTTTGGCTGGCATTGAATTTGGGCCAACATATTGGCGCGAGAAATTAAGGAAAAAGAACAAAACTTGTAGGTAGGAACAAAAAAGTTTGTTCAAGTTTTTTAAAAGATTACATAAGGTAAAATAAATTACACTTCTAGTGAGGGATTTTTTTGTCAAATTTTTAGGCATCAAAACTACGTAGTTTTATTTTACACATATGTTATATGTTCATGAAACCAAAAATGTTTTTAGTGACACTCCCAAAATTTCAATGCTTATAAACCTACCTGAGAAGAACTGTGAATTAGATTTTTGAACTACGAATTAATTAGGGCTTCGAATAGTTTTTGAACTGTGATTAAAAGTGGCCTTTGAATTTCACCTTATGCGAATTAGGTCTTCGAATGGGGTCTTCAAACTGTGATTAAGCATTCGAATGGAATCTTCGATCGAAGTGTGAAGCCCAATGTTCTGAATACCAGATCGGTTTGGGTACCGATTTTTCTACCGGTACGATACGTACCGGTACCGGTCATGTACCGGGTACCGTATCGGATTTATCGCAACTATCAATATATATATATATATATATATATATATATATATATATATATATATATATATAAATTATAGAGAGAAAGTCCAAAAAAATTAATTTTTTCCGCAATTCTTAAAAAAAAAAAAACAAATCTGGTACCGGCCGATATGGCCGGTACGGCCGGTACCCAGCCAGTACCGACCGGTATTGAAGGCAGTACGGTACTAGGAGTACTTGGTACCGTTTTTATGTCAAAATAGTACGTACCGGCCGATACGGTACGGTACTGACAACTTTGGTGAAGCCTTCAAATGGGGTCTTTGAATATTAGGGCTATTCTTTAAGTATTGGGGGAAAAAGATAAAACAAAATTTAGTTAAACTACGTAGTTTTATCCTTCAAGTATTGGAACACCTTACTGCCTTGGGGAAAAGTAAGGTTTGGTTTAATTACAGTTTGAGGCCAAATTTTAGTGGAATTGTGAAATTAACAAGCAGTAAAATAAAAAAATCATAATTTACTATCTCGGCCGGTATCCAGTATTTGGCCAGAACCAACCGGACCAGTCGGAATTCTTGTCAGAACGGAACGGACACTATACTATACCAAATTTGCACCGGTACGGGACGACATTAACAACTTTAGATTGAGTTTGATTGAAATTAGAAAGCTCGTTGATCGAGACATTGTGTAACGGCCCACGTTTTCGATAATGCTTTGTTACCATTTGTAACGCCCCACCATTTTGTGGTACGTTATAATAAAAGACATTTAATAAAGCAGCGGAAAAAAAATTTCTATTAAAAAACAAAGGGCCCAATTCTCAAATATTATTAATTGCCGGCAAAACAACCGACTAAAATTTAGCTCATTAAATAGTTTTGAAAATCAATAATTCGAGTAACAAATTATCATTAATTAAAAATAATTAAAGGGACATTCTAGGTCAACCCATTGGACTGTTATTGGTACAGCCATGGTTCTGGTACATTCATCTCGTCCTCCTCAGTCTCTTGAACTTCTAAATTATGTTCCGCATCAACCTGTTCCTCAAAACCTGGTGTGAAATACCAGGGGCCAAGAAGTAGCTCCAAATGAGTGATTAACACTCAGTAGGAAAATTTAACCTTACCCCTAATTTACAAATAAATACACATGATAATAATTCTATACAGCATGCAAAAGGGCTCATTCCGAAATTCCTACTTCAATCCGACGAACAAAGCATTATCGAAAACTCACGAAATCAACCACCGCACCGAGATCCGATTGTCGCAATACTATTAAATAAAAATCAAAATCATACTTTAAATATAAGAAATAAATAATAACAGTATATGTAAATACATTAACTGTAATATATAAAAATAGTGTATTATTAATAATGATTAATAGGGTAAGTAAATAGTTTAACTATTATATATATATATATATATATATATATATATATATATATATATATAAGCAGTGTACTATATTTAATAATAAAATAGTATAAGTGATAGTTTAAAAGTGTTTACTAATAAATGATATAATAGTAAGTAATGTAAACAAAATGTGTGTGTATATATATATATATACATATAAAACAGTATACTGTTTACTAATAATTAATAAAGTAAATAAGTATTTTAAACATAATATGAATAAATAATGTAACTCTAAACACAAACAATTAATAGAAATAAGTTTTTAATTGATAGAACTAAAAGACTTAAAAAAAATAAAATAAAATAAAAACAACAAGAACAGCAAAAGAGAGAGAGGGAGACGAGAGAGAAGCAGAGAGAGAGAGACGAGTGAGAGAGAGAGAAAACAGAGAGAGAAAAGAGAGGAGAGAGAGAGAAGCAGAGAGAGGGAGAAAGTAGAGAGAGTGCCGTGAGAGAGAAGAAAAAGAAGAGAAAAAGAAAAGAAGAAAGAGAGAGGTGCGCACGCATACACGAACGCGAGATTTCAAGAAAATACCTTACAAATATTCAAGACGCACACAAAAACTCTGAAACGGTGAAAGTGAATAGTTTATTAATCAAGGGCTATATAAATAGACAAAGGGGGATAAATCTGAATCTAATTAAGATTCGAATTAACAAAGATAGAGTTTAAGTAAGATTTAAATACTAGGGATAGAATTTGAATGGGATTCAAATATTATAATAATTATCAGTTAGGATAATAATTAATAAAAATACTTAATAATTATTTCACGTTTGTTTATTGTTCTTTGCATGCAGTATAGAGTTATTATCATGTATGTTTATTTGTAAATTAGGGGTAAGGTTAAATTTTCCTACTGAGTGTTAATCACTCATTTGGAGCTACTTCTTGGCCCCTGGTATTTCACACCAGGTTTTGAGGAACAGGTTGAGGTGGAGCATAAATTGAAAGTTCAAGAGACTGAGGAGGACGAGATGAATGTACCAGAACCATGGCTGTACCAATAACAGTCCAATAGATTGACCTAGGATGTCCCTTTAGTTGTTTTTAATTAATGATAATTTGTTACTCAAATTATTTATTTTCAAAACTATTTAATGAGTTAAATTTTAGTCGGTTGTTTTGCCGGCAATTAATAATATTTGAGAATTGGGCCCTTTGTTTTTAAATAGAAAATTTTATTCCGCTGCTTTATTAAATGTATTTTTTTATAACGTACCACAAAAAAGTGGGGCGTTACAAATGGTATCAGAGCCCCAGGTTGAGAACCTAGAGACTGTGGGTTTGGGTAGTTTAGTTGTTTAAGGCGAGACTTAGATAGTCAACTATGTATTCGAGTGCGTTGTCACCTAAATTAATTAAGTTCTTGAAAAAAAAACTATATATTTTTGAATTAGATAGAAGTTTTTATATTTTGTTCACCGAGTGAGTTTACCGTTCGAATTTCGAGGACGAAATTTGTTTAAGGGGGATAGTTTGTAACGACCCGGATTTTTGGGATTTATTATATATATATTTATTTTATGTTTTATTTAGATTAATAAATTATTTTTTTGATTGATTATCTTGAATTTTTACTTGTGTATATCTCTTTATTTTCGCTCTGTCCAGATTCGTTGAATCTTTAGGGAGAGTTATCTAATTTATTTTTTTATATTAAATATTATATTTTTATAATTATTAAGTATTTTTATTAATTATTATCCTAACTGATAATTATTATAATATTTGAATCCCATTCAAATTCTATCCCTAGTATTCAAATTTTACTCAAACTCTATCTTTGTTAATTCGAATCTTAATTATATTCAGATTTATCCCCCTTTGTCTATTTATATAGCCCTTGATTCATAAACTATTCACTTTCACCGTTTCAGAGTTTTTGTGTGCGTCTTGAATATTTGTAAGGTATTTTCTTGAAATCTCGCGTTCGTGTATGCGTGCGCACCTCTCTCTTTCTTCTTTTCTTTTTCTCTTCTTTTTCTTCTCTCTCACGGCACTCTCTCTACTTTCTCCCTCTCTCTGCTTCTCTCTCTCTCTCCTCTCTTTTCTCTCTCTGTTTTCTCTCTCTCTCACTCGTCTCCCTCTCTCTGCTTCTCTCTCGTCTGCCTCTCTCTTTTTTGCTGTTCTTGTTGTTTTTATTTTATTTTAATTTTTTTAAGTCTTTTAGTTCTATCAATTAAAAACTTATTTCTATTAATTGTTTGTGTTTCGAGTTACATTATTTATTCATATTATGTTTAAAATACTTATTTACTTTATTAATTATTAGTAAACAGTATACTGTTTTATATGTATGTATATATATATATATATATATATATATATATATATATATATATATATATATATATATACACACACACACATTTTGTTTACATTACTTACTATTATATCATTTATTAGTAAACACTTTTAAACTATCACTTATACTATTTTATTATTAAATATAGTACACTGCTTATATATATATATATATATATATATATATATATATATATATATGTATATAATAGTTAAACTATTTACTTACCCTATTAATCATTATTAATAATACACTATTTTTATATATTACAGTTAATGTATTTACATATACTGTTATTATTTATTTCTTATATTTAAAGTATGATTTTGATTTTGATTTAATAGTATTGCGACAATCGGATCTCGGTGCGGTGGTTGATTTCGTGAGTTTTCGATAATACTTTGTTCGTCGGATTGAAGTAGGAATTTCGGACCGAGCCCTACGTATATATGTGATTCATGATTAGATTTCGATTAATTTGTGTTCGAAGATTATATAGGGGACATGAATCGTATGTTTAGTAATTAATTGTTGGAGTACTTACATGTGAATTAATCAAGTTGAGAATTTAATAAATATTAGGTATCAAATCGAGATTGAGTCTGAACCATAGGAGTGCTATATATTTATTAAACGTGACGATTCGTGATTCAATTTAATTTAATTTAGTTGATCAATTAAAGAACTATTATTTGTTGAGACCGATTTGTATGCTAGGACCCACGAACGTTGTATGTGACTTAGATTTGATCGATGTTATTGATATCGCATGATTTTAGTATTTTAATTTACGCTCGATGCATGTTTAACTAAAATCGCATGATGATATTTTATTGTTGCATGTTGAGCATGACGGATGATCATTGTGCATGCACGCATGCATGGAAATTGGAAGATTAATTGAACGGCAGGGTTAGATGATCTCATTGTTGCGATAATGAGTGATAATCAGAATATTTTGGAGTTGTGGTGGATTATGGGGGATTGCGAGACCCCGATATTTTGATACCGATGAAGGGAATTGCGAGGTCCTGAGGTTGTAAATTTGGCGGAGAGGGATTGCGAGACCTCGATGCTGCGATACCGATGAAGGGAATTGCGAGGCCCTGAGGTTGTAATTTGGCTAAGGAGGATTGCGAGACTCCGATGCTTCGATACCGATGAAGGGGATTGCGAGACCCTGAGGTTGTACTTTTGATATGGGGGATTGCGAGACCCCGGTGGAGATAATAATAACTAAAAGATACTCAATGCGGAAAGCTTTATGCACGACATTGCATATTCATTTTATGCACGATATTGCATATTTCACGTTTGTTTATTGTTCTTTGCATGCAGTATAGAGTTATTATCATGTATGTTTATTTGTAAATTAGGGGTAAGGTTAAATTTTCCTACTGAGTGTTAATCACTCATTTGGAGCTACTTCTTGGCCCCTGGTATTTCACACCAGGTTTTGAGGAACAGGTTGAGGTGGAGCATAAATTGGAAGTTCAGAGACTGAGGAGGACGAGATGAATGTACCAGAACCATGGCTGTACCAATAACAGTCCAATAGGTTGACCTAGGATGTCCCTTTAGTTGTTTTTAATTAATGATAATTTGTTACTCAAATTATTTATTTTCAAAACTATTTAATGAGTTAAATTTTAGTCGATTGTTTTGCCGGCAATTAATAATATTTGAGAATTGGGCCCTTTGTTTTTAAATAGAAAATTTTATTTCGCTGCTTTATTAAATGTATTTTTTTATAACGTACCACAAAAACGTGGGGCGTTACAAGTTGAATGATATTTTTGGTCAATTAACTGTCTACCATTATGCGATCAATTTTATTTGTGTACAAATGATAAACTCCGTAATATGTAAAGGATAAACGGTTCTGATCACCAAATTATACTCAAGTGGGATAAGATGGTCCACTATATGACTGTAATGACCTTGGTATTGAATTGACTTGGTATTGACCTTCAAAATTTATACGTTCAATGCAATTGATCATAAATCAAGTCTTGTGTTGTACCTGAATGTACGGTAGCCACGCGACCACAACAGGATCATGATGATCCAGACCGTTGATTTTGTTATGGTATTTGATTAATTCATTCTCGTAAAAAATTGGCTTGATTGAGTTTAGAATGCTCTCTGATTGGGACAAAATTTATTATTTGAATGACACCTTTTGTATTATTAAATTTATATCGACATATATGTGATCAAATTTATTTTGGGCAAGATTGACAATTCGTAATATCTAATTTGTAGACGGTTCTAATCATCAAAAAAGAACTTAGGTGATGCTCGAGTGGTCTACTGTGAGTCTTTAATGGCTCGAGTATTCTAATTTTTTCCTAATTGGGTTTCAGTGTCGGTTTTCTATTTATTCATCTCCCAATTTGTCCATTTATATTTCTCCAAAAATATTTTATGTATTTAAACTTAAGGTGATTTACATATGTAACCAAAAAAGGTAAAATTATTTTAAAGTAGTATACATAAAAAAAATATAAATTAACTATTGAAATATAAGTGTTAAAGTAATATACATAATGTTTTAGTAGAATAGTATAACTCTACTACAAGAATTGCAATCTCCTGTTTTTGATACCTTTCTAAAAGGACTTCTTTAATAGCAATTCACCGCCAAGCAATTCACCGCCAAGCAATTTAGTATTTAGCGCCAAATTTCCCAAATTTCCCAAATACATGTTCCACCCCACCACCCCTCTCTGTCTTGCTCCCTCTCTCCCCACTATTCTGATAACAACACTTCTGTGCGGCATCTTTCTTCTCCCTCTCTCTCTCTCTCGCTTCCTCTCTCCTTGCTACTTTGATCAGAACATCATCGTCTCCAAATTCTAGGGCTTCCGTTGATTGCACCAGTTCAGTTAGGGTTGCAGCAGTTCGCGTTCGTGTTAGGGTTGCAGCAACTTGGGTTAGCATTTCTGATCATTGTCGTCTCCAAATTCTTAGTGTTTCTGTTGTTTTTGGTGATTGATTTGATATGTTTTGCCCTTGATTTCTGAAGATTTATATATGGATAACTAAAATTCTAAAATCAATTGGGCAGTGATGGTCGGGCAGACTATATGCATGGCCTTACGATAACACCAGGATAATCCGAGCGTGTATCGTCCTTATGATTCTCATAATTTAATTGTAAAGAAAGAAGTACAAGTTATGTGCACAGACTAACATTAACTATAATACATTCTGCAGAATGCAAAATTCTTCAATTAAAAATCGATTAGTTTTGCCTTTTGGAATAACGGGTAATTATTTTATTATATCACAAATCTCCCTGTTTTATTGGGCATGATGATCTTTGAAATGAGTTCCATTGTCACTGAAAAAGTAGTAGAAAAACTATGCACAACAATTTTTATTGTTTTCGTATGCTTCTTCATCTGGTCATGCATTTCAAGTTGTAAAACAATTTTTTCAATCAGGAGCTTATTTGATATTCGGCATTTGATTCATGGTGAATATACTTGTAAAACAAATAATTTGATTCATTGGATGTGATATGTCTTCAAGGGAGCCTCCAATTGAGTCTCTGTCCCGTGACAAATCATGCATTCATTTGTTTTAATTCTTCATGTTCTAATTTTTTTAAGAGAGTCCGGACTTCCACGGTTTTCATGTAGTTCCGCCCTTGAATATGGGGTTAAGTACCTAATCTCTACACTAGTATATATAGTAGTGGAAGGGCTTAGAGCAGCAGTGGGGTGATGCCCCCAAGCACTGAA
Organism: Arctostaphylos glauca; assembly: GCA_019985065.2. NCBI lineage: Eukaryota > Viridiplantae > Streptophyta > Magnoliopsida > Ericales > Ericaceae > Arctostaphylos > Arctostaphylos glauca. Next base: position 17,808,738 of record JAHSPW020000001.1, on the reverse strand, counting down.
TAATTATTCCGAGTTGTATGAGGGCAAAGACAAAGCAGCATTGATTTGATTCTGGCTTGACCATCAAATCTGTAAACCCGAGGCTATAACTACTAAAGTAGCAACCCAAGACAGAGACTTCTGTAGTTGGCTACACCCCGTTCATCATTGTATCACCATGGACCGTGTTTCCATTTTCCATGTTCTTACCATTCACCGGAGTTCTCAGCCTCTGGAAAAAAGAATAATAAAACAATGTTTGTGTCAATCTTCATCTATACAGATCAATTAAAAAAATTACAGATGGATCATAATTCTTGTGTGGGAGTCCTGGCAATTTTTTGAATGCATGGTTTTAGTGTTTCTATTGATCTACTTACCATTATCATTCCATGACAAAAAGAGAAAGATAGCAAGGCCCCTTGACATACACAATGAGTGAAAATACAGAGAAAACTAATGAAAATTGTATCCACTTATTCACAGCTGCACATTCAAAACAAATCTAACTTAAACCAGCCAAAAGTTCCTGCCAAAAGAGAGGTTTAATAGGAGAAAGGGTATCCAACATAAGGCATGGCCTGCATACGAAAAAGAGCTAAGCTCTTGTGAGAAAAGAGATCCACTGAAATGCGCATGCTTGGTCAGTCAGTCTTAACTCTTAATCCATATCGTCGTCGTCGTCGTCAAGCTTGAGTTTTGAACCTTGAGTGAATAAAACTGTTACTCATAGAAATAGAATCAACAGAGAAAAGCATGTAAATGGAAACAAAACTCCACAACCAGAGATCAGTCCAGATAAGACAGAACAAATGTTTGGGACACTGGGTAGGACAGTGGAGAATATGATTTCTTGTTGGATAAATAACTATGCTAAGTCATCTGATTTCTTGTTGGAAAAAGAGCAAGTTGTGTTAACTGCATGCACTCAACTAATCTTCATGTATGAAATAGGTCTTCAGTGAATCAAGAATTGTGGAATACACGTTCAAGACAATTTGATATCACCAAGCAAGCAAAAGGTTTGATTCCCCTCCTTATTTCAATTGTTGTATTTGGAGCACCTAGTTGCAAGCCCTACCCCAAAGTTGAAAGACTTTCTGGAGCAGAGCACCAGGTTGCAAGACTCCTTATTCTGCTAAATTGCATATCTGTTTGTTTTTTTTTTTGATCGGCAAAGATAATTTATATATATAATAAAGGATAAAGGAGTACACATGCTACCAAAGGTTGACAAGAAGTCAAACCCGGAGCAAAAGAAAAGAAAATTACAACCAAATACTACCCGGATACTAATACCCGGATAGGCAAAACCCAACCCTGGATAACTAACACTTGGATTATACCCAGGTTATTAGAATACACAGATCCCCTTCTTCACTTCCCCGCTTCATCACCAACCTACTTCCTCCTCCTACCTCCTGATCACCGCAGCATCTTACATCCGGATTCTTCTTACCCCCTGTAAATTCCTGATAATATCATCTTCTGTAATGCCTTGTAATTCCACCTTAGCCTTAATCCATTTTGCCACTTTCCTTTGAGCCGAAACCACCATTTCGTCAGTATCCATTACTTTGTTGTTGAAAATGGAGTTATTCCTGACCATCCATATTGTCCATAGACCAGCAAAAAACGTTGCATCCCACAACAATTTCTCCAATTTTGGCCACCTGACTGATAACCACCATTCACATGCTGCGTAGATTGAATTAGGGCACGCCCATTGAAGATTCCACCACTTTATGATTTCCGACCAGACGCTCCACGACTTCGTGCATAACAACAGTAAATGATCTGTGGTTTCTACATTCAAATTGCAAAGACAGCACATCTCTTGGGTTGGGTCGATGATCCTCTTTGACGCCAGGAGTGATTTTGAAGGGATTCTCTGTATCACCGCCATCCAAGCAAAGATTTCAACCTTGATTGGGCAAATGCCTCTCCAAACGGATACCTGATCAGGCTGGAAGGTGCTTTCTTCCCATTTTTCATACATAGATTTGACAGTATAGTTGCATATCTGTTTGTTGCATGAACATTACAAAGGCCACGATCGTATGTAGATGGATGATTTTGGAGTTACTTGTAATGGACATATATATGACCTCGAATAACATGTTCTTAACATCTTATGTGTCTAGATATGGACAGAGATTGGATGTTCATATCCGACAGGTTTTGTCAAGCATATGTTGACGGGGTGGACTCGTTTATTGAATTTGCAAAGACACATTCAGGTGAGGCAGTGGAGATTACGTGCCCATGTATTAAGTGTGGTAATCATTATAAGAATAGTTATGATATTGTTAAAGATCATTTGCTTGTACGGGGGATGATAGTATCTTATACGACCTGGCTATTACATGGTGAACGTCCTCAAACCGATCAACAATATGATAGTGAGGATGTAGACGATCAACATGGAGATGATGAGTATGAGCAGTTGATAGAAGACCACTATAAAGGGACGTACATGGGTAATGATACCATGGAGAGGGAGGAAGTGAGAGATTTTGAAAAATTATTGGAGATCGCCCAACGTAGTTTGTACCCAGGCAGTAAAGAAACCTTGTTATCCTTTGTCATTGAGATGTTACAGGTGAAGGTAGAATATGGGTGGAGTAATAATTCTTTCAACAAGTTTTTGTCAAAACAAAGGAGGTTCTTATCGGAAGGGCATGTGGTTCCAGAGTCAATTCACGAGTGCAAGAGTGGTATCAGAGCAGAGTTTTGGATTTTCAAAAATAAAACCCCAACGGACTAGATGTTAAAAGATGATTGTTGCACCCGACTTGTATATCATGCATGTTGACATGTTTATATTATGATACGTAAGATATAGTCTTGTCAATACCATGTTAACCACACGGCATAAGGCCGATAAATCCTAAGTTGGTTCATGATGAACTAGACTGGAGGGTGCATAAGTTGGCATATGAGGAGTCACGGAATGTAGCACATAAGAAGCATTCCTACACCTATCGTAAGTGGGGAGGCCTAACTTATCACCGACTTAAGACCAAAATGACAGACTATAGTTGAGCATTATGGTGGGAAAAAGGTAACCTTCACCATTAATTCCTAGAAGAAACCTTTTTAAGGCAAGGCCATGTGCAACCAGAGTTAGAACCCCCTATTCGGTCGACACAAGAGATTGATGAAAGTTTAAGACAAGCTACGAAGTAGAATTCATAGGACGAGTCCGAGGGATGCCCACAGGAACAAGAATTGGAGCTAAACATCCAGGAACAATATTAGATAAGTGAAGATGAAGAGGATCTAGAGGAAGAGGATAATGAGAAAGAAGAGGATAAGGACCCAACACCCTCGTAGAGCAAGAAGAGGACGATCTAAAGTCATATGAAGGATTTTTGGTGTTGATGGACCAAGTCAGGGCTAGGATAGTAGCGTAGTGTGACAGTGCATACTTTGAGCTATGCATGTAGGATTGCATTTTGATAGCAACTGGTTGTACTTCTAGAATTTAGGTTTTGTTGAAGGGTTGTGTGACCCGAACACACAAGTGAATTGATGCATAGAATTTTCATTTAAACTAGAGGATGTATTGTTCTTTTTGACCTATTATATGAATGGATTTAATGTGTTTTGCATGATTTGCATACTTGATGACTTGTAATAATAATATTGACTTGTGAAGCTAACATACGTATACTAATTATGATGTATTTACCAAGATTTGATGAAATGATTAACACATGTTCCAACGGACTTAGTAATGAAGCGGAGAGCAATTCCATCAATCAAATGAGCGAATTTGGGACCTAGGGTTTCATATGTTTAGGTCTGCAAATGATGTGAAGAGGATGGCCGAATCTAGGGAAACTATTAGGGTTCCCAATGTTGAGGTTTTGAGAGTGACATATGAGTTGGAGTCTTTGATGCTTCCTAAGAAGATGGCTAAGTCATTGTCATTGAAAGTGTCTGGTACTGATCGCTTTCCTATTATCGATGTGGGGCGTTGTAATTTGTCAGGTGGGCTTCAGTTTAGAAATTCCACCCTTGAAGAGCTTAGATTTTTGTGTGCTGTCATGAAAGCCGTTTCGTTGGTGCACCCTTTGCTTCAACAAGAGAACAATGTTAGTCTGAAGTGGTCAATAGTACTAAATTTTGAGCCTTTTATTGAAACAGTTGATGCACAATGGCCTCCTGAAATGGCCAAGGCTAGTGATCTTGTTGCAGTTACGGTCTCCCATCCCCCTGGTCAGGGATATGAAGAAAATGCCAACTCAACAGCTAGCTCAACCCCCACAAAGTACGCAGACCCACTAAAGGACGAGAATTTTATGGATTTGCAATTGAGCTACTATAATGTTGGTTTGAGGCAATGTGTGATGTGTGAGAAAGAAGTCCACGGGGATCAAGCTCTCTCTTGTAACCAGTGTCGTGCGGTGAATTACTGTAGTGCCTTTTGCCAGAAGCAACACTGGAAGGAATCACATAAAACCATGTGCGGACATTACAAGGGGATGATGGAAAAAGATGAGGAGTTGGAAATGAAAATCTTCATCTTCCCTTGTTCAATTGACCAGCTGGCTTGAGTCGTTGAGTATCCATCAAAAGGGCATGTGGCGCCGGAGTGCAGTTGTTCTGACCAGTGCCCTTTTGGTCTGCTTCCTGTTAAAGGTGGACTTTGGGATTCTTGGGGTGGGCTTAATGATGATGAGTATCCAAGTGACTCACCTTTAACCTATGAAGCACGGGTACTCCGAAAATGACGCCGTACGAGTACCGGGTACCGGTACGGTACGAGTACGGCTCCGGTACGTTTTTTGCGGTACCGGGTACGGCAAAATGGCTCCGGTACGTTTTCAGAGTTGGGTACGCGAGGGGTACGGCTCTCCGGTACGAAATTGGGTAAAACCGTAAAAAAAATAGGTAGAGGGGTCGTTTTGTAAGTTATTTCTAATTACAGGGGGTAAAATGTTAAAACTATAATATAATAAAACCCTAGAATATGAGTTAACGTCTGTCTTCTTCTCCATTCCATACCTGGCTGCTGTGCCCGTTCAAACCCAGTTCTCTCTCTCCCCCTCGCGCTCTCTCTCTCTCCCTCGCTCTCTCTCCCTCGCGCTCTCTCTCTCCCTCGCTCTCTCCCTCGCTCTCTCTCCCTCGGGTTCTCTGTTTTCTGTTGGAGCATACCTGGCTTTTGCGGAGCTACTGTTGTCATGCCTTGATAAGCTCTGTTAGTTGCAGGTAGTTGTGGATGATGTTTTCATCTGCATTATTTCAGTTATATGAAAGTGATTGTGGGGAATAGCTTTCACTACTGTAGTACAAATATCCACACTTGTAAGTTGAGTCAGGACTTGTTTTGTATTTGAGCTTATGTGTGATTCCTTGGCTTATCATTTTTTTGTTTATCTTGTTGTCTTTTCCTCATACGATCTTGAATCTTAAACACGAACCTTGCAATGGTACAATTGATGATTTATTTCCGAGTTCTTTAGACATTAGCAAAGGTCAAAGACTGGCTATGGTAGAGTGGTTGAATATTAAGAATGAAAACCTGTTACATATACCGACTTAGTCTCGCTATTGTATTGGGATTTTGCATTATTTATGTTGTTTTTGATTGGTAAAATGAGTTTATATTTTGTTTCATACAATAAAATATAATAAAATAATTAAAATAAAATAAAATAATATTAACGTACCCGGCCGTACCCATACCCTACTTTTTGAGATTTTGCCGTACCCCGTACCCGTACCCGTACCCGTACCCGTACCCGTACCTGTACTGCGTACCAGTACCCGTGCTTCATAGCCTTTAACGGTTGGGATTTTAAGTCCCATCCTTCTCTCTGGGTGGTTGGACTACTATAATCTTCGCTCACTTCCAATGTCAAGTCCGGTTTCAGACATTATCTCCCACCCATTGACACTCTATTATATACTAACCTCACTGAGTATCAGTACGAAGAACCTCACTGTGTTCATATATTTTTTTAAAAATTGACAAAGACATTTTCGTTATTTTTATCTATTGCAAATGCTCGACGTGCACACGCATCGCGTGTGCCCCAGCCGCTAGTAGCTATAAAATAGATACTGTTAAAGTTTTGAAAGAAAAAAAAAAGACTAGACTGGGTACCTAATAGCTGTTGCTCTTAGCAGTTGCGGATTTTGAGTTGGAAAAAGTGCGAAATTTGTGTTAGCGTCAAATTCTAGGGATTTTCTTTGTAATCGTTGCAAGATATATCCAATTTCTACGCGAATAGAATCAGAACCAGCCACAATCTCAAATCGAACAGGTCTGTTTGTTGTCACCCCCCACTCTCTTTCCTGTTTCTTATGGATAATTTAGATGCTTAACCTGATATGGTTGGGTCTAGTAAACAAGCACGCCAAGGATGTCCAATCCACACTCCACTCCATGAGTGAATCAATTTATCGCATATGCTGGCGTACCATACTCTTAGGGGGGCCCTTCTTCTTAGCATTTTTTGGGGGACTTTCTGGGCTTCTATACAAGGCCGGCCCTGACGGTTGTCCAAACTTAGGTCACGTTTTGCCAAATCAAAAAGCAGTCGAATGGCTGAATTTCCTTTTCTTAGAAAGGTGAATAGTTGGATTTCATTAGAGAGGGATTAGTATTTCGATGGTTAGCACGAATATTGATTTGTAAGCATTTTACGTTTATTAGACTGCGGAATGATTTTTGTCGGTTTGATTTTGAGTCAGGAAGTAAAATTCCTTTGGGTAAAATAGAGGGAAATGGGTACCTGATGGATACAAATTTGGGCATCTCCAAGCTATCATCAAATTCAAGTTCCATGAAAAAATTAAGAATGAGATCAAAGTCTTCCAATCCTTTTTGCAAAGTGATATCAAATAAAGGGAGTAGCAAATGTTACAGCAAATCAGTGGTGCACCTTACCCTTCATCAAATTTGTAATCACCTCTTATACTCGGTTTTGATGCAATTTTAATATGAGAAAGGGTTAGACATGGTTTTTATTTCCCCTCAAACAATTATAGAGTTCTGAAATCTGATGAAAAACTAGAGGAAGGACTGGAGATGGTTCGAATATTTGTGTTGCAATTGTCAAGCAAGGATGCTACTAGTATAACTAATTAATTCTTTTCGTTTTGGGGTTATTACCTCTCTTCCTGTTGTGACACTAAAAACCAAGCTTGCTTTATAAAATTCACATTTTTACTTTTTAGTACTTGCAAAACCTCCTACTCCTCTAGTTGGTGTTAATGTTGTGTATTGTCATTTGTCATCACTTGGGTTTTTATATAGCCACAATTGAACTTTTGGACCATGTCTGTCTTAGGGTTTATGTGACACGTTTACCAGATGGATATAATCTCACAACTGCAAGAACAAGCAAATACTATTGCATCTTTGGCCTTCAATACCTTTGGCACATTACAAAGGGATGCGCCAGCGGTTCGTTTGTCTCCAAATTATCCCGAACCTCCTGCTTCTAATCCTACGGAAGATGCTGCTAATGTTGCGGAGCAACCTAAGCTCATGAGTGCTGCTCTGGTGAAGGCCGCTAAGCAGGTGCCCTTGTTTTCTGCGATCTTATCATTAATTTTGGAAATTTGAGTGTTTTATCTGAAAGAGAAAAATGTATCTAAAGCACCCTAACTCACTTTATTTTGTCGAGCAAGTTGATTTTCTTCCTTGGGCTTCTCAGCATGTCAAGGTCATTAAGTGCAGTTTGCAAACCCATTCTCTTGTGACATGTGGTGTAAAACTGAACGAGTTTGTAGTTGAGAACTCTAAAATGTTTCTACTCCGATGCAGTATCACTTAAGTTCTTTGTTTTATCGAGCTAGATGATGCTAGTGAGATGGTTGCAACTGTGAAAAATCGTGCTGAATGCTGATTAGCTTCTGTGATAGTCTTAATTCTGGTGTAAAAGTATAAACAGCCTACCCTTGAAGCTTCATTTGTTCGCCCTGCATCATGTGTCACCTCTTCAACATTTCTGATCTAATCGGTGAAGTCAATTAACCTCCTGTTTTTGTAATTGGATGGAAATTACTCTGCTTTCTTTCTTTTTTGTACTCGCATAACTTGTTATCATGATTTGATTTGTTTGTTTTGACTTTTGAGATGAAGACCCAAATGCTAACCAGTTTTTAAATTTGGTATCCAAAGTCTGGATTCCCAATTCCATTAGTACAAGCAGAAAATTGTTAATTTAAGAAGAGATTTGCCTACCAAAATTTTGACTGTCAAAATACTCTTAAAGCTTGATTTGTCTAACAGGCATTGGCTTTCATCCTTATTTCTGTTACATCTCTCCTGTGCAGTATACTTATCCCGTTCTTTAGAAGTTTTCTATCAACTTTCATAATGCTAGTTTTCCATGTCCAGTTTGATGCATTGGTTGCAGCACTTCCTTTGTCTGAGGGAGGTGAAGAGGGTCAACTTAAAAGGATCGCAGAACTTCAGGTATTAGGTTGAGCAATGCAGTCTTCCTTCAAAAATGGAAACAGTTATTTTGTTGTCTCACGCACTTCCGGGATGTTCAGGCTGAAAATGATGATGTGGGCCAAGAACTGCAGAGGCAACTGGAAGCTGCAGGTCAAGCTTTCAACTTTTCACTTTTCAAATGATGCTCTTATAATTTCTGACAGCTTCTACTTATAGAAAATGCAGTAACTCAGCTTTGTTTACTCGTTTTCAGAATTATTTTTTCAGGTAACTTTGTATAAGCTTGTGGTTTTCAGAAATTATTTTTTATGAATTTTTGGGAAAGAACTCATTTTCCAGAAGTCATTATTAAAAGATGTTACCAAATTCTCCTAAGGCATTTCTGCTAAAACAAAAAAAAGACATGCAAAAGACAAGTAACGGTGAGTACTTCTATATTTGGCCTTTTCTAATGTGGACCTTGGGAATAAGTGGACTACATCTGCTCCTTGGGATCTGTGCTTTTTCTACATGGAGCCGGTTTTTTTATAGATAGAGGGAATTAGTACCCCTACACGTAGGCGCAACTGTTATTTCCACGATAAGTAATATACATTTTGTAAAACTAACGTTCCTTGACTACTATTTTGTGGCCAGAGAAGGAACTGAAGCAGGTTCAGGAGTTGTTCAGTCAGGCAGCTGATAATTGCTTGAACTTGAAGAGGCCAGATTGAAGACAATGATGGACCTCATCAATTGGCAAGTGTCTCTCTGGGGTCATTTGTGGACACCAGAGGTGGTTAAAAAGTTTAGTAGGGAAGAGGAAAAACAACATGAAAACATAGTAGGAACTGTTTTTTTACTCGGGATTGATCTGGGTTCTAGAGTAGTGCAGTTAAAATCAAGCTACCTTTCCCATTCGAGTTCTTTGGCATTGACTAACAAAACCAGGTGTAATCTTCTCCAACGGCTTTGTTATTCCACAGCCGTATCTGTTAAAGTTTTGCATGCAAGTATGTATGAAGGTTATTGTTTTCCAGTTGCCTATTGATTGTATCCCTGGAAGAATGGCTGTGTAAAGTGTTCTTCGCTGACTTTTTCCGCATGTTTTCAAGTGTATCACTTACTTTGCTTGCATCCACACGTTTGAATGTCAAGAGGTAGTATTTTGGCAAAAGTAGTGAGATATTATTGAAGGAGCAGTAAGATATCTGCTGATGTTTATAGAATGAGCAATGCTAGTGGGACCCTAAAAATGTCTCAGAAATGCTGAGGTGGCAATCTCTCATTCGTCTCTTACACACACAACACTTGCAACATCCACTTTCTCTTGGACACTTGTACATTCTTGAACATTTCGGGGATTTTATTATGGGATCCTATCATTTTTCTTATAGAATGGCTGTTGGATCTTAACTTTTCCAATTTCTGGTGATGTTTGGCTTATTTAATGTACGAACTGTTGACAAAATGTATAATGGGTTTTTGACACTACGGGATGCACACAAGTGGAACGCAAACAATTGCAGACTTAATGCAAAATTGTATGAGAAATCAAAAACTTACTGAGCCAATTTCAGGGTTTTGGAAATTGACAACGCCAGATATTGTCCTAAAAGCAAATTTATCTCCAACTGATGCTGACTTGTATTTGCATGATTGCTTTTTAGGATAGAACTATTATTGATGAGTAGATGTAGCACTTTAATTTACCCGACAGGCGAATCACAAAATTATTTGAACTGTCAGATATGCGTATGAAGAAAGTGAGTATGAAATGCACAAAAATTTCATATGCAAGTGAGAAGAAGGCATTCCTGTTATAGAAGAACTGATGATTGATGGGAGAGACAGTGACCAATGAAAGAAGTGTTAGGAATTTTCAAAATAAGTTGGCATGTAATTTTGGGTGTTTTTGTAAAGCCTTCCTAGTTCCTAGAATGGTTGTACCTGCTCCAGTTGGGATGCGACCGATCGTATCCTATCGAAAGGGTGTGTCGATTAAGTATGGTTGCTACTGTTTGAAAGGATGCAATCCACACCGCAGGATCTAATCCAACGGTACAAACTGAACAGGTGCGTGACAATTCAAATGGGTACCATTTGACCTATAATTTGACTACGAAATTAGTCATTTGAATATAGAGATTTTCTGTCTTCTTTCTCCAAAAATTACTTGTAATTCTACAGCATTTGTTTCAAATTTTGATATCCTACAGAATCAAAACATGGTGGTTTCTAGTTTAATTATTTTCACTAAGTAGATTTTTTGTCCAATTTTGTTTGTAAAAACGTAGTGAGCACAAATAGAGTTGGAAAGAACTCAAATTCGACTTTGTTGTATATTGAAGGCAAAAATGTTGTAACATGGTACACACCATCTAGTGGGGCAAATACTGTTTTTAGAAAAGCGACGCTGTAACATGCGCTCAAAATGTCATTATTATCGTGTTTTGTAGTAGATTTTATCGCCGATATTCAACTTGGAGACAATTTTTCTCCAACAATCTAAAGACAGTAACATTTGCAATTACGGTATCTCTATAAAATAATAAAATAATTTTTTTCCTCTATTGCTAATTAAGAATGACCAAATTTCTCTATTAACTTGATATGTAGAGCATGTAAGTGTGTTTATGATTCGATATGGATAAGAATTGTTTAATTTTCATATATGTGGGATAAACTTGTAATTATAAACTGTGTTTATAATAAAATTTTTGTTCTTCCCTTAAAAAAGAAAACAGTGGGTAAACAATGTGTAACACATGAGATTTGTTGTGTTGATCACAAGTCCATGCAAGGAGCAATTTTGCTATGGGTACAAACCTGGATCAATCAATCGCCTATCAATTGACCGCCACTGTGCACCGACCGACTAATTACAGAATGGAGGCAACAATGTGTGTTTCCATTCTTGTAATAACCTATGGGCCCTTGTAATCATTTGAACCCTATCTGATAGTTCAAACTCATTCCCGAAATATAACTTGAGTTCACATATCGTCCTTCGTGCCCCTGACAAACTGAGGGGGGCTGAACACATGTCCAAGTGTATGTCGAACAAGCGAGACTAAAAATTTAGAGAATACTCCTGGGGTTGATACGTTGTTTCTAATGCATGCTTGACATTGATTAGCAATTTTAACATGACTCGTACTTTAGTATTCAAAATGTGCATGTTGACATGTTATGTATAAAACATGTTTGAACTGCGTAAATGCTATGAAATCTTCATAAGCCATCAACTAATCTATAAAGATTTTGAATTATGAAGTATGATCATAAAGATACGTAGTTTATTAAATGGGGCCGCTTCTGCTAGGGGAATGAAAATGGCGAAGTGATGGAATACGGTAAGGATCATTGCGAAATGATCATATAGGTGCACATCACTGACATATTAGGGTGACGCCCTAACACACTGGCGTTTGTTGAATTAAATATAGTATGAATGATCAAAATAAAAATAAAAATGCAATTCGATACCTGTCCTCGACTACAATCCTTGGACCTAAATACGAATCTTTGCAACATGACATGTTGAATAGTTCGGCTATATTGTAGAAATACGTGGTTTACAACATAAGCCTAAAATGGTGAGAATTTTGATATATCACAGATGTATATATTTTGATAAAATAAATGAAGATATGGTAAATTTATGGAAAAATAGTAACTATGATATAATCTGAATTCACACTAGCCTAGTATTAAGACGTTTTTATAAACCTAACATTTTGAATTTTCAAGATGACGATAGATGAGCACGATGGCGGTTTCCCATTTTTTCTTCTTCTATATTTTCATATGCTTGTATTATGTTGATCAGTAATGATTGAGTTGGACCCTGTATTATGTTAAATTAGGTTGGGGTCGTGCAGCTATTTGCTGATCCGGTCCTTGGCGAGCCTGTAGCATAAGGTTCTGCCCTAGGTCAGGTTGGCTAGACAAATTCTTAGTTTTGCCAACTTGGATAATTATAGCCCCCACAGTTAGGATCTTGATTTTTATAAGTAAGCTATTTTTTAATTTAATTTACTAGTATTTATTTGCACGCACATCTGTGATTTGTTTTGATTATGCTTCCATTACCATACTAATTATTTTGTTTTAAAATCATTACTAATAATGACGTTAGAAAATTTCTAAACTTGTTTATTTTGGAAGTATTAATGGGTTAATCTCACTGGCAGTTGCTAATTCTTGTGATATTAGGGTGGGTCTTTTGGACTTAGAATTTGGGTTGATAGGGTTAGATAGAAATGTAATTTTGAGGAAATGATAATACATGGAGTTCAGAAAATGAATTTAGATGTGCATTGGAAGAGTTTGGAAATTATGTTGAGAGGTATGGAGATTGTCAATCAATCTTGAAAAATGTGAGGAAGTTCTACTTCCATAACTTGTCATAGCCAATCATGGGTATAATAATGGAATATTAGTTTGGGAGATTCTTATTGAATGGGTTTTTTTGCGGTGTATATAATTTAAAGGCCCGCATACAATTTAGACATTTGTGAATTGTAGTTTTTTTAAGAATGAATACATTAGGGTTAAAAATCTAATTATATAATCATTAATAATCAAATTAGACTTTAAACTGTCAAGTTTGACAATATTTCAAATTCAATCCCTAATGTTCTAAAATTTACAACAAAAACCCGGAATCCTCAATCTTTCAAAATAAACAAAATTAATAAGACAAAGTATATAACAGGGACGGTCTCTCCAAGATGTGTCTTGGAAATCGACCAAACAAACTTTTATCACAAGGTCCAAAATGGAATAAGAGTTTTCCGCGTTAGATAAAGATAGTGAAGAAGTTGATTGGCTTCGCCATTTCTTGAAAGCTACGTCAATTTGGTCGAAACTTGTTTTGACAATTTGCATAAATTGCGATAATCAATCAACAATAGACAAAGCCCACAGTAATGTGTATAACAAGAAGGCTCGTCAAATTTATCGAAGACATAGCGTCGTTAGATAATTAATCTCTAATTGGTTTAGTACTATTAACTATGTAAAGCCAAAGAATAATGTCGATCTCCTAACCAAGAATTTATCAAGAGAAGTAGTTGCTAGTTCAACAAGGAAAATGGTGCTTAGGACTCTATTTTAAAAGTCACCATAACGTCAACCCAACTTAGTTGACTAAAAATCTTAAGATCTAAATTCAAAAGGACAATCGAGTTGTATGTGAACTAGAAAAATCATTGTAGAGACTACGTTTCCTGTCTATTCCTATGATACTATAGTGATGCCTATAACGTATCAAGTAAAATTATGAATTTAATAATTCTCGTATTTTGAAAAATTAAATGAGACTGCTTTTATGAGAATTTTCAGAGTTGAATTCTCTGCAAATATTTATGAATACCAAGAGTGTTCTAAGGCTATAATGGGCACAACGGTAAGAATTAAATTGTGTCTAAAAAGATCCCATATGACGATTGTTGTCTTGATTTACTTAAATGACTGAACAATTCAAAATACCTCATTCGTTGGTTAATTAGTAGATCTGATAGTAATTCATAAATAAAAGTTCAAATCTCAAAACTACCTTACTCCATGCGGGATAGTTCCTACTGTATTTTCACCGTATTTGTATTTGTATAAAGCTGTTTATCTTTTCAATTTCACTTGTACAAGAGATTGTTGAAAAATATTAATTTTAGCAAATTTTGAGCTCCATTTAAAGTGGATCCTGCTCTTTGATCGGGATGGTCTCATATCCGCTGTGTTCATCTCCTCACAGAGATTAAGCCCGAGTATTTAATTTGTTAAAAATATTTAAAGGTAAATGGGAAATTGTCACTAAAGATGTCTACATGAACATTCTGTGAATGGGAGAAAAACATTTGTCTCACGTAGATTGGAGTTGTAAGAACATATGGGTAGTATAATGGTAGTATTTAATTTCAATGAAGTTGCTGATTTGGGAATAGTTTCTGTATTGTTTCACTCAAAGGTGCACACGCGCAGCGGATACGTTGAGCGGTCAGTGACCGCTAGTTTTAATATAATATTCTCTTACCTTCTTCTCACTCCTCGGCGCAACAGAAGCGCAGGGATATGGAGGCACTCTATCTCCTGTGTTCTATCTTCTCCACCTTCCTCACATCTCTCATTCTCTCTCTCTTACTCCCTCTCTCCTTTCTCATTCCCCGCCGTTCCTCATCCCGCCACGCCGCCGCAGTCGACGTAGCAGAACCTGTGTCCCTCTACCAAGGTACCGTCTGGCACGAGCGCCGCCGTCCCGTCCAACATTCTTTCAAATACACCGTCCGCTATGCCTTAATCGACCTCGACCAAGCCTCCCAATGCCCTCCCGGCCATCTCTCTGCCGACTATTGTCGCCGCATTGCTGAAACCGACGGTCCAGTGTAATTGATTACTTACTCCCATTTCATTGTATATTCGAAATTCAGCTTTGAACTTTGTCATACAGAGTAAATTACCGGTCCACTGTTCTTTTTCATTTATTTCTTCATACTCTTAGGAATGTCAAAAGGATCGTAATCGGTTTTTGGTTGGACTTGTTATTTTTTAGTTCGTCTAGAGAAACAGGAAAATGCAACTAATCTCAAAAACATTTACTAGTGATAAGAAATTTACAGTTTCTCATTTAGCTTTTTGTTGAAAATTTTCCAAACTTTGTTTGTACTTTTTTAGTTGCGCTATTCAAGTTGGGGCCTAAACTAAAAACCTCGTTACAAATAATTATTTCTTATGAAAGATTGACGCAGGAAATCATCATATATTCATTTGATCTGTCTAAATTACCCATCTTTTATACGTTCTGTATATCTAATTAGATAGCTTTCAAAAAAGATTAGTCTTTGAACGATAATTGATGTGATTGTGTTTCAGTCGGATAGGGAAGAGATTAATTTTCGTACTATTTCAATTTTTTTTGCAAAGTAATTGGTATTATGACCCGCTATCATATTAACTTACTGCAATTTATCACGATCAACTGTTTTATTGTTTGACCAGGATATATTTTATCAACCTTAATTTGGCACAGTGAACACCCACCCTACTTTATTACATGTAGAGTTCTAAATTGAAATTTACCGACCCAATATTTCGATTAGGAGTGGTTTTTAAATATTTAGAGCGAGAAAAATGGAACCCCTACTAGCATTTTGCACAAACATCTCTAATGAAATGGGACCCGTAATTAAGATACCAGTTTATTGAATCTTATTACACGAGAATTTCCTTACTACTGCATTTCATAGAATATCCTATTTCCCATGATTAAGAGAATTTTAATGTTTTCCTTGCATATTTTAGTCGATAACCCTTACGTAATCTGGTATTTTAATTAGGGGTCCTATTTCATTAGAGATGCTTTACAAAATCCTATTTGGATGCTTAAGGGTAAAATTCAAGATTTTGAGCATAAGCAGAAAAATATTTGAAAAAGCTGAACACTTTAGACATAACATAGAGGCTTGAACCGCAATGCACGATAATAGAATTTGGGACTTGCAATGCATGCATATGCGTAGGTTTTGAGTGTTGATTCCTTGGACTATGATTGTTACTGTGCACGTGGGTAGTCCGAAGATTATAACGCACTTAAGACGGTTGTTTTAAAGAGGGAAAGGGAAGGGGGGTGGAAGGTGGGGAAGAAAAACTTTAAAAGGCTGTGGTATTCATTCCAAAGTGGTTAGGTAGGTACTGTTGAGTATTCTTGGTTGCTTTGTTGGGTCATGTTTTGTAAGTTGGAACCACGTAACCATGATATGCAATTCAAGGTGCTAATATGAAATTATAAAATGGATGTTATTAGTTCCTGGTGAAATAGTAGGTGGATATTTCTCTATTCTGAAAGTAGGTTGATGGGTTAAAATGTAGATGACGTGAATAACATAATGATTTCTGGGTATTTTATTCATCTTTTGTTTTTCAGTCTTTTGAGAGTTAGATTACGTTGATATGGTGATACATATGTAGACAGACAACTGATCGATAGAACTTAGTGCAAATTTGAACTTGACTTAATGGGCACTGAGACTTATGTAGATTTACGCACTGAAGTAGTTTTTATCCTGTAGAAGAAATGGTTTGGTATTCTAAAAAGGTGCCGAGGTCCCTTGTAGGCATACTCTACTCATCACAGTGAGGCGCAGGTTGTAGATAATAAGTAAAATTTTAACAGAAACAAAATTTTCAACAATAGCTATTAGTTTTGGAATTCCAAAACTGACAAACTATAGAAGTAGTTGATTATAGGAAAAATCCATTGCTTACCAAAAATCTCAAAACAAGGAAATCAAGCATGATGCCTTCAGTTCACCGATAAACAGAACAACTCTTGGAAAGAAAAGAACACAAAAGAAATGAAAGAGATCAGAAAATGCAAAGAAGAATAAGATGAGAAGAGGAATATGCTATTTTTCCAGCTAGAAAACATGAAGAAAAAAGGAAGAAGAAACATTGAGTAACGAGGGTGAGGACACGATTGAAGATGGAAGAGATGCTTGTGGTAATCTTTATCATCTTTCTTTTTTACAAGAGACTGGCACTTTTATCCAAATCTGTCTTATGAAGAAGAAAATTGTTTATTCCTTGATAGGCTTGGGACTTTTCACAATACAGGCTATGATATGTCACATATTTGAAATTAATTTCGTTAGAAATTTCTGTTCAATTAGCGGTTTAGATTTAGGCATCAAGTTGAAAAATGCAATAAACAAGTCCACATCTCATGTGCTTTGTGTCTAATCCTGAAGCACGCATCTTGCACGTCTTAACTGGGTCTCTTCAATATCGCCTGGTCTCATACCCTCCAAACCTAAATAGGAGTGCCTTGCCTCGGGCTTAGGCACTCACTGAGGTACGGTTTCTGGTTCTGGAACACTGACATGGTTAGTAACAAGTTAATAAAAGCTACTCGCTCCACCCAATAATATTCTGTCCTTTCCTTTTCTTGATAGAATGGTCCAAAAGTCAAAGTAAAAAGTTTGTAACTTTTCAAATCTATATACTATAGGGGGTATTTGGGCTGTGGTTTATATTTATTCAAAAATTTTGTTTTTATTCATTTTTTTTTTGCATTTGTTGTTTAAATCTCAATGTTTTGTAGTTTATTGGTCCGTCTTGATGAAAGGAATCTAATGAGTATAAAATTGTGTCCAAAAGTTAAAAAAAAGTCACTAAAGACGACGAATAAGTACAAAAAACACTATTTTTTTATTTATTTTTGTCTTTTCTGAACTTTTTTCAAATGTAGCCGATGATTGATAACTTTTCTGAAAGCTCTTGTCAAGATGAACCAATAAATCAAAAAAAATTGATGAAAAACAAAAAATTGCAAAAAATTTTCAAATAAGGACGAAAAAATTTTCAATAAATAAACACATAAAAACCACAGCCCAAATGGGATAATGAGCTATAAATGTACTTGAAAGTGGAAAATAGTAGAGGCAAATCAGGAAAGAATGTCATTGGATTGAATTCAAATACATAAATTGCATGTCCCCTGAAAAGTTGGAATTCCCAGACAGGAGGAAGAACATGTTCCTTACATTCCATTTTATTAAATTGCTGTGTTCATGTTTCTTTGAGTGGATTATTTGCTTCTTTACACAGTTTCCTATTGACAATTCCTCCTAGCGTCGGTTATGAACAAAACCCGTTAAGCTTGTATTACTGCTATGACGCAGAAGGCTGTGCTGGGAATTTGAAGAAATGCATTGCTGAGGTATGCAATTTCCAATTACTTGTTGCTGTTTATTTTTTGTTCCTTTGGCCACACATGTGGAGTTAACTTATATCTTTAGCACAAAGTCATCTGTTGCTACCGAAGAAAACCACATCATCGGGTTCTTTTATCTCCGCGGAACCTGGTCTTACTGAGAGAACATTCATTACAAAAGCCAGTCAGCTCATACAACACGAGTAGAACATTAAGTATCCAAAGGTTTTATTCATGTCCTCTTGTTTACCAAGTATCAATGTCTATGAAGTATAACTTATGTCTCTACTCTTTTTTAATGAAGGCACTATTCAGTTAGCGGGAAAGAAAAGAAAAGTATGGGAATATATAACTTTCTTGTGCTTTTGTGTTTACTTAGCATGAAAGTTAGATATTCCTGCTAACTAATATCTAGGAAAGTTAGATATTCCTGCAATTTTTGTTTATCATGTGTTCGTGATATTGTGAACAATACCACATCCAGGTAACGAGACTTGTATCCATATGTTTATAACTTCTTATGGACCGTTTGGTTGTGGACCATGTTTACTACTATCCATGTATCACGGGTTCGTACTTCTAAAATCTTGTCACATGCTACCATAGCGTTCGAGTACTTTGCATGGTACTCTACATGCGTAGCACTTACGTGAAACACACACTGGAATTATTTCTATAGTTTTTTCCGCGCTTGTGGACTACCCCAATATAGGCCCAAGCCATACCCCATCCATTATAGTATTCTGGTCATACATAGAGGAAGCTAACTTTGTAAGACTTTTTTCTTTTTTATGCTTAGCATGCTTGTAGAATTAAGATTTTGGTCTTTTGGTTCATTAGGGTAGTGGCATCTCTATTATGAGAACAATACTATTCACTGTGCATATTGTTCGTTTCAATTTGATTAACGAAGCTTTGGATTCTTATATGTAGGTGAAAGGATGACGAAAGTTTTACAATTCACGATAGGTATTATACGATTAGAGAGCAATAGGACATAGAACTGCAAAATTTTGGACACCAACGAACGTTATCGTTGAAACTTATGAAGTTGGGAATCTTACAATGGGTAGAATATGTTGTATGGATTCTTATTTATCAAATTTCTTTCAATTTGATTTGAAACATCAATTTTTTTATCTTCTCATATGATGTATATTAGATTCTTGTTTCGAGATATTCCTATGTGTATGGATCAATAATCATGGAAAAACTAATAATGTAGTGGAGTGAGACAAACAAAAGATGGCATATAATGATCCTAAAAACCATAAAAGGTGTCCAATGAATACTTTCCCTCTAGACAAAGGAGCCAAAAATAGCGTTCATCGAATCCACTTCTCTTGCAATACAAGCAAGGGTCTTCCCTATTGGATCATGCAATCCTCAATTGACAAGCTCCTTAGTGATTTAGGCCTAAAATAACTAGTATTGCACTATAACATTGTCATTCAAATGCATAAATACAATGATGCGACGTATTCTAAAAATCATGACCAAATCATTTTCACGCTTCAATAAAGGGCCCTTTTGATTCTCATTCCTGGATACGATTCACGGTTTGAGAACTAGGAGTGATATTGAAAATTTGCTTTGTACCTTAAGTTTAATGTTAAGCTGTGATTTTTATGTTGGTTTCTCAATCACGGTCATTTGGTTATTTTTTTTATTGTTTGTGTAGGTGTTATATGTAGTACATTCCCCTAAATACAAAAGAATTATATATACAAACACATTCTAGCCATGCCCGCACCCTACTTTTTAAATTTTTTTTGTATCAACGTACCCATATCACGCCGATACCCGTACTTGTGCCCGTATTCGTCGTTCATTGTGTTAAAGCATTCAACGCTTACCAATGAGTGAAGAGACTGCCTAGGTTCATAAACTAGTATTGGAGGTTAGAATTAACCAATGCGGGATAAGTTCCAACACTCCTCCACACTTACAACTCTGATTCGCATGTGGAGAGGTAAGCAAAGGATCTCTAATTAAATAACTACGAATAAAGTGCACCTGTGACACAAACAATGGGACAAGTTATCATCAAAGCCTCCAAAAGTCTAGCTCTGATATCATGTTAAAGCATCATTAGTCAAAACCAATTGCAATGAGCGGAGAACTCAAAACCAATTGCAATGAATGGAGAGACTGTCTAGGCTCATATGCTAATTTTGGAGGTTATAATTGACCTATGTGCAACACGCCCTTACACATACACTATTATATGTTCGTTATTGGGAACTACAATTTGTATCTCCAATTTTCACGAGTATGTTAAACTATGTATGCATAAACGAACATATACGAGTCTAGTAATTTGATTTTATGGATGAAATATTCCTTTTTGCAACTTGTCTGGCACATTTCTTCTTGATATATCGCAGGTAAATTGAGTATTGGAAATCGAAATCCAAGTATGGTTTATGGCAAAAATTCCAACTCTTCGTTCCGCTGGAAATAAATGTTATGTAAGCATCAAAATATTAGTGTCAATGTAGTTTGGTAGATTTAGCAATATTAAACATCAGCTGGGTAGGTGATAGCATGATAAATCAACATCTCCACCACCTCTCTAGCACCAGCAATTCTAAAAAATGAGCAAATACCTTGAGGTAGGAAACTTTTTTCCTCTCTATGGTAGCATAAAACTCTAGCACGAATTGGAGATGTCAACGGGTACTTATCATTAATGAGCTGACATCTTGAGGTAGGAAAATTCTTTACTTGCAATTGTTTTTTCCATTGAATCTAAAAGCACTAACAAGTTGCGTCCATCCTTTGTGTTGAGCTCAAGACCCAAGCTTTGTTATATCTTTGACATTGTTTTAGAGTCAGACCATCTTTTATATTGTTAAAACTCTCAAAATATGTAGAAGATTGAAGAAAGAGATGAGAAGAAAGGGAGAAAACCCTAGTGTTACTAGGGGCCTTGGAACCACAAAGAGAAAGAATGAAGGGGGAGGAAAAACCTAGAACGTCTAGGGCCTTGAACCCACAAAGATCAAAACCCTGAAGAAATTTACTAAAATAACCCTATGGTAAAACAAAGTTACATATCAGCCTCTATTTTCTTCTCTCTTGCAGAAAATGTGCATCATATGTACAGAATATGTGCGTGCATTTGAAAGGCACCAAAAGGGGCTCAACCATTGTACAGATGGAATCCAAACATTTATCTTGTATATTTGTTGACGTATTGTCGAGCACAACAGCTGCCTGATCCTGAGAAGGTTATTTAAACTAAAGGTTGTGACTTTTAAGAATAGTCACTATTATGATTATATATACCCATGGATGTTCAGGGTGAAAGTGCAATCTTTTCATTATTTTTCTACTCTCTCTATTCCGCTTCTCCCCATTTTTTTAATGTGTGTTCTATGGCAACTTCGATAATAGACGGGTTTATTAACCTGTTGGTGGACGCGAACATTGAGAAGTCTGGCTTTGTGATTTGGGTTGTATCTTGGAGTTGTTGATTGTCCGTCAATACATATGTAAAGAATGGTTTCGATTGCAATTTTCTTTTCTATGTATTGTAAATAGGAGTTTTAGACTAAAATTGACTTTTCTCCCCCTTTCTGAATTCGGTGTTACTCTTCTTGTTTCATTATCTCTCCTTAAGTTTGTAGACTAAAAAAACTTTAGGGCTGCTACATCTTTTGCCTTGGTAGCTTTCTTTAACTTTTCCGTTCATATGTTCAAGCATTTTGATCCCTTTTATAACAATTCGATCTCAAGGGGACACAGTTCTAACAAAAATTATGTATTTAGGAGGTGAGAAATGACTGCAATAGCAATTCATTGAAACTTTAGCAACCGATAAAAAGTTTTCTGCTGTTTTGTTAACACAACATGATGAGTTTTTATATGGCTTGAGGTATGTCCAGCCCATTTCTCTCATGCTGGAAGCCTAACGATGTCATGGCCAACTTGGATACTTAAATACTGGACTTCACTATCTTGAAGTGTCACCATAGTACCTCTTTGATCGGTATGCTGTCATAAATGCACGCTTTAAAAACTGGACTTCACTATCTTGAAGTGTCACCTTAGTCCCTCTTTGATCAGTATGCTGTCATAAATGCGCACTTTAAACTATTAAAGCATCATCTCTCAATTGTCTCGTTTCTTGTCTCTCTGTTCAGTGAGTGAAGTATGTAAAAGGCACCCTCAGGGGCGAACCCTCGAAGAAAAGTAATCAAGCTGCAACATAATGAAAAAAGTTCAACACCGAAATTGAGCTTGCCTATGAAATCAACCAAAGAAAAACAAAACATACAAAAATAACCTATGCACAAAAATGGAAGCTATGTAGAGCATCTCATATTGATTTGGTGACAAAACAAAATATACAAAAATAACCTATACACAAAAATGGAAGCTATACAGAGCATCTCATATCGATATCCACTAAATCTTTAAAATTTCATCAACTTCTTGCTCTCCATAAGCACCACATAAGACAATGAAGCTATCATCCATGGCTTATGTTTTCTCCTCACCTTTCAACCATCTTTGCAGCACTTCAGAAAACTGAGAACTCAGTCCGCCATTACCCAATAGACTTGTAATATTGCCAGTAGAAGGCACCCAGGCATCAGAAAAGAAAGGATCAAAATATCAACCGCCTCCTCTTCCCTTTGACACAATCCACAGCTACTAGTATGTCTAAAACCTACTACTAGTATATCTAAAACCTCTCTTCTACAATCGGGCCCTGAAAAGATGATGTCCAAGGCTGCTCTCCAAACAGCGAAGCCACTTTGATTGGGACTCCAACTTTATATATAGCCTTTGGCGGAAAGGAATCCGTAACCCTTCCTCTAATTAGCAAGTAAAGAGGACTTCACCGAGAAGGGCCTTTTGTCATTCCTCCACGTCATCTGGTCACTGCTATTACTCAGAATTGGAGGGGATGACAAAACAAGGGAGTCCTCAATCAGATTTCTTGTGCCATTGTGTTTTGACTGAGATTGACAATATGCGATGGACGCTTATGTGCTCCATGTTGTTTCCCTTTTCCTTTGCATTCAAGGGTCACCCAAAGAAGAAATTACTGTGTTGCCATTCTTTCATATACGGAGTATAATTTTTGCTGATTATATACTAGTGGATGTATTTTATGTGTGAGCCCTTCTATCTTCACTAACAACAGTGGTGATTTCTGGTTTTAGGTGACTAATACACCATGGGGTGAACGGGTATCATTTTTGTTCAATCCAAAAACTGATTTAATTGCAAAACCATTGCATGTCAGTCCTTTCATGGTAAGTTAAACCGATGTTAATCTTCCTTCCTTTATTGTTGTTTTGATATCTCATATATCATGTGGATTTAATAAGATGTGTAGATTTTGCTTTGCACTCTTATCTTTCGGCTGATTTTCATGATTGCTTTTGCCCTCAAAACATGCACACACACACACAACCCCCCCGCGTCACATAAATGTACTCGTCCCGCGTCACATAAATGTACTCGTCATACAATTGTCTGAGTAGAAGCTGAAATATTGGCGTGTGACGCTTACATAAATAGAAACAGAAGAAATTTTGCTTGTCGTTGTTCATCGCATTCCCTGCATTCAAATGGCAGCAAAGTTTGAGCGTGCGTGCACCCATGCTTCAGGTGCTTATGAGCTCTTGATTTGACTAATGTCCCATATAATATCACAAACATCATGTGATGAATTGCAAGACACATGGCTGCAAAATAAGGTGCTCACTATGGGTTGTTGAGTGATTGCCACTTTAGTCAGATTTTAGAAGATGCAATAGAACAGGGATACGATGACGAAAATACCCTAAAAATCCTAATATGCATGGGTAAGAAATCCCTAAAACTTCAATTTTTCAACTATTCTTGGTCGCACGCTAATAAAATTAAACTGCATCAACATATGTACACAATCTTGTCTATCAACTAAACCCAGCAAGTAGCAATGTATACTCAAGGAATCTTTTTCTTTTTTTTTTTTGTTGCCTTTTGATATACGTTTATGTCCTCATATATAAGGATGAGAGTTTTGTTATCAAAGCGGAATACATGTGGTTAGGACCCGTGCTAGTTACAAATCTTGCATGCGCCCCTGTTTTCATGTACTTGTGCAGATGCAAATTGTGACGGAATACTTTTCTGTATTACAGGTATGTACATTTTGTTACATCGTAATAGTTTCACATCCTTTATGCCAGAAAAGCTGTGTCTATTAGAACTCCTAATATTAATCTGAAAGAACTTCGTTTCCAAAAACATTATTTCCAAACAAGATTGAAAGTCTTAAAGAGTTGCCTAAACTTGAGAAGACTGAAGGACAAAGATTAATAGGGTACAAATCGTCATCAATTTTGTTCTAATAATTGGCTCCAAGTTATTTTATTCTAAGTTCAAATATGCCGGTGTTCCATCCATGCCAAGTAGTGCACTGCATGCCCCCCAAGTGTCGATAATGTGTCAACATCTGTTTGCTCTCTTTCTTTAGTCTTGGAGCTTTAGTATAGATGCTTTATCTGGAGCTTTAGTTTGACGGGATTGAAGTGCAGGACATGCTTGGGAGTTGGAGCATCAGAACAAATGCACCTGGGGATGGTCTGTTTGTATCAATTTCAGTTCAACATCCCCAGCTTGGTGACTATTTCACAGCTACCTTAACTGCCAAAAGAATCTCGTCAGTGGCAGCTAAATCTCCCCTGTTCTTCTGGTTGATGCCCCATAAAGTTGCAGTTTGGATATACTGGCATGTAAGTCTCCTGGCTTGGCCATGGACCTTCCCATCAACCCTTAGTCTGCTAGTCTATTATTCTCACATCTGTGAAGTCACCAGTCATCCCAAAAGATCACGCTCTTAGGAAACAAACTTTGAAATTCAGTCACATTCTGTCCACTCACAGTATGCTCTTGTAGGCTCTCAAGCTGTGGTGGAAAGGTGTACCGTACGTCCAACATCCAAGGTATTCTCACCAGGAATATAGGCAAGAAGCTTTGGTGCGGGACATGAAACTTCATTGCTGTCAGGCATTTCAACAGGAAGAACAGAACCATCTGCCACTTGAAGGAAATGATTCTGATCATGTGAAGAATGGGAGGAATCGTAGGTTCACATGGACTGATGCTAAGTGGCCCTGGTCCTGAACGTGAGCAGTATTAACACAGTAATGGCGTAAAGCTACTTTTTCATTTGCTGTTTATCCAATAAAAAACAAACAAAAGGTTCAGTTAATTCTTTTACTTATCTGTACTTGCGAATGAACAAGGTTTCGTGCACATAAAGCTATTTCCTTGAAAGAAGGATTTGATCATCTGATGTCCATGGCTGTTTGTTGTACTTGTGGCATATTTTTTAGTTGTTTTTTTTGTAAGCGAGCCCATTGGAACCAATGTCCAAAAAGAAAGATCTTGAATGAAGTTATTTGCACAACCCACTAACCCAGGGGTCTGCAACATGCCTACAATGAAAAACTATGCTCCATTGAGAATCAGAACAATAGACCCAACCTAGCGTACAAAAGAAAATACAAACCCCTCACAGGCCAAGGGGCTAGGGCAAAGAAAACATTAAGGACTAGGACAAGGACAAGGAGAACTGACCTCTCAATGGACTTAGGGGTTATATTGTGCACAGTTGTGTATTGTGCACAGCAAGGCGCGTTGTGTTTCAAAACGATATCGTTTTAGTACACAAAATACTGCTCATGCAGTTGAACAATGTTGGAGTAATTTTCGAGCTGTGCTTCGTGCACCAAAACATCCTAATCAAATCAAAGGAGGTGAGCATCCACTTGAAGGACTGTGAGACCTCGACTCAAAGTGCTTATTTAATCTAATATCGAGTTTAATTAGCTAAAATATATTTAATTTCAGGATTTGAGAAATCATCCAAGAGCGCAAAAATTATTTTCGGAGAGCGGTGTGTATACAGGTTAATAAATTGTGTGGGCCTGGGAATTGGAGTGGGAATGTTACTAGAAATATTAATTTGATTTTGGTCTGTATTCGTATGCATATGCATGGACGCAAAACGGAGACTGTCAGTTGTAATTCACATCATGGCTACTTTAAGGCAAAACCCAGGTAACATACTGATAATATCCTTCAAGTGCATGTGATTTCTCCTCAATTTGACTCCATTTGTGACCAATCTCTTCCCTTTTAATCTTAATAAGGTACTATAGAGTGGTATTATGTTGGGTCTCTGATATGATTTAATTTGGAGTCTTTGAACCACAAAATAGAGATTGAAGAAGACTGATTCAAACCAGAACAACGGCCGATCGACCCCCTTGATCAGACCGATCGACCGCCTGAGCCGATCGATCTCACCACCTGGAACTGGTCGATCAGTATGTTGACAGAAGCATAGGGAGGTATGTTCTGTCATTTGGACTTCGGATTTAGATGATGTTAAGATAAAACATTGTCATACACGTATTTTGGACCTCGATAGATGGCTTCGGTCATGATTTAACCCTCGAGCCCACAAGCCGGGGCCACTTTCACAGATAGGAATACACCATAGGAAGGCATAGTAGGTCTTTATTATGATATTGGACATTGTATTGGGTGATATAAGGGATGAACTCGTGGATGAGTGAGTTGACAAATGGTGGTGTACGAAACGCTACAAGGTGAGTTCTGTTATACCACTTTTATTTGTATCGTTGAAATGATATTCTGGAAGCATATTGATAAATTGTACTTGTTTGACAGAGAATAATGTTTGATATATGAATACGATTATTTTGGCATACAAGCATGACAGCTTGATACAAATATCTTAGAGTTAGCAAACAACCTGAAGTACACAATGTGGTTTTAAGCATGAACAATGCATGTTTTGCATAAAATGATTTTGAACTACGAAATGGATAATGTTTACACAAGTCACGAGTAATCTGTAAAGATTTTTGAGTAAGAAGATATGATCATGGATACTAGGGGGTTTGTGAATAGCAGGGAGGGAGGCATAAAGGAGGAATCATGGCCAACGTGATCATACACGTGATGTCACACCAACTATTTGTATATCTAGGTCACTCCCTAAGCAGATCTAGCAGCCATAAACTAAACAAATGGTATAAAAGATCATATGTCAAATGTGTTTCAAAATAGGATACGTGTTTTGACATCTAGCCTTGGTGATGACTTTGGACCTTTAGAAATTCTGAAATATTATGATTTAGTAGCCTGGCTACTTTGAGAAAAATGAGTTTAAATGACATAAAGGCTAATTTATTGCAAACTAATAAACTTTGCGTAACTTGCACGAGCTACCTGCTAATGATGTTTTTTTAAAAAAAAAATTGATCTTTTT
Organism: Arctostaphylos glauca; assembly: GCA_019985065.2. NCBI lineage: Eukaryota > Viridiplantae > Streptophyta > Magnoliopsida > Ericales > Ericaceae > Arctostaphylos > Arctostaphylos glauca. The sequence continues at coordinate 17,781,339 of JAHSPW020000001.1, read as the reverse complement.
CAGACGATGAAGACAATATGTTTAGTTGCTACGTTTTTTAGATACTTTTGAGCTCATCTTATATCTGGGATTATGCTCTTCTGAGTTAAAACTTATGTATTTTGTACTGGTTGAACCGTGTGTTTGGCAAGAATTAGGAATAGTAATTTCACTTTAATTTGAGTGATTGTACTTTGTCGATTGACGCTTTCCTTGGATAATTGAATGAATATTTTCAATTACGTTTCTGCAACTCTGATTATGTTTAGAAATGACTACTATTGGAAAATTTCTGAATTGCCTTTGTAAAGAGGCCTTAATGAGTTAATCTCACCGTCTAGTCACTAATCTTCACCTTATTACGATGAGTCGTGACATAGTGGTATCAGAGCAGAGTTTTGGATTTTAAAAAATAAAACCCCAACGGACTAGATGTTAAAAGACGATTGTTGCACCCGACTTGTATATCATGCATGTTGACATGTTTATATTATGATACGCAAGATATAGTCTTGTCAATACCATGTTAACCACACGGCATAAGGCCGATAAATCCTAAGTTGGTTCATGATGAACTAGACTGGAGGGTGCATAAGTTGGCATATGAGGAGTCACGGAATGTAACACATAAGAAGCATTCCTACACCTATCGTAAGTGGAGAGGCCTAACTTATCACCGACTTAAGACCAAAATGACAGACTATAGTTGAGCATTATGGTGGGAAAAAGGTAACCTTCACCATTAATTCCTAGAAGAAACCTTATTAAGGCAGGGCCATGTGCAACCAGAGTTAGAACCCCCTATTCGGTCGACACAAGAGATTGATGAAAGTTCAAGACAAGCTACGAAGTAGAATTCATAGGACGAGTCCGAGGGATGCCCACAGGAACAAGAATTGGAGCTAAACGTCCAGGAACAATATCAGATAAGTGAAGATGAAGAGGATCTAGAGGAAGAGGATAATGAGAAAGAAGAGGATAAGGACCCAACACCCTCGTAGAGCAAGAAGAGGACGATCTAAAGTCATATGAAGGATTTTTGGTGTTGATGGACCAAGTCAGGGCTAGGATAGTAGCGTAGTGTGACAGTGCATACTTTGAGCTATGCATGTAGGATAGCATTTTGATAGCAACTGGTTGTACTTCTGGAATTTGGGTTTTGTTGAAGGGTTGTGTGACCCGGACACACAAGTGAATTGATGCACAGAATTTTCATTTAAACTAGAGGATGTATTGTTCTTTTTGACCTATTATATGAATGGATTTAATGTGTTTTGCATGATTTGCATACTTGATGACTTGTAATAATAATATTGACTTGTGAAGCTAACATACGTATACTAATTATGACGTATTTACCAAGATTTGATGAAATGATTAACACATGTTCCAACGGACTTAGTAATGAAGCAGAGAGCAATTCCATCAATCAAATGAGCGAATTGGGGACCTAGGGTTTCATATGTTTAGGTCTGCAAATGATGTGAAGAGGATGGCCGAATCTAGGGAAACTATTAGGGTTCCTAATGTTGAGGTTTTGAGAGTGACATATGAGTTGGAGTCTTTGATGCTTCCTAAGAAGATGGCTAAGTCATTGTCATTGAAAGTGTCTGGTACTGATCGCTTTCCTATTATCGATGTGGGGCGTTGTAATTTGTCAAGTGGGTTTCAGTTTAGAAATTCCACCCTTGAAGAGCTTAGATTTTTGTGTGCTGTCATGAAAGCCGTTTCGTTGGTGCACCCTTTGCTTCAGCAAGAGAACAATGTTAGTCTGAAGTGGTCAATAGTACTAAATTTTGAGCCTTTTATTGAAACAGTTGATGCACAATGGCCTCCTGAAATGGCCAAGGCTAGTGATCTTGTTGCAGTTACGGTCTCCCATCCCCCTGGTCAGGGATACGAAGAAAATGCCAACTCAACAGCTAGCTCAACCCCCACAAAGTACGCAGACCCACTAAAGGACGAGAATTTTATGGATTTGCAATTGAGCTACTATAATGTTGGTTTGAGGCAATGTGTGATGTGTGAGAAAGAAGTCCACAGGGATCAAGCTCTCTCTTGTAACCAGTGTCGTGCGGTGAATTACTGTAGTGCCTTTTGCCAGAAGCAACACTGGAAGGAAACACATAAAACCATGTGCGGACATTACAAGGGGATGATGGAAAAAGATGAGGAGTTGGAAATGAAAATCTTCATCTTCCCTTGTTCAGTTGACCAGCTGGCTTGAGTCGTTGAGTATCCATCAAAAGGGCATGTGGCGCCGGAGTGCAATTGTTCTGACCAGTGCCCTTTTGGTCTGCTTCCTGTTAAAGGTGGACTTTGGGATTCTTGGGGTGGGCTTAATGATGATGAGTATCCAAGTGACTCACCTTTAACGGTTGGGATTTTAAGTCCCATCCTTCTCTCTGGGTGGTTGGACTACTATAATCTTCGCTCACTTCCAATGTCAAGTCCGGTTTCAGACATTATCTCCCACCCATTGACACTCTATTACATACTAACCTCACTGAGTATCAGTACGAAGAACCTCTTACTCAAAGGCAAAGAGGTGATTCTTCACTATCTTGGGCCAGAAGGGGAATTGGATTGGATGCCTGCTTTTGCTGAAATAGGGCATCTACTCAACGGGATGGGCAATATACAGATAGTAATGGTGGGACTTGGAGTTTGGACAAATTTGTCTAGGACAACTTCGGGGATAAGTAGCAGAGTGATGGTGAATCTTGTGAGGGGTCTTTATCAGGAGGAAGCAGCTTACCTTTCTTCTCCCCATGTAGTTGTTGGACTAAATTGTGGATTGGACAACTATGCGAGTTTGGGTGGAGCCTTGCATATGATCAAGTCCATGGATGTTCTGGCATATTTCACTGATCGGTCAGAAATTTCTTGTGATAATGGTAAACAAATTCTTCAGAGTGCTGGACTGCATGTTACTCAACCTGTGACAGCAAACCCTTTTCGATCACCAGTGAGGAATCCTGGACCTTATAACAATCTTCATTCTTCCCTCATACAGCAATGCGTTTTTGTTCGGAGTGAACACATGATCTCGAAACCTAAAGGGACTGAATCAGTCTTTTCATGTGAGTTCAGCCCTGCTTTACCATAATGTATCGAAACCTCTTCATTTTTTAATGTTGTTTTCATTAATCTCTATGATTTAAATGTCTTGTTTGAATACCTTCTGGTTGGTATACCACATTTGTAATTTTTGAATTCAGTACAAATGCTTTTCCGTTAATTTGGGGCAGTCCGTAATTTTGTACAACTTCCACATTTTTATTTCAACTGGGAATTTTTCTAAGAAGGCAATCCATAATAACTCAGTTTGTTTGTGGGAACAAAATTAAGCTATACCTGGAATATAGGGAGTAAATTTATTCAGAGTTATTTTTGGCTATGAACTTTTTTAGGTTTCTTTCTAGTTGTTCTTGCCAAGGGCGGGCGTGATGCTCTTGCTAGAAGTGATAAGGTGCTCGATACCAGTATTAGAGCTTCGTGATAGGACAAAAAAACTGTAGCAAATCCAGTAACCGGGATTATATACTAAGCAAATGTAAGCTGATAAAATCGAACCAAGGAAGTTCTTGAAATCTGGATGGATAAACTCTCTAGTTGTTTCAAGTTTTTTTTTTTTTGGGCCTTTTTCTTCTTGCGACTAGCTGTCTAGGTTCTGAAGGGATTTTGTTCCTGGAAATCTGTAGGGCGTAACCGTCCAAATTCATCATCTTTACGTAAGAATTTTGTCCTAAACTAAGAAAGTGATCATATTCATGTGTTGGTCTGTATGCAACAGCTTTTCATCTTCTTGTTTATTTGTGTTTGTTATTAAAGTTGATGTCAATATTTTCCGCTTCCCGAAGAACGAGGGGCCGGCCAGTGTGGTTAATTAGGGAAAAACAAAATCCGCCACCAAGACTTGGTTAGATATTTTCAGGCAATAACATGTCAGAGGCGGCTCTGCACCTCTCTGTTATTTAAAATTGAAAACACAAATAAAAAAAGATGAGAGCTGCTACTCGCCCCCCCTGCGGACAAAATAAGGGGGGGCCCATGGTCACATTTACAAAACTAGCCCTCATATTTCATGCTTTGGGGAGTCTGTTTGCTGCTTGCTCAAATTTTTTTTTAGGAAGATAAATTAAAAAAATTACTTTTTTAAAATCTCAAATAAAAAATAATTTACGCATCAAATAATTAGCATGTCACGACTTAATAGACATGGTACACCAGTGAGTTCAACCACATCCAGTAGCTCAAGTTTTTTTGACATATCATCCGAATTAGTATGAATCTTTCGTTATAAAAATTTATATGTAAAATTCCAAAGACTAGAGCATATTTCCAATGGTTTTCCAACTTCTATGTCTCATATTGTCTGATCAAACATTTAAATTTCTACCCAATAAAAAAACTAACATACTCATGTTCAAAATAAAAAATCGACAACTTATTGAAATACATTACATAAATATTAACTTACAATAATATAACTTCTCTTGATGCTTGGTTTCTCCACAAAGTACAAGTAAAAAATTTAGAAAAATAAGCAATAAGACTAGGAGAAATTAAAATTCAAGTCTCCCATTTCTCCTTCTTGATGTGAAAAAATAGTTAAAGAAAGAAAACATATAATAAATACAGTAATGAGGAGGAATAAAGAAGTATTGAAAAATAGAACATTGATGATGCATTGGGAAACAAAATTTAGATATAGTGGGTTTTAATCCCCTACTTCTCAAAAATGTTGCAATTGGGAGGAATTAATTATTCGATCATTCACACTCTTATTTTTTTACCACAAATAAAAATTTAAAGATGCATATTTCAAAAGACTTGAATCTTGGAGAAACTTTACTACTGAACCACATCAAAACTTGATTAAATTATTTCATATTTATTATTTATTATCATCTTTGTAAATTTTTTTATTTAGTGAACTCATTTGATACCTGTAAAATATTTAAGTAAATTAGAACACAAAAATCTAACAAATATATAGTTTAAGAATAAAAATACACAATAAACTGTGTACCATCACAAAAAATTATACAATAAACTTTGTACATCACAAAAAATAATAATAAACTGCGAATTGATTAAAATAAATTTGAAATTTCAACTATACCTTAATTAGTAAATTTTTAGGGCTAAACGCGACATCCAATTTTATGTGTTCTCATAAAAAAATAAAAAATTATTGTGGATATAAAAAATTTATTGGTTAAAAAAATTTAAAATTTTAATCATGTGCTGATTGATAAATTTAAAGACTAATTGTGATTTATGCGTTCTTACAAAAAAAATAAAGAATTAGTGTGAAAATAAAGAGTTTAATTAGTTAATTTTTTTTAAAAAGTACATATTACTATTATTTGAATTTTATTTGTAATTATAATTTTTTATTAAAATCAATGTGAAATAATAAAAAGGAGAAGAGTGGCATTTTTGTAAAGGAGAATGGCATTTTTGTAATTTAATATGTGAAAGGGGATGGGTTTTTTGTAATTTGGAGAAAAAAAGGAAGAATGGCATCTTTGTAATTACATAAACAAAATTGGGTGTTTGTTGGAGAGGGGCGTAAGTTTTGTCCTCTGAGGGGGGTGAGTAGCAATTTACAAAAAAGATTAGGTGGTCTTGCTATCGTGTGTTTAAGAGGGGCCTCTGTAGTCGCATTGCTACTTTTGTGTTGTAAAAATGAGTGTGGATTATTGTTCTATTTTTATTTGATAGTTTTTTATAATTTTTTATTTTGAATTAATTTTTCGTTAGTTCGTTTTGATGAAAAGAATATATAAAAAGTACAAAATTATGTTCAAACACTAAAAAAATTAAGAAAAAGACGAAAAATAAGTTTAAACATAGTCTGTTTTTATTTATTTTTCATTTTTAGTGAACTTTTTTTAACTTTTGAACAAATTTTTAAATTTTTTCGTCAAGACGAATCGGCAAACCTCAAAAAATTCATAAAAACATAACAAATACAAAATAAATTGAACAAAGACTAAAATAAATAATTTAGGCCAAATACACATATTTAATATATCTTATTTGGCCTAACTTAACTAGATGTTCAAATTTTTTGTATCATTTTTTGTGATTATTAATTTATCTCGATGAAAAGAATATAAAAAGTATAAAATTATGTATAAAATTTTAAAAAATTCAATAAAGACGAAAAATTAAGCTCAAACATATCTTATTTTAGCTTATTTTTTTTGTCTATTCTAAACATTTTTTGCCTTTTGAATATAAAATTTTATACTTTTCTAAAAGATTTTGCCTAAACAAACTAATAATTCACAAAATTAATGTAAAATAAAAATTACAAAAAAATAAATAAAAACAATCAACAAATAATTTTGACGATGTCGAAAAATAGTAATTTGCTCTACATTCTTGGTTTTCGCTCATGCACTCAAGTTTAGTGACGGGGGCTGATTTTTCAGTCAAGAACCCTCCGACGATCAAGTTAGAACAGTTTTGAGAGTGGATAGTAGTATGTTAAACAAAGGTAGTAATAATAGCGCACCTGGTCTCATGGTCGAATGTGAGTTTTTGTACTTTGAGGGAACGAGCAATCCAAGGTGGTGTAGATTGCCGCCATAAGTATCCACATTCTATCTTGGGAGGTCTGTGCCCTAATCTCGTGCGCTATTTATGGTATGTCGGGCGATCAGGGGCACCATCCTCAGGATTATCCGAGCAATCAGGGGTAGACGCGAGACGCCACCCCCATTTTCATTCACTGCATTGTTTGGGAAAGGTCTGAGTAAGATCTGACCCTCCGAGGGTGCGCCCGTTAGGTTGGTCGGTTATGTCTTGGCTCAAAAAGTTCTAGTTGATTTGGGAAACTTGCTAGTCACCCAATCAATGTCCGCCACCACCCCTAGTCATCCTATCGTTCTTCTACCGGTGGGTCCACCGGAGGTGAGGCAGGCCTTGCGTTCAATTGCTACACTAGGATCTCATTCTACTCCACCAAAGTTGCCACCAATTGGTGAGATTTTGCACCTCCAACTCCAACAGATTTTTTCCTTGGGGGCATTAATGTTCTGTCTCCCACTTTTGTTGCGAGAGGCATCGCCTTTATGCCTACCTCCTTCCAGTGTAGACCTAGTAGTGACCATTGCCTCCAATTGATCAGTTAAATTTGTTTAAGTGAGAAAAATTGTTCTCCCACGGACAGTGTCAAACTAATAATGCCGAAAAATAATAACTTGCTCTGCACTCCTATTTTTGGCTCATGCACTCAAGTTCGGTGTCCAGCCAAGGACCCTCCGACGATCAAGTTAAAACAACTTTGTAATTGGATACTAGAATGCCAAACTGAGGTGGGATGATAACATACCTGGTCTCATGGCCGGAAGCGAGTTTTGTACTTTGAGGGAAGGAACAATCCAAGGTGGGTAGCCTACCACTATCAATGCCAACATTATATCTTGAGAGGTTTGTGCTCTAATCTCGTGCACCATTTAGGGGATGTCAGGTGATCAGGTGCACCATTATTAGGGTTGTCCGAGCAATTAGAGGCGGGCTTGAGGTGCAGCCTTGACTCTTCATTCACTGCACTGTTTGGGGAAGGTCTAGTAGAAGATGACCAATTGAGAGTGCGCTTGGCAGGTTAATCGGTTATGTCTTGACTCGAAAAGTTTTGGTCTACTTGGTAAGCTTGCTAGTCGTCCGGAAGGTTCAAAATTCAAAGTGGACTCATCAAATTCGGTAATAAACCACAGTCCAAATAGACAATATTTTTATATGCTAAATATGTATTAATTTAGAGATAATGTGAGCGTTTTTAATGATATAAGTAGTGTGTATTTATATTACTATGTATTGTAGTGTGTGCATATATACACCCATATAGAAACTTGAGCTCACAATTCTCTCTCTTCCCTTACTTTTTTCTCTCGGTCTCTCCCCCAACACCCGATGACATATTTTGTCTTCTCTCTTCTTTTTTTTTCTTTTTTTCAAATTAAGTTGCTAGAATTACTGTACCATTTAAAAAACTCATTAAAGTGAAAAAAAAATCAATTTTATTTGCTAATAGGACTATGTCAGTTTTTTTTTTGTTTTTTTTCCTTTGGGGATCAAACCCAGGTCTCAAGTCTTTCATTAGAGATGCCCTACCACTTGATAACCAGTAATTATGCGGGGGCTTAGAACGAAATTTATAGACTCTAAATGAGTGTTAAAATATCACGTGAAAACATATTTAAAAAGTTCTCGACATGATTGAATGCATATATGTCGTGGTTGACATTTATGCAAATAAAAATTTTGAACTACAAGTTCATCTATGAATAATGGACAAGATCCTCTCCAGATTGTGAAAAAATCTGAACGGTTCATTTTATAACATTTTAAAAATTATTTTAAATTATTTTGAAGATCCAAATTGTTCATGTTGAGAATGTGTCGAAAAATTTTTGATCGATTAAAATATTCTAGCTAGCCCGTGTTAGTTGCATCATCATTGAAGCTTCCCAATTTTAATTACCTCGTCTATGATAATTTATCGTTTTACACTTGCATATTTGTTTGTAGCAAAATTTCTGATCCGTCACGATTTGTGTCCCGAGATTCCCAAGAATCAAGATAGATGGGCAATGGCCTTCACAGCACTAGCGGCAGAACACACGCGATGCGTGTGCAAGTCGATTATTAAATTAAAAAAACCCTAATTGATGAAAATATGAGAATTTGATCCAAAGGTTGGATTTAATGGGTCAGTATTGAAAATCAAAGTGTGGGCAAAAATCAAAAATCAAAAATCAAAGTGTGGACAAAAATAAAAAACAGATGCAAAGCCCAGAAAGAATCACGGTTAGATTTATTCTGATTTTTGGATCAGTAGAGCAAAATTGATTGAGTGGGGAGTTAGAGTAATGATTTTACCTTTTTATCCAAGTAGTTTATTAATGAAAGTTGCAAAATGAGTGGTTATTTTTACTGATAAGGGTAATATTGAAACTTACTTTTGTGACACGGCTTCGCTTTTTTCTTCATTCTATATTAGAATAGATGTCAAGGAGCCAACCAATCATTTAATTGCAGCCCCACCCCTCCAACTTCAACTTGCTCTATAAATAGTAAAAGGTATCTCCTTGTCTTTCCCCCTCACAATATCCTCCCACATCTCTCAACGACACCGTATTCTCTCTCCTCTTCTTCCCTCAACAAAAGAAAGGGCAATGGACCTCTCACCATATCATCAGCTTCTTTCATGGCCTTCTCTTCTCAACTCTCACCTTCGCTTTCCCCGCCACTTCATCCCCGAAAACTACGTCCACTGGTCCGAAACCCCGGATTCACACGTTTACTCGGCCGACCTCCCCGGTTAGTCTTTCCTCCTTACGTTTCACTCTGTGTGAATTCCCTACCCCTGATATACACACATACTGTGTTTCAGTGTTTAGACTAATTGAAATTGCTCAGTTTCTTCGTCGACTCTCTTTAGGTTTTGGTCAAAATTTTGGATTGTTTTGCTTATTTTTATAAGTTTTTTTCAAATTCGTTCATACTTTTAATTTTCTGATTCGTCTCGTCTTCCCATCAGCGAGAAGAATAAATTAATTAGAACAATTTTATGATCCAAAACGTTTGCTTTCGTGTGTTTGGTTGCTGTGTCAGGTGTTAGGAAAGAGGAGGTAAGAGTAGAAATTGAGGACTCAATTTACCTCGTGATTCGAACAGAGGCGGCGGCAGGGGAATCTACAGCGCCTGCGAAGAGCTTCATGAGGAAATTCCGGCTTCCGGGTATGGTGGATGTTAATGGGATCTCTGCAGGGTATGAAAATGGTGTGTTGACGGTTACAGTGCCAAGGTGTTATGCGAGGAGGGGGTTCTTTATTGAACCAGCTGATTTGCCTCAGCGGATGGAAGTTCTGGCAAGGGCTGCTTGAATTTGGAACATTATTAAGTCCTCGTTTGGTTGTTGTTTTTAGAGTCATTTTTTTTTTTTTTTGAATATTTAGATTGGTCTTGGTCTTGATCTTGATTGATGTTGGGTGTTAGGAAGTCTAGGAATTAATCGGATTCTTCATTTCTGATGGCTCTCCATTTTATTGTACGAATATTCATTTAAACTAGATATGGAAGTGGTTTTCCTCTGCTTCTCTGATCTCTCTTTAGGAATTTCAGTTCCACTATTTGTTTTCTTGTTTTTAATGAATTTTTAGAGATTTTTAGTTATAATTTTTTACTTTCTAAATTCTGTTTGTCATTGTGAATGATTAATTTAACAAATACTACCAAATTTGGAAAGAAATAGTAAAAAAAACTAACATATATAAAGGAAGCCTCATCCAGGGGCGGACCCAGGATTTGAGCCTGGGGGTGTCACCATCAAAATAAATGAACAACTAAAAATTAAATTTGTATTCAATAACAAAAAAATATAGGTATTCAAAATTTAATGAACTAAATTAGGGAGAATTTGACTGAACAAAAGAGTATGGGGATGTCACAGTGTTACACGATAAACTTAATTTACTCTTAAAATCTTAAAAAAAAAAAAAATTTGGTTGAAGTGGAGCATGGGGGGGTGGCACGTGACCCCTCCCCCCCCGTAGTAGGTCCGCCCCTGGCCTCATCTACGAACACAAGTATACTATGAAATCTTCAATGAACCCATTTGTTTAACCCAAATACTGAAGTGATAAAAAAATCTCATGAGATACATAATCAAATTGGCCTTGCTAATAATTGTGAGATTAGTAATATCATATCCTACATAGTTTGTATGTTCCACACGAGATTAGGAATGTAATGATCATTTAGTTCACACCATAAAATATTGCCAAATGTTGAATATATTTTATCGTAAGATGCATCATCGAATTTGATATTTATACCTAATTAAATAAACTAAGTTCATTAAAAAAAATATTTTACCCATTTTAATTACCTTTTTTTTTTGTCACTTTTGTAGTTTTTATAATTTTGTAGTTTGGAAAAGATTTTGCAAACAAATAGTTTAGTAGAATGACTATAGAGCCCTCTTTTTTGTCCTTAGGCTTATGTGGAGGACCCCACTGAAAATCGAGCATTTCAAGGAAGATAAACAAAATGAATGACAAGAGACCCAATCGGAGAAGAGTTCGGTGGTCAAATTAACCGGCCGACCAACCCGGCCATTGGAAATGGGCGGTGGATGGTTTTAGGTGCTATGGAATCTGAATCTCATTAGTCTTTTCTTGTAACAAGAAGTAATTTTGTGGGCCACATTCATACCAATTATTAAGATTTCAAATTTAGAGATTTTTTTTTGGTAAATAAAATTTAGAAATTTACTTCCTCTTAAAATTTTAATTTGAAACTTTGTAGGCGTTATAAATTACAAGAGATGGATTTTTCGAAAAGAATATTTCAAAAAATAAAAATAGTGAATTGTGGTCGACAAAGAAAAAAGAAGATGTGAGAAGGATGAAAGAGTAAACAAGACACTAAAAAAAAAAGAATGACAGAAATCTCAAACCTCAAAATAGACCTACGAGATCAATTTTATCGTCGATTAATGAATTATCTTATCAAAATTGAAGCAAAAAGTCTTGAAAATCTCAAACCCCAGGTTCTTGAAATTTTGCAACTTGCTAAATTAATCAATCAAAGGTGACAACGATGTTGCAACTTGTGAAGAAATATCTTCTGCTCATTCATGTGAATTTTGCTTTTGGTCTTCTTACTTACAAAGCAGAGATGGCGACCACATCAACTTGCAATGTCTCTTTTGGACCACAGGATTCCTTTGCACGAGAGATTTTCTGTGTGATTATTATTTGACATGAAAAAAAGATTTACCAGATATTTTGCAACGATGTTTTGAACCGTTTATTTTATATATTTAGATAAGTAAATGATTTATGAGAAAATTTAACTTAATAAGATATGAGGATACATCATTAGTATCTTATTAATTTGTAAATTAAATTAAATTTTTAATCATGCATTTCTTTTCAAATACATATTATCCGTTCAAATAGACCCTGATACTCAATTAATGTAATTTTTTCTTCAATATTTATATATAAAATGAACAACTCGGAACATCGTTCTTTCGTATTATCTGAAGAATCATAAAAAATAAAATTCATCACGAGTGGATAGTGATCTATCTATGTTACACAATGTCCTCAACTCGCATGTTAATCTTCATTGTTAAGGTGACCAGATGTTAGTAAATTTGTGACTGTTACCAAATTAATTTGTTTATACTTTCTTTGGGTACATCGCGCGGGATACTGTAGACGAAGATTTATACTTTCTGCAGTGCAAGTTTTATCCACTGTATTAGAAGCCACCACCATTCCAATCCAAAATGTGCACTTGTACTGTTAAACCTTGCCCTTGATATTTGGACACAGGGATTTGACAGATTCATATCGGTTTACTTCAACAATCGAAATTTTTTATTTGATAGATTTTGTCGAGAATATTAATACGAACAAAAATAATATTGATTGGCTTATAAAAAAAAATCACATTGATCTAATACTGATTAATACCTCATTAGAATACATTTATGTTACAAAAATAAGTTCAGTTACACCGGATCGAACCCACCACGGATGAATGCACTCCGATGAGGTATTAATTAGTATTCAATTACCATGGTTTGTGGCAGGGTTGATGTTCTTGATGAGATTTACAAAATGAATCATTTTGATTACTAGAATAGACCTGACATAAACCCATATAGCACATCAATTGCACAGTGCACTCCCCATTGAGAGGTTGATGAGAAGTTATTTTGCGAGACCCTTACCTGGAATATGACCGTTCAAAGGTAGTATTATAATTATTACTATTAATTCGGGGGCTAGTTAAAAACTAATCAGGGATCGGGGATTGATCTCATAATAATGTTGAGTACACAGAATTATTTATGGGGATGTGGTCGGATATCCACGGAGGTGATCGAACATCATTTGTTTAGATTCTGAATGTTGGGTAAAACATGTTATTAAAGCGTAGTGAGTAGCACTGGAATAATTTTCCTTAGGTTTAGTCACCTGGTTCCCGTTAGTCAACAAGAAGGGATTTTGATGTTTTGTCATCACCAACTTATTTCCACCTCCACCTTGTCGCTTAAAAAATTCTCATAAAACCTCCCGGCTAAGCTTGTCAATTCTTCATTCTGCTACAATTTCATCAAGAGTTAGGAAATTGAGAGAGAGAGAGAGAGAGAGAGAGAGAGAGAGAGAGAGAGAGAGAGAGAGAGAGAGAGAGAGAGAGAGAGACGCGAAGAATAGTTTGGAGAAGGATGTCAGAAAAACAGTAGTTGATCAATAACGGGTATATCATGATCTCTTGCCTGGTTAAATTTCTTCGGGTCATACTTTGAACTTTGGGAACTAAGTCCCTTTGGTGCTCTTTCATACTCAATCTCCCTAGTGAAAAGGGAGGAGATAAGTTGATCATGCTCGACGTCCGAATACAACAGAGCCGGCGCGAAGTCTTCTTTCCTCCAAGTAGTGCCTCAGATCGGCACGGTCTTGTCGTCTATCTTCTCGAGTAGATCATTCCCTCCCTTTTTCTTCCCTAGAAGACCTCTCTTTCCGCTAACCCTGAGTTGCGGTGTGGTCCTCTTCACACCTTCTCTGTTCTTCATATCTTCTTTCAGGCCATCGATGGGGTCGCCCAGCCATCTTTGTGTTGGAATACATGAACGATCGCATCTCTCATTGCGAGGACGATGGTCTAGAGTGGGGCTTCGTCCCCCTCGACACTCACCCCTTCCCCTGTCCAGGTGCCTCACGACGGCATTGTCCCCAGTTTGTTTTTGGCTGAGATCCTTCTCTCTATACAATGATGATCTGGCATTAGAGAATGATAAAGGCAGTGGTATCGATGAACACCAAAATGAGAACAGTCTCCTGACTACTGTGAGTGCACTTTTGTTCTCAGCCCGGTAACCTCATGCTGGATAGTTTTGATGAGCTTGTCCTTCTTATTCATCATTGCCTTCAATTCCTCGATATACGTCCTGGAATTAGGATCCAGAGTTTTGACTTCAAAAGATGGCAAGATGTTGCGTGATTCGCTAGTGACATGCTGGGGATCCATCGCGTCTTTTTCATTGTGAAGCTAGGACGACCATCATTTCCCCCTTACAACCACCATTGTTGTTGCTGGAGAGTGGGAAGACAACAACTATAAAAATGGCAGTGAAAAACTTGAATCTTGAAAAAATAAAATTAGAACAAGAATAGACTCCCACTATGGTCGCCAATTGTGAAGTTCTTTCGTCTAGGAAGCGATTCCACTCGTAAGTCCAAAATCCTCCGAAATGTTTAATACCTGATTCTGCAATCACAACCAAAATTAGTGCCTCATCGATCGGAGGTTGGCCGGAAATCACTCCGATGTCTAAGTTAGTACTTGAAGAAGAATGAGGAGGATGAAAATTATTGAAATTAGACCAACGGTTATGCCTACCTTTTTTTCCTCCGAGTATTGTACCTTATATACACTCCTTGGCTTGAAGCACCAAGTTTGAATTGGCATGTGAGAAGCATACTCCCTGAATGATAATGAGTCATAACTGAATTCTTTTATGACCTCGCCCTATGTCATGATGAAAGCTCATGTTTCATTTATTGATCCACCTGAATGCTAGGGGTAGATTCCATTTTGATGCAAACGAGCTCGGTTCGGTAGCAAGACAACCTAGTCGGCCAGACACATGAAGTGCCCCTTCCTAAATAAGGAAAGCACTACGTGTCATGGGCCTGGTCTGGACTAGGTCTGACGTTGTTCTGAGATTTGGCACAGACCCATTAGGTACCTCCTATTTAGACCATGAACTGTGGCCTTGGTCAGAGCTTGGCCCATCCCGTTGAAGAGTGCCGTCCTTGGGCTCTTTCGATAGTTACCCATCCCAATTGGGTGTCGTGCCAATCTGGTCCTCCACACTAATAATTTTAGAAAATAATTATCAAGCGACTCCACGATCTCGCATCTCTCCATCATTGCCAATAAATTTATTCCCAAATAACATAAACTACTATATTCATATGAGTTCAATTTTGTTCACCCACGGTTGTATGGAACCACTTCAAGATTTCACTTTGATGATCGAAATGGTCTATTTTGTTTAGATAATTTCTTAGGCTACCACACAAAAAATTAGCTCAATTTGATAATTGTAAGTGCTTGACCTAAAAATTTATTTCTTTAATTTGAAAAATAAAAACTTTGAAGTAAAGAATTAAAATTTTAAGTTAAATACCTACCGATATCGATTGAATTGATTTTTTTTTTATAAAATCCTAAAACATTGATTTGAACAAAATAGACGATTCAATCATCGATGTTGGACCTTGAAGTGGTTCTATACAAGCAAGGTACTCCATTTAGACCACAAATGGTATTACCATATCTTTTTTATTGACGCCACATTAGAATTTATTTTTGCAAGACTAAACAATATCCATTGAATTTACCAATGTCACACTAGAAATTACGAACACCATACCTAGCCACACCACACGAAACCAAATTACCTACTCCACATTATCTTTAGAGCAACTCCAACACTATTAGGCATTTTGGCTACCAAAAAGTACTTTTTATTTTGACTATTCACTTTTTTATAGATGCACTTCAATGCTAATTTTATTTGCCTAGCACCTTTTGGCCAGCTATTTGTAGCCAGTGAAAAGTACAATAGGTATTTTGTCTAACCATATTAAAGGTCTGTTGGAACTCTAAAAATAAAAATTGCTAGCTATTTTAGCTAAAGGGATTGATTTACCTAGGATGTTGGATACAAATTACTTAATCCAGGTCAAAGTGGTTCCACGCATTTATTCTCCCCGCGTAAATAAAGTTTATTAACTCTAAGGAGTTATCTGAATGGAAATCAAGGCGAGCTGTAAACTCAGATATCTTGAGGTCGAACCTTAACAACTGTAAATTTTGGGGCTACTAGAGGTTTATCTGGTCGTTAACTTTAGGGCCCAAGGACTAGTCGGCATTAGGTGGGGAACCCCCCAAGCATATTGAAGGAAAAAGGAAAAGAAACAGAAAATGCAAACAACACCCCCCCCCCTCCCTCACGTGCCGAACACCAGGCTCATGAAACGCCCGCCCCTCTCCCTCTGTGTGTGTGTCTATTTTCAAATTCAAACACACTCCCCCTCCGCTTCCGACTTTCAGACAGACAACTCTCGAACCGTTCAATAAAAACACTTTCTGAGAACAGAGAGAAGATCGGAGAGATTCATGGAATCCAAGCAACAGCAGCACTCCCCTAACCCTCCTCCTTCTTCTTCTTCTTCCCTCCTCAGAGACGTCTCCAATTTCAAAACCCCCAAACACCACCCTTCCAAAAACCCTCAATTCTCCTCCCCGTACACCCAATTCTTCACCACATCCAAGCAAACCCCTCTCTCCTCTTCTACTGCTCGACGTCATTGCCCTTCATCCGCCCGATCCAGAGTCGCAAGGAGACTCAAGGCATTCGAGCTTGAACAGTCAAAATCAGCACGAAAAGCAGAAATCGACAAAGAGAAGTCTCTCAAATCACTCGCGAAATCCCTCACCGTATGGCTAAACTTCTTGCTTCAGAACCCCGCATCGTGCGGCTGCGATCTGTCAAAAATGACCGGAGAAAATGGAAATTCAAAGGAATTGGAGGTGAGGGCAGGCTTAGGGCATGGAAAGAGAGAGAGCTGTTCTGGTAGTGGGGTTGTTGGAGTGGACATGGCATGGCGTTGCCCTAAACGGATGAGGGGATCTGCTTGGCGTGGTGATTCCAAAGAGGATACTGCAATTCCAAATTTGAAGTTTTTGGCTTTGCAATCTTCGTTGCTGGATGTATGTAGTTTTGACGATTTGCTCCAGAGAATGAAACTTTACTTGAGCTTGGGTAGCTGTAAAGAAATTTTTAATGTGATGACTCAAGTAACGAAGGTACGTTTTACATTTACTGTTGTCATTTTTGAATTTCTCTTCAGTAGTTTGCAATATGAGGATTTCAAATGCATGCTAAATACGGTAGGTATGATTAAGATTGCATGACACATTTTATGCTTATTAATGTTCTGAAGAATGTAATTTTCGATAAATTGCTTTACGAGGTTCACAATTTACTGAATTGTATTTTTCTTATCTTGTCTTTCTAGTGATCATTATTGTTATTTTGTTTTTCAGATGAGTTCCGTTTTGGATTTCTTATTTATCAGTACTTGACTTCATTTCATTTATAGTCTTTTAGTTATATTTTGTTCCCCATATGTTCATAGAAAATAGGAAAGGCATCAATGGGATACCAGGCCAGTTACAAATAAGAGAATCCCATCACCTAAGACGCTAAGGCATATAGAATTAAAGCCCTAGGGAACCTACGCATAAACAAAAGAAACAAGGCTAGGGGCCACCAACCCTGACACCAAGTAAACAAACTGATCAAACTAGACTTTTAAATGCAAATTGATTGACTGTAGTATAGTTAGGTTCATTGAGCTTGTTAACTTGGTTGCAAGTTTTTATCTATACGAGATCTACTAGATGAGGTACTATTATTTTAGAGCTTGCTTTTGGAAGTGATGTTGAAATATATCTCATCAGTTCTGGTATTGTAGGTTTTTATAAGTTCGAAAAATATACCAGATGGTTTGGTTCGAAATTTTTGATTACCATTGCATTTGTTTTGCCCCTCAGAATATAGATGAAGGAAGATTGAAAATGAAAGCACACTGCCCTATTGTAACTGACGTTGGAATGAAGGAGAAGGCATCGAGAATCCTTATGTGTTACAACCCAGTTTGGCTCCGGATCGGATTGTATATTATTTTTGGTGGTGATTCATTGTTGCCGAATGGAGATGTAAATTCTGAAAAGGAAATTGCATTCTTGAAGATGGTTATTGAGAAGCAGTTTTTCTCTCATGCTGGTCTAGCTAGACTTTACTCCTATAACAAGTTAGTTGAAGGTTTATATAGACCGGGATACTTCGAAATATTGGGCAACATTATCTTGAAGAGGTTTTTGTTGCTTGCTCTTATACTTGATCGGGCTAAAACTCAGAGCTGTCTTCCTATCAAGTATGGCATTGATGCATTGGATGGTGGTTCTCCTCTTCTGTTCACTGTGCAATCCAACACTAAATCTAGTCGTCAAGTTATCTGTGGTAAGTAAGAAGTCTATTCGACTAGTCCTTTTCATGGATCTAGAGAGGTCAATTACACACATACGGTTGGGAATCAAATTAGTGGTCTAGCTGAAGCCAGAAATCACTTTGATAAGATTTAAAAAGTGAGAAGGAAATTTGAATTGTATGTGGCTTCATCTAGATCATTGATTTGGTTTTCATATGAGTGGCAACGTCTTGGGTGTGCAATGAACCTCTCCAACATGGGTCTTAACCCCTTTTGTGGTCTGTTTAGGTTATTGATTTGTTAGAGCATGAGTTGATGTTTTCTCTCGTGGTTCAAATTAGATTTCTTATCATCGGATGTGATGCATGGAGAAGGTAATCTTCTTGCTCATTTGGTGATTGTAGGGTACAAAGTATCTCACCAACAGGTAAGCAGTTCAATTTGTGCATGTGCATGTTTATATACTTCTGATCTGATAACATGATTTTTGGTCTCTATGCACAAAATGAGGCTCTAACTCGACGTAGAATGATTTGAGCATGTCATTCCTCACATATGCATGTTTATGTACTTCTGATTTGATGACATGCTTTTGCCTCTATGCACATAATGAGGCATTAACTCAAAGTAGAATGTTCAGAGTGATTTGCTTAACCGCTGTTTGTATGGCCCAGAGTCCTCTCAACGAGTATGACTTCAGTGTCACAGAGTTGTTTGATGATCTCCAAGATGGAGTGCGGCTTTGTAGAGCAATTCAACTATTGCAACACGACACTTCCATTTTGACGGTTAGCTTATTTCTTGTAAAGCTGCAGATATCTACTCTTCTTAAGCAGGTTCTTAACCATTTACCTTGTCGCTTACTTTTATGGACAGAAAATGGTGGTCCCATCAGATACCCGAAAGAAAAATGTGACTAACTGTGGTATTGCCATGCAACATCTGAAACAAGCTGGTGTGCCGTTGTTTGATGAAGATGGATCAATTATCGTAGGAGAGGACATTGTTAGTGGAGACAAGGAACTTACAGTTTCCTTGCTTTGGAATATATTCATTCACTTGCAGGTATATCCTTGTTCTTGTCCCACTTAATATTTATAGGTTCCTTCTCAAATTAGGTTAAAGTTCGCGTCAAATGAACCCTGAATGTGTAGTTGGTGTTAGGCATTTTGAATCAGGAATACTATGTTGTGCAGTATGCCTTTCTATTTGGGTGCACAAAGTTATTTCAATATCATCACTTCACAAAATTCTGTCCATATATGCTCAGAGCATCTCCAAGAAAGATGTCAAATTTAGAGGTGTCAATTATTTTTGATGGCCTATGTGGCAATTTGACATCTTTAAATTTGACATTCAATTTTTTTTTATCTCCAGCAAAGATGTCAAATTGGGGAGTTAAGGCAAAAAGACATTTAAAATTGGGGCATTTAAGGTAAAAAGACATTTGACACTTGAATGTCAAATTTGACATCAAGTAGCTTTTTTTAATTGCCACATGGGATTTGACAATATTTTTGACATGTTTGTTGTAGTTGGTTTTGATGTCATTTTTTAAAAACTCAATTGTCACATTGGATTTGACATCTTTGTTGGAGATGTTCTGATGCTCTCACAAATATCTTTCTGGCACTAGGTTTTGTAGTTGATGTATTCAGAAATAATAAAAATGGGAGAGATAATGCCTGTTCCATTTCACCGACCCTGCCATTTAATCTGCAGCTGCCACTTCTAATCAGCAAAAAGCTTTTAATGGAGGAAATTTCCAGAATCCGAGGGGTTAATGTGGTACGTTTCAAATTGGATGACTGTATTGTTTCTAATCAAGGAGGTATGTAGGGGATGTACTTCCAGTCTTGGAAGATCTGCCTGTGTCTTTAGTTCAAGAAAGAAGCTGCTTAGTAATCTATTATGTTGTTTTGCCATGTTGGTTTGTTACGTTTTGTATTTGATCTCTAAAAATTATTGGAATCCTACAGGAAAACTTAAATATTTCCACTCTTTTGGACATGCTTCTGAATTGGATCCAGGTATAAGCTATTATCATCATCTGTTGTATTAAATAGCATTTCGTTGTCAAACACATTTTGGAATCTCTGTTTTGATGTTCCTCTAATAATATAATTTTCCTGTATTTAAACACAATGTATCCAATACATGCATGGTTGATCATTTCTGGTTAGGCTTTTTGTTTTCCTGCTTTTTCAAAAGGCCATCCTCCCTAAAGTGCAATTCTTGTTCCCTTGGTAATTACTATTAAAGAGTTTGAGAGGCCATCTTCCATTCTTTTTAAAATCATCGTTGCCTCTTCTTCCTCGTCTTCCGCCCATTATCAAATTAGGAAGTAACGTCGTTTAAGAAAGGGTTACTCTGGGGAAATTGAAAAGAAAGTTTTGGCTGGTATAGACACGTGAGCGCATGCAGGTGACATACATGATACATGTCTTCTAACTGAGGAGAAACTATGAGAGGGAAGTTCAGAGGCACAAACACTGAAGCACAAAGCAACATTCGGCCTTAGTTTAGTTCTTCCAATCAGAACACACTGAGCTATAATGATAGCAGTGATTGTGCCTTATTCTCTCATTTGCTATACGTATATATGTAGCTATTTTCTTAAAATTTACTCGTGCTAGGTCTCTCGTCACTGTTTTTATCCTACCTGTTATGGGCTTGTTGCAAGATTACTACCACGTCCACTGACTCCACTCTACCTCAATATAATGTTTACTATGTCCCACTCTTCAGATATGAAATCCTACTTTTTCCCAAGATAGCCTTTCATAGGATTTGAAATCTGCAGTCTGGACTTCCTATCCATTGCATATCTCTTTATAAGTATGCAACTAATATTGGTGGACTTCCAGATATCATAATTCTTGTTCCCTGAAAATGTATGTTAGCCTAATATGCATTTCTAACGCCAATTGACTACTTCCATAACTTTGTTTGCAGGCAATATGTGAAAGTTACGATTTGAGGGTCGATGGTTTCGCTTCACTTGTTGATGGCAAAGCCATGTGGTGCTTGCTTGATTATTACTTCCGGAAGGATCTTGATTGTTCATGTTCTCTTACGGTGTTCACCACATTCTTGTTATCATTAGTCTCCTTCAACTGTTTGCACTTTCATTTCGTTTTGATTTTGTTTTTGCTTACAGGATCTTGGGGAAACAAGTAGAGAGACTTCAATCATGTCAGTCAGTGATTATGCAGATGCAGTTCACAACTTCATATTATCACAAAAACTGACTACATTGTTGGGAAATTTTCCAGAGGTATAATTATGCTGATTGCTATATATCTGGAACGGGATCAAGAGGAAAAACCTATAAGAAATATAGCTTGGGCAGAAGTTATGTTTCCAAAGTAGGATTTTTATGTGCAAAATATGACATGGATATTTGGATTTTAATATGTATTCCATTTCTTTTTGTGTGCATGTACCGTAGAAAACTAAACATAACTGGGAAACCTCTGTACGTGATTTTCTCCCTGTTTTATGCTATATGTACTGTTCAAACCTGTGTGTCTATTCTTAGGGTTATTCATGGTAAACTAACATAGATGTTGTTAGTTGTTATGTGGGATAGATTAGGTTATGTTAACCCTAATGGGCCTAGGTGGTTAGAGCCCATTAGGTTAACCCTAATCTCATCTATAAATAAAAGAGTGTTAGAATAGTAATGGTTAAGTTGTTATTAATGTTTAATTGCAAGGGTATTATTGACCTTTCATGTAATTAGGGTTACCTAGGGTTTCTAGGTTTTCTCTATATATTGATGTACTGGCCCCTTGTAACATAATCACTCAATAATACAATTCTCCTTTCTCTAGTTTCACAACATGGTATCAGAGCCAAAGATCTAGGCCTGTGGAATACTCGCTTTCCGGCGGGCGGCTTATGCCTTGCCGCCGTCCGCCGGTTGCATCAGGGTCCTCTGTTGTTTGCTTTTGCCTGTGGTTCCGTTGCCTCTGTTTGAGTTCGTTGTCTCTGGTTCTGTTTTCGCCATTGGTTTTCCTCAGAAATAGCAAACCCTAGCCGCTGTTTTCGCAAACCCTAACCGCTGTTTTCGCCCGGCTGATATTATTTGTTTTCGCCCTCAGCCTCCTGTTTTCGCCATCCATCAGCCGCTGTTTGCTGCCCTGTTACTGCCCGTCTTCAGTCTTTGTTACTGCCCGTCTTCAGTCTCTGTTTTGTGCCTGGTTTGGTCTCTGTTTTGCGCCTGGTTTGGTCTCTGTTTTGCGCCTGTTTGCTGCCCGGTTTGGCCTCTGTTTTGCGCCTGGTTTGATCTCTGTTTTGTCTCCTAAACCTAACCCTAATCCTAAACTTTGCAATATTTGATTCCCAAACTTTGCAATATTTGATTTCGGTCCCTGCAGTTTAGACTTTTGGTGAATTTATGGACAAGTCTTTCTTTTGTTGGTTGGTTGTTAAATCCCCGTTTGGTGTGCCAAGTGGCCCCAAGTTGTGCCGTGTAGCACCTTGTTGTGATCCTAGTTGGATCCTTTGTTTCTCTCTTCCCGTGCGATTCGGGGTTCGCACGTGAGGGGGAGAACTTGTCCCATATTCCTTTGTTAGTTATATTCTACTGGGTACCAAAATTAATGTTGTCAAAGAATTAAAGTTGTTGAAGAATTGAAGTCGTTGGAGAATCGAAGTTGTCAAAGACATCAGTTGGAGCATCTCTTTTTCATGTTGGCAAACTCATAATGCTCTCCATGCTCGCATCATGTGTTTGAGGGGGAGTGTTAGTTGTTATGTGGGATAGATTAGGTTATGTTAACCCTAATGGGCCTAGGTGGTTAGAGCCCATTAGGTTAACCCTAATCTCATCTATAAATAAAAGAGTGTTAGAATAGTAATGGTTAAGTTGTTATTAATGTTTAATTGCAAGGGTATTATTGACCTTTCATGTAATTAGGGTTACCTAGGGTTTCTAGGTTTTCTCTATATATTGATGTACTGGCCCCTTGTAACATAATCACTCAATAATACAATTCTCCTTTCTCTAGTTTCACAACATGATGTCATAGTAATGTAAACTTGTGGAAGTATTTCCCAGTTTTTCCATAACTTGCTATTTCTATTGTGGTCATATTCCGCCACAATTGGCTACTTGTCAAGATGAAGAAAATGCTTTAATGGTGACATGATTCTTGGTTTCACAAGTTTGGCAACCAGATTAAAACTGGTTGCACTTTCTTATTTGGCTGCAAGGTTATAATCACATAACCAAAATATCCAAATTAGTTTCAAAATCCACTTGCTCTTGGGTGAATCAGATAGATGCACGGCTTTGTTTAAGTGCTTCAATGCTTCGTAGTGTATCAAATCATATTTGTTTAAGAAGTGTAAGAAGCAAAACTCATTCTTATTTTGAAAGCAGTTTGATTCAATCTTCTAGTATTCTTCTTAATGACAGGACTTCTGCCTATTAGATATCAATAGTTAACTTGAATTTGTAGTTAGAAATGGCTAAATAAATGTAAAACTTTGGTGGCATGTTTTTTCTTAGAGTTACTGACTAGTAGATATTTCATCTAGTGCAGCATGCTTGTGCTTGTGTGTCATTTTAATCTCTTACATTACTGCTTACAGGTTCTGCAAGTTAGCGACATACTTGAACACAAAGGTGCATCTAACAGTCAGAGCGTGCTTATTTTGTTGGTTTTCCTTTCATTCCAGTTAATTATTCGGAAAAACACGGTAATTTTACAACTTGTGTCACGACTTATATTTAACCTGTTGTTTCCACGCTTGAGAAATGCAGCTATAACACATTTTGACTTGCTACCAGGACCAGCTGAATTTTCATAAACTGTTGGGTTTTAGTTGTCAAAGTCCGGAGAGGAGACGTTTAAGCATGGAATGGTGCTTTGGGCATTCCGAACTAAACCAAGAAGACAGACATGGGAACACAACTGAAGGTTCCATTTCTATTCAAAGCGAGTTTGGTTGTTAATTTTGTAGGTCCTTTAGTGAGTATTGTACAGTTCATAATATGTTGTCCATGCAACTGATTAGCTGTAAGTTGTCCTGTTAAGAAATGGGAAGATGTGGGCCTAAATACAATCTAAATAGTGACAAGTAACAACCACACCCCTTCCCCTTCTCCCTTCCAAAAGTTATGCAAGCAGATATTGACGTCTGTTTACTTATCCTCCATTATGCTTCATTTTGTGCAGATGGAACTAGAAATTTTAAAGCCATCATGGCTTGGTGGCAAGACATGGCTCTGCAGAACAAAAGATTTGTTAAGCAACCAGGTACTCATTTGCAGTTCTTATCAACTAGCACAAGCAGCAGTCAAGTGCAAAGAGGTAATTTCATCGAACACCCAACCCGTTCTAAATTGCTTTTTATCCTTTGCTTTGTTTTACCAAAGGAATTTGGACTCTGATCATCTTGATGGCTTTATTTTGATTGTTTTGAAATTTGTTGATGTTACATTACTTCTGTTCGTAGTTGTGATCTACGTCCAAATTTCCATCAAATGGTTCTTAATGGATTTCGTGATGGTCACCAAACAAAGTAACAGTTGTTCCTTTTCTTTTCTGCTATCTGTAAAGGGTAAACAATATGTCTGAAGATACAAATAATATTTACCTTTTTGTTTTTTGCGATAACTGGAGGTGTCACAATGATTACCTCAATACTGAAGTAGCTGAACTAATTAGATATTTTAGCATCTGCTATAGTCACTTACAGACACTGATCCCAATGTTCACTGGGTTTTTCATCAAAGAGTATGTGAACTTATAGATTCAAGTTCTCATCCAAAGTTTTGCTAATCAACATATCTTTCCTGATGACTTGATGTGGCGACTCCAGAAAATGCTGCAAAAGTTATTCAGTCTTACTTTAGAAGATCCCTGAAACGCAAAGACTACATGCAGATAAAGAGCAAAGTTTCTTTCTTGCAATACGTGATCCGAGCTTGGCTGGCTGTTAAGAGGAAACCAGTCACTTCTAGATTCTGTACCAGACTTCAGGATTTGTCATGCGGTATTTTCCATTCATCAGCTAATTATTCACGCTTTACTATGTCTAACTTGGTCTGATCCTTTTGTTTAACCACACAGAAAAGTTGAAGCAGCCAGAAGTTTTGGATAAGTACATCATGTACATCGTCGACAGGCATAATTTTGTCAACTTGAAAAAGTCTGTGATAATCATTCAGAATGCCACAAGGGTTTGGATTTGTCGAAAACACCATAGAAGCAACTTAGCTCCAGATATGTCTACATGTGATGCTGTCAATGCTGCCATTGTTGTTCAGAAGTGCATTCGTGGATGGAAAGGAAGGTCTATACAGTTTCAGAGGGTAACTCAGTTAGAGAAGTTGTCAATTGCACGTGAGGAAAATGAAATCAATGAACTTCGAACAAAAGCAGCATCTACTATCCAGCTCTCTTGGAAAAGGTTTCTTGTGTGCAGAAGTCTAGGGTGCCAGCACTTAGCTGCAACTAAAATTCAGAGATGCTACCGTGGTTGGTTCATGAGAAAGAGTTTGGCTAGTCAGAAGCAAGCAGCCATGAAAATCCAAAGTGTTTTTCGATGTCTGAGATGCTGGAGGGATATTCGACGATATAGAATTGCAACTAAATCAGCAATTCTTATCCAATCTCATGTACGTGGATGGATTGCGCGAAGAGCTGTTCATCGGCTAGAGTGTCTCATTGTTGTCCTTCAAGTAAGTCTAGTTGTTCTATTTATAACCTTGACGTGTTACAGAACATTTTTCTCCCGGAAAGTTTTATACTATCCCAAGCATGTTATGTCTGTGGGTCGGTATTGTGTTTATCACACTTCTATTTGGTCATTGTTACCTTTCTGGTATTCCTACTGTCACTGTGTCCCATATGGAAGATTTGATATGAAATCTTTTCAATGTTTTGGTGGAATGGTCTTGCAAATAATTGGGTATGATATGGTTTTTATCATATTGTTTGTTAACCTTTCTGGTATTTTCCATTGTCACTATGTCTCACATATGGGAGACTCGATATGAACTCTTTTCAATTTTTTGGAAGATTGGTCTTCCGAAGAATTGGGTTTAACATGGTTCTCTAAAGAACTGTTCGGTATAGTTGTTTTTCTTTACGAAATTATTTTATTGGCCCTTAGATGTGTGTCCTAGCTTTAATCATACGGCTATTTAAGAAGCCTGTTGCTAAAGAAGGTTCTCCCTAAAATCATGTAGATGATGTGAACATTTGTTTATATCTTTTGCTAACAATCATGGTATTCAATATCAGTTTAGGTAATTTGTCGATAGTTATTGTAAGTAGCTATTAGAATGGAAACAGCGATGTAGGCTTTTCCCTTGCCATCAAATGGTCAGCTGTCTTTTGGATTGCATTACTGAGAAATATCTAACGTATTCGGGAAGGATAACTGTTCATGCAACTTCCCTAATGGTAAAAGGATTGCATTGAAAAATTGATAATTTGGTGTAAACAATCCAGAGTCATTGCCGTGGTTGGTTAATAAGAAGGGTGATTTTGGCTGAGAAAGAGGCTGCAGTAAAGATCCAAAGTGCTTATCGATGCATAAAATGCTGGAAGGTTTTCTGTTGTCAAAGGCACGCTGCAACGGAAATCCAACGGTTTGTCAGGGGGCAGATTGTTCGAAGGAAGCTTTTAGGTATTGTTCATTTATTACCTATTCAATTTCATAGCCCTACAAGATTTGAATCTCAGTAATTGTAAGTGCAGTCATATGTGACATTGTGGTGATACAGGGGCTTCTTGCCTCTACAAAGGTGATCCAATGGAATGCATTTCGACTTCGGGAACTTGGTTCCATAGTCTTGAATGGGGGATATTTCTAAGCTCAGTTTTGAAGTTGCAAAGGTGGTGGAAAAGTGTTCTAACACAAAAATCAAGAATAAAGTCAGCAGTAGTTATCCAATCTCATATACGAGGGTGGATTGCCAGGCAAGAAGTGACTAGAGGGAGGCATCACATTATTGTAATCCAAGTAAGATACATCTGACTTCTGCAATGTTATGCTTTCATGAATCTGTGTGGTTTAAGCTTGGAAGAGAGAGAGAGAGAGAGAGAGAGAGAGAGAGAGAGAGAGAGAGAGAGAGAGAGAGAGAGGGAGGGAGTTTGAAAAGATGTCTACATTTCCTAGTTGTCGAAGGTGGCTTTTAGAATGTTTGATACCCTCATTAACAGCTGAAAACGCAAATCCTTACTGGTTTCTTCAGTAATGTGTATCATACAAGTAACTAATGTTGCGACTCAGACGAGAACCAACTTTAATACTAAAAGTTTGAACTATAAAGACATTTTTTTTAACAATGTTCTGATTTCGTCTTTTCAATTTGTTAGTCATACTGGAAAGGATACCTTGCACGAAAGGATTCAAAGGGGAAGCAGCTACTTGAATTACGCTTGAGAGTGAAAAAAACTGCGGCAAATGTAGACGACTCCATGCGTATTATAAATAGACTTGTGGCTGCTCTTTCTGAGCTATTGAGCATGAAAAGTGTCAGTGGCATTCTTCATACTTGTGCAACTTTAGGTGAGTGCATTTTATCTCATTTCCAAAATCATCCGTGTTAAAAGAGAAAAAAGAAAAAACATGATGCTAAAAGCTATATAGCCGTAGTAGTATTTGGTCTGGCGATCTGAAATCTTGATGGAGTAATGTCAAACTTGTTTCCACAGATATGGCTACAAAATATTCACAAAAGTGTTGTGAGAAGCTTGTGGAAGCTGGGGCAATCGACACTTTACTGAAGCTCATTCGCTCAGTCAGTCGAAGCATACCTGATCAAGAGGTTCTGAAGCATGCACTGTCTACTCTAAGAAACCTGGCCAGGTATTCGCATTTGGCCGAGGTGCTGATTGGTAGTCGTGGATCTGTGGAAACAGTTCTTTTGGAGTTTATAAGGTTAGTCAGTGAAGTTACTAGACTATAAATTGTGCTGTCTCTTCCATTTCATTTGTAAATGTTTGCATATTTTCTTCAGAAACAAAGAGGAGGGTTATTTCACTGCTTCTGAGCTTTTGAAGAAGATATGTTCAAGCCCAAAAGGTGTTGCAGCTGTACGCACTTCACCAGCACTATTAAAGAGGTTACACAATCTTGTTGAGGATCTCACAAGGAAGGCAGGCACTGAAAAGAGGTACAATGGTTGGAAAAATAGCTGTTTGGTATTGTTTTCCTTTTGTTGACATTTGGTTTCTCCATTTTGGTTTTCATGCGTTTGGAAAGACCAGCAATAAAATGTTTGAAAGCAATCATTGTTTTCATTTTTTGTACTAAAAATAGATTTCGGATTTCAAACCTTTCTGTTCTGGTAAATACAGTTTTCAGAAAATTTTCCCAGAAACAGTTTGCAGATAGTGTTGTTTTATGCGGTTTTCAGAAAATCTAGAAACAGTTTTCATAATACAAAACGACACCAACAGGCAAATGTTTCAACTGTTACTTCAGTTTGAACTTAAGTTCAATTCAACTAAGCTTAGTTGGATTATGAGATTTTGCATACTTGCGTGCAGGAATGCTAGGGGTGTGCTTCCAAAAGGTCAGGTGGAGAGAAGATTAAGTGAAGCTGTAGAGCTTCTAAATTTAGTCATGAATCAGTAACGATGTCTATTTCAAATATTTAACCTTCGTGCTCAGTTAATGGGTGTTCTCGTGTGTATATTTCTGCATTCAACTGAAAATGCAATCATTGAAAACTCAGCGATTTCGTGGGCATTGTAACTATGGTTTAGGCTAACACTATTAGTGTCTTTGTCGATAGTAACAATGTTTTAGCTTGTTTGATTGCTAATGATTAATTTATTTCCACTGTTTGAAAATCTGCAACGGATTGTTGGTTGTTAGAACAATCAAGGGATATAGGCTGGACTTGAAATCTCTCTAATTATGTAGGGGTACAAAATAGGATTTGAGCTAATTTTCCCATTTCATTCCTATAAGGGCATTCAAAGCAGTTTGATTTGAAAGGATCAAGTTACTTATCTCTCCAAATACCCATTCCTAATAGATAAATTGTAGGAGTTGACATAAATGAGATCATATGAACATTATACTCTCTGCCAAACCAACTCCCATATGAGCTCTCGGCTGTCCATTCATTTGACCTTGGAAACCTACAACACGAAAAAAGAAAAAGGAAAAAAAAAGACTTCCAGTTTCCTTCATGTTCCTCTTTGTAGGTCAAAGTCTCAGTTTCCTGAGAGCACTAAACCAGACCAATTGGCAGGTTGATATGGCAGAACATAACAAATATGTATCAGCACAATAGTACTCTCCTCTTCGTTAAACTACCTTATTGCATCCAGGGACAAGTCCTTGAAGCAATCTCATTCTCTCACTGATCATCTCTATTCAGAAACACCATTAATCAAACAATAATTTAAAAAAATAGGACAATTCCCATATTTGAGAAAGAACAAAAAACTAAAGGCGTAAAATTAAAATGGACTATTGAAGTTGTAAGGGCTTTTGAGGGTCTTCATACACAAACTAAAAATAGGCCTTAAAATAACTTAATTCAATTATTTACCATAATATAACAGTAACACTGGCAAAAGATATTCTTCTCACATCAAAAGTCAGGCCAATGCCTTGCAAAAGAAAAGGATTCCAAAACTATTAACTGTGCTACTAAATTACATGTCTATAAGCACTTGCCAAAGAAAAGGATTCCATAACCTAACCCTAAGCGATCGACCATTGTGTTTTGTATTGATCTCCCATATGAATATTTTTTTCTCTATTTATGGTTCATCTTGACTCTATATGAATTGACTAGCTTCCATTTTACTATCTTCTTGTGTTCCATGTGACCTCATGAATTGCCTTATATTTTAGGCCGCCTTGTGTTTCATCTCCCTGCCTTGTGGGAGAGAAATTACACAAAGGATTTTCAAGGGCTATACACTACTTGAATGAGATAGAGAAGATGTCAGTTGGTCAATTATTGGGCAATTATGATGATTATCGTATCATTAATTGAAGCGACAAGCATAATCTGCAAGAAGTTAGAATATCTAAGGTTGTCTGGCTTCTTCTTAAATCAACAATTTTCTCCTCAAATTGCCCAAAATCTAAATGGTTTGAAACGATTCAGATTCGAAAGAGCTTTTATAGGAAAAGTTGCCGTGAAGAATATTCTGTTGAAATGTAAGAAACTTCAAAAGTAGAGATATGGCATTTCCTTACTTGAAAGGTAATGAATCAAATTTCTTGGCGTCTATGAGATTAAAAAGATTGAAGTTGATGGTGTTATTAAATGGTCCCTTGTCAGAAATGCAGAACAGTATAACCTAAAAAATCTACTTAATTTACCTTGGAAGTGAAGTAACTGGACACTCAATTTTATGAAGGATTTGACATGTAAGCCATAGATTCAGTAATTTAGAGTTATTCTAGTTGCATCCTTGTAAGATTCCTATTTCAAAAACTTTCGTCGTGCTCATGACATATTTTGTGTGTTTCATGTGGTTTATTGTATTTTGTCGTTTGTTGTCGCTATGGAAACCTTCTCATTTTGGCATTAGTAAAAATATTTCTATACTGCATAAAATCTGCCCTTTATGTTTTCCTGTCGCAGTTTCACATTCAAGTGTTTTATCTTATATCGATAGACCTTGGTTAGACTTCAAGGTTTAGAAAAGTTTCAAGGGTTGAAGAAAATCCTGAGAGGCCGAGGTTTGGAGTCAAATGTGCTATATCTGCAATTCTGCAGATACTTCTATTGGATGGTCTAGAACACTCCATTCGGCTAACCCTTCAATATAGATGATAGAGTGAGATACTGAAAGCTAGTTCATCTGAATGATCCAAAATATCCATCTGGATGACGTATGGTTTTAGAACCTGAGAGCAGATGTTGCAAGCCACTTCATCTAGATGGTCCAAAATATCCATCCAGGTTGTGATCCCAGAAGACCAAAAGCAAATGTTGCAAGCTACTTCATCCGATGACTCAAAATAGACCATTTGGTAGACCTGTGATGCAGATAGCCCTTTTTTGCTGACTGATTGGAGATGTTTTGAGTCGCCTCAAGCCCTACACAAAAGCTACTTATGGACCAAATGATGCCTTGGATTAGATAGGCTTTATGTCACTTCTTGTGAAATTTTGGAGGGATTTACTTAGGCAAAAATATCAAATTTTGGGGGGATTGTATTATGTTTTACTTTACAAGTTTTAGATATAGTTTTTCCTAGAGAAAAGGGAGAGTTCATACTTCCATAGCTAGGTTTTGGTTACTCTTTCTTGTAATATCTTTTGTGCATTTTTCTTCTTGTAATCAAGTTCTAGTGAAGGATTGGAAGATCAAATTTTGTAACTCCATCTTGTTTATCATTTCAATATAAGGTAAGTTTTCACAAAAGCCGAGAAAGCATCCTTCGGGCGGACACTAGTTGAAGCTCAAAAGTTAACAAAAAGACGTCAAACAACACTTCTGTAATTGCTATTTACTTGTATTTTGCAAATACAATAATAAAGGTCACAATTATTTTCTTGATCAACTATTCAGCATTCTTTCGTCTCATTGATGAACTCTCTTTGCAAAGGGCGATGGCGAATGGAGGCGGTGAACGGGGGAGGAGTCAGTTAACTAAATCAGAATTTGAACGGGGACGGCGGGGGAGACTAGGGATGTCGGGGGTAGTATGTCACAGGTGGGGAATTGCTTGAAAATCTCACGATATTAGACATTTAGAGCTTTTTAAAAGGATTTAAGGCTTTTGATCTCAGTCTTTTGATTGACTCACATCCAAGTACTATTACAATTGGTTTACTTTTGGTCTAGTTAAGCTTGGTCCATAGAATCTTTTCTATCATTTTGGTCTGTTTGTCAAGCGCTACTCTCGAATAGTTATCCATCTATTCCCCATTCAGTGTTTGCGTGAAAAATGAGGAAGAGGATGTAATATCTAGTTGAATTACATATTCTCTTACAAGGGATACAGTAGTTCGAGTCTCCTCCTATATATCCACTTACAAAAATATCACTTTTTTTTTTTAAAACAATAAGTCTAGTAATACATCCATTTACACATACACTTGCACATCATACACACAAGGCATGCCACATAAGCCACAGTATAATATTATACGTGTAGGCAAGCCAAACAAAACGCCTCTCTCTCTCTCTCTCTCTCTCTCTAAACGCCCACCTATGGGCAAAATTAAGATTCTACGTTTTTTGGGCAGAGGATTTTTTTTTTTTTTTTTTGAGGGGGGGGGGGGGGGGGGGGTGTGGTGTTGGTGGGCGTCAAATGTAATTTGGGGGGAGGGGGGCCGAAATATATATATACTAGCGGGTACCCGTGCCTAAAGGCACGAAGCAAATCTATACACACCAAATTAATCCAAAATTAATTCCTCACAAAAAGCACAAAGTAAATCTAAGTGCACGTCAAGTGAATCTAAAATCGATTCGTCACGAATCGACAGGCAAATCTAAATTAAATTATACTTACCTATAGACACTTGTCGAAATCATGATTGCAAGTTAAATCAATACTCTTGATAAAGCGTTGATTACATCAAATCAAATTTAGCTTATCAATCTACCTTCATGGTATTTCAAGTTCAGTCAGCGACCGTAAGAAAATTTGATAATATATTAACTTGCTAACACACAACCAAAAAACTGACTAATATTTATACTTTTTACATTACTGGATATTCTAAACTTTAGAACGTTAAACAAATGTCAAATAAAATGGAAAGTAAAGAAACAATGAGTTAGAAGAGAACGAAACTGCGTAGATGTTTGATGAACCACAATCTAGACACAAAAATCATACCTGCAAAAAGAAGTAAAATTTGAAATCAGAACAAAATTGAAAATCATTCTTAAAAGTCAAACGATAAAAAGTATTATTTTGGTCAAAAACATTATCAAGCGTATTATATCAAGCTCATTACATGAAAAGCCAAAAAGAAGTAAACCATATTTATAAGGACGTCATTTTTTATCCCAACATACTGAGAGAGAGAGAGAGACTGTGTAGATGTAGTTAATCAGTACCTTGAATACAACGCCTTAATAACCATGTGCACCTATTTTTTTGCCATGTAATGCAAACAAAATACAACATAAAAATGGATGATATGGCTACCTTCAAAATACATCCAATATTGGATATTCTAAACAAAACTTTCATGTTTGAAATGAGTTTTTGAAAAAATAGAGATAAAACCAATAGTATTGGGTTGAAGTTAAATTAATTACAGTACTCACTTTCTTAAATAAAACATGTCATTGAGATACTCTTAGATGGAGATATAGAGTCCAAAATAGTGTATTGGATGCCCTAATAAAACTAATCAAGCCCACAAAATTACTTGCTACAAAATTTAAAAAAAAAATCTCAGAACAAATATATATATGGCATCAGATTTAAGCCTACCAATGACATAGCGTATGAAAGCAAACCTGCTGCTCTCGTCTAACCTCAACTCACTTCCACACTTTTGACTTCATTATCTCCAGAATGTCTGAGTGCTAGAAGACCAAATTTTAAAGCTTATCCTACAAAGAAAAAAACAAATAAGAAGAGTTGATGATAAATTCATGAAGAGTTCAACAAAGAAGAACATGAGAGTAGATTGAATTTTTCAAGCCTTTCCAAAGTTCCCATTCTATGAAGCTGATCTTGGGTGTGGTAGACCCAAATGAGTCACCATGTGTGGACAACACACTGTGGCATCGAAGCATTGATATACTTGAAAGAGATGACATGGCTAAACTCGAAACAAACAAAGAATTTTTTCACTTTGTTTCTATTAGTCTCTTAGTGCACGTGTTAAAAACCCAACATGGCTATCAACACAACTACCTACCATTTAGAACTGTTAATTTGCTTGAAGGTAATTGTTATCCGACCAAAATTCGCAGTGCCAAAATTAGTTTCTCCACAAGTGAGAGGTAAAGATACCCACGTACTACCTATCACATGCTCATAGCAAGAACCCAACCTCCCATTTTGAGAAGACAAAATGAGAGAACCCCGACCATAAAAAAACAAAAATTGCCTCAAGTAAATGCATAAAAAAGGAAAAAATTAAAACAAATAAAAGGAAGAAGATGGAAGATTAAATTGATCTAGAAGTCATCAAGTTTTTTGATATTCCACATGTTGACTTTGATAGAGCAGAACATGTAAACTTTCAAAGGATAGTGTTGCTCTATTAGTTTGTTTATGGGCTCATCTTAACTTCTTATCACTTTTAATAAAATCACAATTAGAAGCTCACCAACAGATGCATACTACAGAAATGCCAGATTCAGAAATTGATAAACATAAGTTTCAAAAGAGTACCTCTTCGCGAAGTAATGAAAGTAAGCCACCAGTGCAGTGCCATGAGTGGCGGAGGCCAACGATCTGACTACCATCAAGAACCAATCAAACCGATTACACTATCAAATTCATCAATCCAAGTCAAGAAACGACATTTATTACACTATCGCAAAATATATGCATAGTGACATTGATTCAAATCATTTTTGGCTGTTGCCTATTACATCTTACAAAATCGAGTGAATTGCCCAACCTTCAAGCTAGGCATCGTGAGAACCAACCTTATTTTTCAAATTGAATTTACCAAACTAAAAAATGAATTGCACACACTCTAAATAGATGTCAAGCGTGGTAAAACTCATCCTCCGTAATTCACCAAACCAAATGAATGAAAATGTTCATTAAAACAAATAAAAATAAGAAAACAATGTATCAAAATTAAAATCATTAATCATTGCCAGTTTGACTCAAGATGCACCAATTCACCGTTTTCGACAACCAATTCTATTGTTCAATTTTGAATCGATGCATAAGTTTGACATCTAAACAGCGTGAATCTTGAAAGGAAGTGACACCAAAAAGTACATGTCAACGGCTAGTAAGCAACAAACCTCTTTTTTTTTCTTTTCTCTATCAAATAACTCTAAGAATTAGCATGGCGCAGCTCCATCATACCTAAAAAAAATGAGAAAGTAAAACAATAGATGAATACTTTGAAGAAAAGGAGTCTTCTAATTTGAGTGTACTTTTTATGGACCTAATAAGCTGAAGTCATTTAAACAAATTAGCTCAAAAAATTAAACCAAATGAACTGAAAACAACTAATAAGCGACCCAATTTCTTCACCTGCAGGTAGAGCTCATGAGTGGTTTAGTGGCTCAAAAAAAATTAGACATAGATGACAGAAGACCAAAGCTGAAAAGAAATGTTCAACTGACATTAACACTCGAATAAAATCTAAGGAGTGTTACCTGATTTCTAGCAACATGACTATCCAATTATCTCATTTAGTTTACAAATAAGGGTTGTGATTACTCAGACTGTTGCCCGATCCCCAAGTCCAAACCAAAAAGGGGAGTGAAATGCCAGCAAGATAATAGACTACGGCTCAAAAGCAATCATAAGTGAAGAATAGTCAATACAAAAGCAAACTACCGAAAGTAGAATTTGTATATTTGAAGAGCCATGAGTTATCGGAGAAGGGCCTGGAAATTGGAAGGGTGGAGATTAGCTTCTGCACTTGGCTGCATCTTTGTGTTCTACTTAAGAGAGAGAGAGGGAGGGAGGGAGGAGGTTTCTGCGACAAAAATCAAGAGCATTGAATGATCAGTTTTGAAAAAAATAGTAGAAGGGAAATCAAGAAATTGACCCCAATGTTTCACATATTCCTTCCCAAAATCGGAGTTTTACCTTTCAAATCAGGTAAATCCACCCCCAAAGTGCAGATCTGGAATAGAGAAGACACCACAAAGTCACAATTTCATTACTGAACAGAAGAACAAAAATCTAACATTAAGATAGAAATCAAAATCAGCCTTTAGGAGAAAAAATGAACGCAAAAGTTGCGGTTGAAGCCGTGGTCTTGAGTTGTGGTGGTTTTTGGGCCGATGGTTCCCATGTAAGAGAAGGTTCGTGCAAAATTGTAAAGACCCTAAATTTCAAATGAAAATAAAAAAAAAAAATTTAATTTTGATGTATGAAATTATTTATTTATTTATTAAGTTTGCGCGTTTTTATCTTTAGCCGTACATTATACTGTTAGATTTGTGTATGTGTGTGTGTAGACCCAACCCATTGGATTAATTCTTGACCCAAGCCCAACTTGGTTTAACCCGGTCCATGATCCACAATCCTTTTAACTTGACCCAAAACCCATTACATCAGCCATTTTTCCATGGAGCTTGTCACATGGGATAATCTTTTCCTAATCATCTCACCCATATGCTTCTTCTCCAAAATTATACGTTTACTTCCATTTTTCCCCAGCCAAACCACCTTGTATCCTTGTTTTATCACAAATCTCCCTTCCAAATCTCATGATGGCTGGGCAATACAAATACTTCACTCCAAAAATCTGCAACAAGTTTCCTCCCTCCAATGGAGTTCCATGCAAAGCTTTCCCTTACACTCCATCTCTCTCTATTTGTACTCAATCATCCTCACCATTGTACCTACGAATTTCAGTTCTTCAGAGAGTGGAGAGAGTTGCCATGGTTGTGGTTTAGAGGTGAGAAGATAGAAAAAAAAATAGTAGAGGGAGAGAGAAGAGAGAGAACTTCGATTGAGCTTCGATCACCAAAATCCAAGCCAAAACTTTCGAATTCAAGCTTAGTTTCTTCAATACTAAGGTAAATGAATCTATCCTAACCTTTAATTTATGCCATTGATCGATATTGAGCTCCACGGAGCTCGGAGAAAACGAAACCCAGTTCTGTATTTTCGTAGAAGATGATGTTGACACCGGTGTCTTAGTTTTGATACACCGGTGCCTTTGCTCTCTGTATGTTTTAATGTTCTGAACTTTCATGGTTACACCAGTGTCATAGTTTTAATACACCGGTGCCTTGGTTCTCAGTATTTTACATGTCCTGTAGTTTCATACTTACACCGGTGCCTCTGAAACCTTACACCGGTGTCATTACTCTCTGTATCTTAACACACTACAGAACTGACCTTACACCGGTGCCTCTGAAACCTTACACCGGTGCCTCTGTTATGAAAATTTGACACTTAGTTTCTGACTTAAGGCTTGTAAAGGTATGGCATGTGTTATGAAAATATACTTATTTTCTATAAATAAATTTAAGTAAAGAAATCTTTCTTTACTTTAATTTTATTTAATGAAAATAAGGAAGTACCCCCCATTTGGAAACAATGGCATTTACAGAAAATTGAAATTCGATTTGAATCAAAATGTCGCCCTCCCTATTTTAGTACAAAATAGAAAAATCACCCGTTTTCTTCCTATATTTTGGCCCGAAACTCACCCTAAACTTATGCGTTTGACGCGTATGAATATACCATTGTGCTTAGAAAAAATCAAGGAATCATTTCCGGAACTTTTTATCCCCTAAATCGAAACTTGAAAAATTCAACTTTTTCTATACTTAGAAAATTTTCCAGAAAATAAGAAAACGCTCTCAACTTTTACTTAATGATCACCCAACCATAACTAACCTTAGGTATTACCAACTATTGTAAGATGATACTCTATTCGATGATCATTATGCTAAACATTTTTCTACGAAATTGTGATCATGAAATTCCGACTATATGATAGATTTTCGTGTTAGTGTATTATCTTATTTCTTTGCTAAAAACTTGCATCTCCAACACATCATCATGTTATCATGAGTCTAGTCGTCCAAACGAAACTTAGATGGAGTCAATGAGAAACGTTTGAGTTTAGTGAAAATGACACTCGAGATTTTGACACGAGTCATAAAATGGTCACAAGCTTTGTAACGAAAATCAAGAATTTGATAAACTCTTATGTTTGGTGACTCGAGATTTGACTTACTCCTTGGGGAGACGTGTTAGGATGTCTTTAGCCGGGATATGGATTTTAGCCGAACTACGCCTGTTACCACCGGGCTGTGTCTTGGAGCCGAGTCGGTCACGTCTCATGTATTTAGCTAGGTTATATCGTGAGCCGGTTATGTTTGTAAGCCGTGTCGTGTCTTTTCAAAAATAAAAATATAGTTGAAGGGGAGGAGTTAGATATTTTCCGAGTCAAGGCACGACATATGGGAGACATAATGCTGGGAGCATAACGGTTGGGAGCATGGTATACGGGAGCCGATATTTGGGTACACTAGCGCCGGATACGAGGTCAGCGTAGGGGTCGGGACCATATTGGTCGGGAACATCATAACACCACTTTGGAAAATGAAAGTTTGATGACGGGCAACGCTTGTGTCGACCCGAACTTTGTATTTTGAAAGAAATTTTAGACACTTGTCAACAATGGTGGACACTTATGGATATAAGTCGGTCGCGTGTGTCAGAAACTTAGAAACAAGTCATAGGGTTTGACTTAAGGATACTTTGTCGCCATTTCATTCATTTAATGTACTTACGTGTTTAATGCTTCCGCTTATTGTTTAATCTGATTATGTCAACTCTGATTATTTTGTTATGTTCATAATACTTGATTAATTGCTCATACTATCTTCATGATCATGCATCATTTGATCCATTACATAGATTGAGATTTAGGGTAGTTTTATTTGCTGAGTGTTAATCGCTCATCTGGTACAACTTCTCTGCCCCTGGCCTTTCATGCCAGGTGTCGAAGATGACGTTGCTGAGCCCAGTTATCCAGATACCAACGGCGGTACTTTCGAGGAGGATGTCGTAGCCCCGTGGTTCACCTAGATTTATTTCGAGCTCTTAATTTTAAATCTTTAATGTAATTTCTTTAAATTCGAATATTGTAATCCAACTTTATTTTGACTAAGTAATGGAAGTATGGTTGACTTTTGATAAATTATTTTAAATTAACGTCTCCGGAATCCGGGGCGTTACAAAAATAGAGAGGGAAAGAGACAGATACCGATGTTTGGAGAAGTTTCTGCAAGAAAAGTGATATTGGAAGTGTTGTGAGAGAGAGGAGGAGGAGCATGGTTTCTAAGGATACTGGGTGAGAGAGAGTTGAGATCCCTTCCTGAGATTTGCTCTCAACGTAACCATCTTCAAAATAGAACTGCGGGGGGAGCATGCCTGCCACAGAACATAGAACACACAGATCGAGATACACTGTCTAATTGTGATGGTTTTGGGCGGGATCAAAAAGTAATCCAAACGAATCAGAACCCTTCATCAAATTTCATATTCAATCACAACCATTAAAAATTAGAAAAGGTTAGTTTGTGTCTGTATAATTCAAAAAAACAGAGCTGTATTGTTATATAAATAAACCCGAATTGAAATTTTGACTTTGAACCACCATCCACAACACAATATATTGGGCACTCCTTCGTGTAAAGTTGTGAGGTAAATCTCCTATACTATTGATCTAGTAATTCCATCAAATATAAACGCTTAATACATCTATGATAGAAATCATAAATAACATGAAGATTAATAAAAAATAGGGACTAACTACACCTCCCCTCCAAATCTGCCCATTGCAAGCTGCCATCCTCCTAGTTTTCTATATTAGTAAAATATCTGAGCCTTCAAAAACAATTGTAAGAACATCCCACATATATTGTTTTTGGTCAAGGAAATGGTGCTACTATAGAGAGTTGTAAGAACAACCCACATTACCTCTAAGCTAATTTGTCATGTCCACTTTTTGGTCAAGGGAATGGCCCGGAGAGCCTTCAACCTTTCTCCAAGAGTACAAATATGTTTTTTCTATATATTCTGCTTGCATTTTAAGACAAAATGTCTTTAATTTGTCTCCAAATTTTCTGATTCTTTAAAATGTGATTCGAAATCATTTAAAAAAATAGAACAATTCTTCCCTTGCACCTACAAACACTTTCAATCCATGAATCATAGTCCTCCGGCGGAATCTCATCTATAAATTAAGCACCATAATAACATGTATTTATATATACCCACGTGCAATATAGTACTCAAACCAAAACCTCAACTGCTAATGACAACAGTTCCATAAACTTAGAATGAGAAACAAAAATGACCAAATCGCCAAAATACCAGGCTGATATAGAGAAATCAAAAATGCCAAACTGAAATGCAAAAATACTCGAAATTGAAAATGTCGAGATCGAAAAAATTAAAGACAAAAATGCCGAAATTGAAAAACGAAACAAAAAGCAGAAAAACTCACCATTCACCAAGAAATGCTTGAAAATTGAAATGTTCACTGAAATGTTGGCTATATTCGGGCCTCCTGTTGAAAAACGAAGAGAGGGAGAGAAAAAAACGAAGAGCGAGAGGGGGAGAGAGAGGGGATTAAAGAAATCTGGGAACAACAAAAGAAATTTTACCATTCGAAACTTATTTGTCTATGGATTAAAAAGAAAGTGGTGAACCCCAAAGAGAGGAGAACAACAAAAGAGAGGGGAACATGCCTTAGTTGAGTGCTGTGAACATGCCTTGCATTGCACGCTGAGAGAGAGAGAGAGAGAGAGAGAGAGAGAGAGAGGAGTCAGGGAAGAGATGTTGAACGTCAGTGGAGGCCAAGGTGAGGGAGAGAAGAGGTAGAGATGGTTGTCTGACATTTAGTACTGGAGATGTGAATGGAGATGTGAGTGAACACTGCGTCTTCCATCAGCCGTGAGTTAGACACTTTTGGGAGGGAATTTGGAATTGAGAAAATTCATCCCAGCCGTCAATGAAAATTCAGATTCAATCTGAACCGTTAAAAACTTGATAAAGTTAGTATGTGAGGGGATAGTTTGAAAAATAGGAGCTGTATTGTTATATAGATATATATATATATATATATATATATATATATATATATATAATTTTTAAACTTTACACCTATGTTGTAATTTTTTTTTTTTTTTGAAATTTTTTAGAAAGCCTCCCCTGGTCTCCATATAGTTCCACTTCTACGCTAGTATTATTGATCTCTCAAATATTGTTCTTATTTTTTTTCCTTTAGGACATCCATTACTGACCTAGATCTTTGAGAATTGAGTGCAGGCCTTGAGATGAAACCTCAGTCAAATTTCACTAAAATATTAGAAATTAAATGGATGGCATGTCAGCATTTGGAGAATTGGAACTGAAAAATAATTGATTTTTAAAAAATAACTTTTTTTTTAAGAAGAAGTTTTAATTTGAAGACTTTACACTTTTTTTTGGGTCTGGTTCTTAAATAGTATCTATGATTTGTGGAGTTTTTTATTACAAGATTTCATCAGGCACTGTGTGGATTGCGAACAAAGTTGTGGGGTTCATGAATCTAACAACATTTGATTTTTTCATTGTTTGGAATTTGCAAGTTCCATTATATATATATATATAGTAAGTTTCTAATGAGGGATTCCTCATTTTGCTAAAATAAGGATCTCCTATTTCTTGATTAAATTTTGATGATTCGAATAGTTTAATATGTTTAAAACATGTTTTTAAGTATATACGCCAAAAATCAGCTTAAAATGTTACCGGAAAGGTCTTGATCTAAGCAGTTTCTCATAAAACTGCTCCTGTCAGCATTTATGAAAAACTGTTTGGATCAAGCCCTTCCCGATATTTTTTTAAGCCGAGTTCTCACGGATACTCTTAAAAATATTGAACGGTTCGGATCATCAAAATATAATCTAAAAATAAAAAATTCTCATTTTAGTAAAATGAGGGATCCTTCGTTAGAAAGAGTCCTCATTATAATATAATATATATATATATATATATATATATATATAAAATAAATGATGAGTTATTGATGTTTGGAAAATAAAAAAATCAAAATATTCAATACTTTTTTCGTTAATTCATCATCCACCTACTCTTATCCATCCATACTTAATACCAAACAAACAAAAGATGCTATGTCTCTCTTCTATGTAGTATCCTTACCAAACCATGTGTGCTTCGTTTCTTGTTTTGCCATGTCTCTCATTGTATGTTATCTCAAGATGGTATTTCATTTAAAAATTATGCCGCCAATAAATGCTCGTAAGTATTTTCGTCAACTACTTCTAAAAATAATAAATCGGTTCCAAAACTCGAAACCATAAGCACAACTAGAAAGTCCAAAAATACATTATCTTGTGAACAGATGCATGTATTTGAAATTGTCCAATACATATAAAGTCCATATTATTTTGAATGACTCCATGTGCATATGCTTCTGAACACATTATCCAGATCTATGAACGAAATATGTGTTCCTAAAAATGAGGTCCTCACAAATGAACGATGAAATTGATTTAAGAGGACTAGTCTTTATTAAATTGAGAGTAATTTCGAAGTTAACCGAATATTTAGATTATAAAAAAAAAAAAACTTGCTCTGAGCATAAAACCAGAATATTTCAAAGTCAGCGGTTCTTCTTACCAGGCCGGTTAATGATACCTCCCTTTTTGCAACAGAGTATAAGTTAACCGGACATTTTTATTCATTGTTCGGTGACATCGATACGGTTATTTCGCGGCAGATGATTGGTCATTACTTGTTAAAACAGCAAATTGATTGGTTCGTGCTACACACGCGACCCAATCTCGCTTGTCTCTTACAGAAACTAAAGAGTTATATAGTATGGGTAAAACACACTCACCGTCCCTTAGGTTAATTATAAATGCAGAGACCTACCCTAAACTTTTTAAAAATGCAGTGACCTTTCCTGTTTTTTAAAATATTTTAATGTTTCTCCCATTCCATTACTTTGTCTTAGAGGCGGTTAGGTTTAGAAATAAAAAGACGAGAATGCCTCTCAATACATATCTTCACTGCTTGAGGGTTCTATACATATATGCCTTCTAGTTATTTTTTATCTCTATTTAAAGTATTTTGTCTGTTTACTAGTTATGCGTTAAATTTTTGTGAATTATTTGTTTGTCTTGACGATAAAAATATAAAAAATTAAAAACCATAACCAAAAGATTTAAAAAATTTACTAAGTATGAAATTAATTTTAATCAAACAGATAAAGAGTCAAATGTTTTGCATTTGTAAAAGAATTATATTTCTAATTTTTTTAACTTTTTTTAAATCTCTTATCGAGATGAACTAATAATCTACAACTAATTTGACACAAAATTAACACATAAATTTTTTTGTCAAATAAAAATCAATCCAAAACCTTAAATTCCTTTTTATTACTCTTTCGTCCTTGTTTGAACAAAATATATAATTTCTTATTTTGCGTTAACTTTTTATGAATTATTAGTTTATCTCGATGAGAACTTTTAGAAAAATTAAAAAATTATAGACCAATTTAATAAAAACTCAAAAAAGATAAAAATAAACAAAACAAGATATATTTAGTTTATTTTTTGTCTTTGGTGAATTCTTTTAGCTTTTAGATATAATTTTATATTATTTAAATTTCTTTTGTTGGTACGAATAAATAACTCATAAAAATTTAAGGAAAAATAATAAATATATAAATA
Organism: Arctostaphylos glauca; assembly: GCA_019985065.2. Taxonomy (NCBI): domain Eukaryota; kingdom Viridiplantae; phylum Streptophyta; class Magnoliopsida; order Ericales; family Ericaceae; genus Arctostaphylos; species Arctostaphylos glauca. The sequence continues at coordinate 17,737,925 of JAHSPW020000001.1, read as the reverse complement.
AAAAATTTAAATTTTTAAAGACACCCAATTTGGCCTAAGTTGTTCGTTGATTTTTTTTTGTCTTTATTCAATTTTTTACATTTTTTAGTTTTGTATCTGTTTTAATGAATTATTAGTTCGTCTTGACAAAAAAAATTAAAAAAGTATGAAATTATAATCAAAAGTCAAAAAAAATCAACTAAAGGCAAAAAATAAACTAAAACAGATCTTGTTTTTAGATTATTTTTATTTTTTAAAATTTTTGTCAAACTTGGTTCATTATTTTTTAATTTTATGTAATCTCTCATCGAGATGAAATAATAACCCATAAAAAATTAATAAAAATATAAAAATTTGTTTAAAAATTTAAATAAGGACAAAGAATAATATTAAAATTATTTTTTGTTAAAATTTGTCGATATTATTTATCGGTGATTTTCATATGATTTTTTTATATGCAATTGAAAATGACGCACTAACAAATTTTGTTCCTAATCCTAAGGTATTTCAGGTACTAAAAGATGCATGTCCATAACTGGAAAAAAAATATAAATAAAAAAAAAAATCAACCAATGCATTCATAGAATGTTTTTTAAAGAAGTGAAAAGTTTTCTTCTTTGCACCGTTTTCACATTTCACATTCTTTATATGGGTATGCATAGTAAAAAATTTCTTTATTTTTTTATATTTGTGACTTTTTGAATGACATTTGCCCGCATTGACATATTTTGTTCTTAGCCTTAAAGACTCTACCGGTACTAAGATATGACATATCCATAAGTAGGTAATATAATAGACTACATCAATAAATAAAAAATAAACCAAAGCATTCGTAGAAGAAAAAGACTGAGGAAGAATGTTTTTATAGAATCATACCATAATGTGAAGTGAGGAGTGAGAACGGATTTGTATGCCTTGAGAGAGGAAGATATTCGAAGGACATTTTAGGAATTTAGAAAACCAACTATAACGATATCAGTATAATTCATCTATTTTTGGATGGAATTAGCACTGTGAAGAAAACAGTCAAATATTTTTAAAAGTATGGGAGGTGACTGTATTTTCTGAAACTTCAGGAAAGGTTCCTGAATTTATGAGTAACCTCAGGGGCGTTAAGTGCATTTTATCCTATAGTAGTATAATGTTCAGTAAAGGGATAAAACGCAGGAGATTGGAACAAAATCAAAAGTCTTACCTCGTAAGAAGCTCCTTTTTAATTTTCGGGATTTTTATGAGTTTCTCTCACATCACCGTTTTCTCTCTCCTATTCCAATTCTGTTTTTCTGGTATATGTTTATCTCGCACCAAACCGACTGAAAATTGAATATCGAATCGAAGTTTCTGAATAGCCATTTTATTGGTTTCTGAAAAAAATTCCTGAATTTGGGAGGAAGTTTTATTATATTTTCGTATTAGGGTTTTGGTGTGAGGATTGAGTCAGGAATATAAGGGGCGATGGCTCAAGCTGTTGAAGAATGGTACAAACAGATGCCAATTATTACTCGTTCGTATCTCACTGCTGCAATCGTTACAACTATCGGTTGCTCGCTCGATGTAAGCCTTCTCTCTTTATTTATATATATATACACGAGGGTGTATAAGTGTGTGCGATTGTGCTGCGTGATTGATTTCATTGCTGATTTCAGATTTATGTAGTTCAGTTTTCATGCATGTAGGTATGATTGAGTTAGTTTTAGTTTCAACTGCTTTGTTTTGAAATTTAGGTGCAGGAAAAAAAAACTCAATTGGTTATATATATATCTGAAAAAGAATGTTTCTTATGTCGTGGTAATTTTGAGATTATTTTTTGTTGCTTTGTTAAATGTATCGCATTTACACAATTGAAAGAACATAGGATTCTAATGTGGGGGTGATAGATGTACATACAACCTGAAAAAGAAAATAGATAGTGTAAGGGAAGGGTATTTGATTTTTGAAGATAAAATTTATCACGGTGAACCTATTTAATTTGAAAATATCATATCTTCTCAGATGGAGAACAGATTCGTAATTAATACCAGTACAATATGTTGGGGTTTGTAAAGAAGAAAGCGCCCTGGATAATCTTGCCTGCCACCATACGCACCCATTTCAAATGTTATATTCCATACTATGCTATTTTATCGGTGCATTTTTTTAATTTATTACCTTTTTGCACAGATAATCTCTCCGTATAACTTGTACTTGAACCCTAAGCTTGTGGTCAAGCATTACCAGTTTTGGCGGCTCGTCACCAATTTCCTTTACTTCCGGAAAATGGGTAACTTGTTTTTTGGTTTTTTTATAAACTTCTCAGTATCCATTGAGATCGATATACTTGTTGTTGATGCTACTTCTTGGTTCTGATTCAGCTACCTTCTTGGTTGATGTGGGTAGCAGGATCATACTTTGTAGAGAAGTAGGTGCTTGGTCACAGTTTTACCTTATTATTCATCATAAGATTAAGGTTGGTTGGCTAATGAATTTATAGGGGAGTAACTTGTGAAAGTATATATACGCACCCGAATGCTCTGCTTGTCTAGACATGGAAAACGATGCGCCATTAATTCTATCTGATTGTTTCAAAATCATAAAGTGCAAAATTTAGGTGGTTGTCTCTAAGGCAATGCATTGCTTTTTCGGTTAGATGTAAGTCATGGCACAGTGAGCCAGCCTCCACCTAATCCTGACCATGGAGTGAACTTGAGATTGCTTGTATATACATCACTCCCAAATCTTCCTGTAATCACATTTGGTCACTCAATAATCTCTCCAACTGTGGCTGTTGCTGGTCTGATCGACCAAACAATTGGTAACGGCCATGCTTACCTGCCCCCCTGTAGGACAGAAAGTACATCTTTCAATATCTAATCTCATTTTCATATTTTGTCCCAGTTTTTCTGGTCAAACTGTTTGTCCGCGGGTCGTATTTTTGCCATATCTTAATGATGACTGATGTTGGACCTTTTTGTTCTTACTTCAACTACAGCTATTGTTATTATTGGAAAAGCTCGCACTGCTTTTAGATAGTTTGTGCTTTAAAACTTGCGTGCACTTGATAATGATAGCTTTTGTCTTAACAATTGGACCTTGATGATGCCAGATTTGGACTTCCTGTTTCACATGTTCTTTCTTGCTCGATACTGCAAGCTTCTTGAAGAAAATTCTTTCAGAGGACGGACTGCGGATTTCCTTTACATGCTCTTATTTGGTGCTACTGTCTTAACTGGGATTGTTCTCCTTGGGGGAATGATACCTTATGTGTCTGAGTCATTTGCAAAGATAATATTTCTGAGCAATTCATTAACATTCATGATGGTTAGTGTTCCTCCATTTGTATAGGTGTCTAGTTCCTTGCGCAATGACCGTTTTGGTAGGCTTAACCTTTTTTTCCTTCTCATTTTACAGGTCTATGTGTGGAGCAAGCAGAATCCTTTTATCCACATGAGTTTCTTGGGTCTCTTTACTTTTACAGCAGCTTACCTTCCATGGGTGAGTGATCTCGGCTTGTATTTGCAATATCTTGTTGCAGTGATAAGTCATTAGAAGACTGGAATGCTTCTGCGTTCAGTACTTGCTTTCTGTTAACTGCTTGTCGTCCATAAAGGTTTCACCCCTTTTGGCATCTTTAATGGGTAGGTTAGTATGGAAATTCAGCTAAATTAAACAAATCAACGTCTTGTTAGAACTTCTGTTATTTCCATTTATGCGTGTTGGCACTCTGACGGGCTCTGTCAACTGCATAATTCTTTGAAACTACTTTCTTGCATTCTTTTGAAACCCCTTGAAACCTGTCAGAATCCCTTCAACGACCACCTCCAGAACAATGCCCTTTAAATACAGCTATCAAGTTGCATTGTGGATGTCTAGGTTTTTTAATCTGGTGGAATCCTTTTTGTGCACATATGGTCCTCTATCGAAGGATGAGGTAATTTGCTGTTTTTTCTGCTGGGGCTTTTAGGCTGTGAGTGAAGTCGTATCAAACCTTACCATGTGCTGTTTTGTGTGGTTTTTTTGGTTACCTTTCAATTCAATTTCCTTCTTTAAAAAATAAAAAGGATCTTGTGTGTGGAATTCCAAATTTGTGCTGTAAATTTAAGGAATAACTTATGGAGGCTCTTTTGAGTTTTGTTATTTTTGAGCTCCCTTATGAATTTTGAAAAGTTATTTAGAAGTACTAAGAAGCTCAAACACTTCGAAGAAGGTGGCATGTCATGTCAGTCACCGTAACACTGGACACATTGTGTCGGACATGCATCCGAATGTGTCTTTCTACCTATGAAGCACGGATACTCCGAAACCAGTCACGTACCCGTATCGGATACTTCTCCGATACCGATACTCACCCGATACACCCCGATACGTATCGAATACGCCAAATAAGTATCCAACATTAAAATTAAATCATTTTAATTTTGGATACTTTTCGGATACTCGGTGGATACTTCTAGGATACGGCTGGATACTTTAGGAATACGGCGGAAGATGCATTTGATTCGCTTGAGAGTGCCGGTATACTTAAAGTTGCTAGTCTTTTTCTTGATGAGCCGGATATAGAAGCTATAATATTCTCCGATGAAGGCTGAGAGGATGTAATTGAATGTTGATATGGATAAAAATTAATAGGAATTATTATTTCTTGATTTAGACTTTATTCACTTTCTTTCTATTTTGAATAATTTTTGAAAATTAACTTGTGCTAAATGATTGGTATAATGTTGTTAGTAATTCAACTACTCTTTTAGTTCTTTTGGCTTCTTTTTATGCATAGTACATAGCCGATAATTATTATAAAAAAAAATTTATAGCCGTATCCTCGACGTATCCGTATCCTATTTTTTTAGGTTTTGCTGTATCGCCGTATCCGTATCGTATCGTATCCATATCCCGTATCGGTATCCGTGCTTCCTAGCTTTCTACTGAATTTATCAGATTCGAACACTTGGGAGATTCTCATTTCCATCACATGGGCATACATGACATATACTGTATTACTTCACTAGCATGGAAGAATATAACCAACAAAGAAAAAAAGCCATGTATAGTAATACCTATTCATCCCTCGTCGTTTAGATATATCTTACTCTTCAGAACGTACTTTAAGTTATTTATTGCTTCAGTTAGTGGCGATGAATATCTTCATGAGTTCAGAAAATTATTTGAAAGTAAATATCGAAAAGGAGGTCCTCCTGGATATTATCGTTGTTTCTTGTTGGGCTCCTCTTGCTACTGAAGTGTGGATTTTACATTTACTGTGGATAAGGTAGTGACCAGTGATGCTCAGAGAAGGTTCCACCTTTGGATGGTGTTGTCATTTTTAGTCTCTGTCACTTACAATCACTACTCTTCCTCATGCAGGTTCTTTTGGGATTCTCTGTTCTTGTTGGTGCTAGCGCTTGGGTGGATCTTCTGGTGCGTTTTAAACTATTGTTGTTACTTCATTGTATGCGCTTGTGTGGTAAATGTTGTCCTCTTCTTTTGGCTGTTTGAACCTGATAAATTGATTTAATAATATTAAATTCCACACCCGAAACCATGTAGAAACCTAGTTTTAGTAGCATTTTTGTTCACTCAAAAATGCTACTAAAACCAGGTTATTGATCACTTGTAAATTCTACACCCGGAACCATGTAGAAACTAGGTTAGTGGAATAAGTCTACATACACACCTTTTGTTTTACACCCTCTCACACCCTGCCTATATGTCTGAGATTTCGATTTTTGATTTTCTTTTAAGGGTTAAGTGGGTTGGGCCCTTGTGCCATTTAGGCAGGGTATGAGAGAGTGTAAGCCAAAGGGTTGTTATGTAGACTTATTCTTTCTAGTGTGCCCATCATAATTCTGGAGTTCTCTCACATCCTGGAGTTTTCTAGTGTGCCCTTACTTTCTACTCTCAGTTTTCTACTGTGGATCTTATCTACGGAGAGAACTTTTGGTTCTTGTACATTTTGTACCGATTGTTTGGCTTGGAAAATGATCAGTACCAGTTCATTTACAAGTGACCAATAACCTAGTTTTAGTAAGCATTTTTGTTCACTCAATTTGTGATTTTGTGGTTCAGGGAATGATAGCTGGTCATGCCTACTATTTTCTTGAAGATGTGTATCCTCGGATGACAGGCCGTCGGCCCCTTAAAACTCCGTCATTTATCAAATCGCTATTTGCAGACGAGCCTGTAGTGGTGGCAAGGCCTGCAAATGTGAGATTTGCTGCTCCGCCAGTGGATGAACGACTACAAAATTAACCAGGTCTTTGGAACAATAGACAAATGCTACTGGGTTTAAATTTGGCTGAGAAGGAGTTGAATGGTCAAATGATTTATCATCGACCCTTAATTTGTGAGAAAACTTTGGAGTGACGAACTAGTTTAAGGTGGTTTGATTTGTACGAAGGAGCGATACATACATTCGATGTCTTGCCATACTGAATCGAGCTTGGTTATTGTATAATTCAGGCTGCACCGGATACTTTGGAGATTTTACTTTTCATTTATTTCAGTTTCATCAAAGCTGTTTATGAGTTTTCATGCTATATTTTTTTATACCTTGAGCTCGTCAATTTCAAGTTAATTAGGGTTGGGATCCCTGTGATACATCCACGCCTTATGGACCGGTCACCTCTTAAGATTTCATTCAAACCTTAAATTTTGGAAGGAATTTGAGGTCATAAGAAGATCGTGTAACATAAAAAGTCCTGTTTTTTCAAAGATTTTGTTTTCGAAACAAAGTGTTTTAGATTGATTTCTACTCCAAATAATGGTTTTTTTAATAAGCATTGGAATTTTGTGCGTTTAGGAAAAACAAACAAAGACAAATAACTTCATGCAATGTGGTTTACAATATTTTCTCGGGTTTTATTTTGGACGATGTTGTAGGACAAGCAACTGGTACAATTTAACTCACAAATTTGATGAATTCTCTGCATCAAAGTACAGCCCAATCCGAAAGGAAAATAAGGGAAACAAACAAATCGAATAAAACTACATTGATTTGGAGTTGGTACAAGGCCTACGTAATGTATTTTATAGTGAGACAAATTTAATGGCAAGAGCTATAGCAGAACACACAAACATAAGTTATGTTGAAAACCCTAAAAAGAAGAAAGAGGAAAAGAAAAAAGAAAAAAGAAAAAATGTTGCCTTCCATCCAATCAACAAAATCTTCCTCCCACTAAGCCAACCCAAGAACCTGCAAAACATGTCTACAACAACCAAATTTCCAAACTGCAGAATCCATGAAGAAAATGAATAATATTCTCTTTCCGTGTATTATACATGGGAAAAAAGAATGCTTCAATTCAAGCCGCACCGGGATGATACTTCTAGATTGATTTGCTGGCTCTAATTCTCTACCTCGACTCCACTATTGTCTAATGCCGCAAACATTTTCGAGGTGAAAAGATAGTAATGCTGAGAGTGGCGATGCACCATGGCTATCGGATGGGATGATACTGGGCTGATATTCTCTTTGGAGGCAACTTCCGCAGAATGTATAGGACAAGAGCAGAAGGTAGGATCTCAACCAGCTGTTTTTTTCCGTATGATGAAAAAATAGAAAGTTACAAAACACGCACATAAATTGTTCTGACAAAAAAAAAAAAAACTTTGTACTAGTTCTGTAGAGTACCATGTAATAGATCACGTTTAAGACTGGATGATCCAATACGTCGAGTGATGCATCTGTATCAAAAGCAGATAGGACAACCTGGGTTTGGAGAATTGAGTTATTATTGAAGTGTGCTAATAACTAACAAGCAAATGCAGAAAGCAGGATAATTGCACAAGTATAATCAGTTACACTTCTAATATTGGGGTTTGTTGTGAAACTAGAGAAAGGAGAATTGTATTATTGAGTAATTATGTTACAAGGGGCCAGTACATCAATATATAGAGAAAACCTAGAAACCCTAGGTAACCCTAATTACATGAAAGGTCAATAATACCCTTGCAACTAAACATTAATAACAACTTAACCATTACTATTCTAACACTCTTTTATTTATAGATGAGATTAGGGTTAACCTAATGGGCTCTAACCACCTAGGCCCATTAGGGTTAACATAACCTAATCTATCCCACATAACAACTAACACTCCCCCTCAAACACATGATGCGAGCATGGAGAGCATTATGGGTTTGCCAACATGAAAAAGAGATGCTCCAACTGATGTCTTTGACAACTTCGATTCTCCAACGACTTCAATTCTTCAACAACTTTAATTCTTTGACAACATTAATTTTGGTACCCAGTAGAATATAACTAACAAAGGAATATGGGACAAGTTCTCCCCCTCACGTGCGAACCCCGAATCGCACGGGAAGAGAGAAACAAAGAATCCAACTAGGATCACAACAAGGTGCCACACGGCACAACTTGGGGCCACTTGGCACACCAAACGGGGATTTAACAACCAACCAACAAAAGAAAGACTTGTCCATAAATTCACCAAAAGTCTAAACTGCAGGGACCAAAATCAAATATTGCAAAGTTTGGGAATCAAACTATAATCAAAACAAACTTGAGGGGCAACCGACAACAATGAGGGAGCAAGGGGGGTGCGGCCCACAACAGCAGATCAGGCCCACAACACAACCAAGGGGCTGGAGCAACCAACGCCTAAAACGAAACAGGTTAGGGTAGAAGACTGACGAGGGTACCACAAGATTCAAACAATAGACCCAGGCGGCTGACCAGGTGGAATGGCTAGCACCAGGCGGCTGACCAGGTGGCTGAAGTCAGCAAACAACAGACAACAACAACAACAGACCAGAGGTAGACGGCAGATCAGAAACAGACCGGAAGTGAACCAGAGGCAGGCAAGCCAACGAAAGGCGGCTAGCAAAAGACTTAACAGAACCAGAGACAACGAACTCAAACAGAGGCAACGGAACCACAGGCAAAAGCAAACAACAGAGGACCCTGATGCAACCGGCGGACGGCGGCAAGGCATAAGCCGCCCGCCGGAAAGCGAGTATTCCACAGGCCTAGATCTTATGCTCTGATACCATGTTGTGAAACTAGAGAAAGGAGAATTGTATTATTGAGTAATTATGTTACAAGGGGCCAGTACATCAATATATAGAGAAAACCTAGAAACCCTAGGTAACCCTAATTACATGAAAGGTCAATAATACCCTTGCAACTAAACATTAATAACAACTTAACCATTACTATTCTAACACTTTTTTATTTATAGATGAGATTAGGGTTAACCTAATGGGCTCTAACCACCTAGGCCCATTAGGGTTAACATAACCTAATCTATCCCACATAACAACTAACATAAAGACCAGACGATCAGTGATGCAACCGGCGGACGGCGGCAAGGCATAAGCCGCCCGCCGGAAAGCGAGTATTCCACAGGCCTAGATCTTTGGCTCTGATACCATGTTGTGAAACTAGAGAAAGGAGAATTGTATTATTGAGTGATTATGTTACAAGGGGCCAGTACATCAATATATAGAGAAAACTTAGAAACCCTAGGTAACCCTAATTACATGAAAGGTCAATAATACCCTTGCAACTAAACATTAATAACAACTTAACCATTACTATTCTAACACTCTTTTATTTATAGATGAGATTAGGGTTAACCTAATGGGCTCTAACCACCTAGGCCCATTAGGGTTAACATAACCTAATCTATCTCACATAACAACTAACACTCCCCCTCAAACACATGATGCGAGCATGGAGAGCATTATGGGTTTGCCAACATGAAAAAGAGATGCTCCAACTGATGTCTTTGACAACTTCGATTCTCCAACGAAAAAGAGATGCTCTAACTGATGTCTTTGACAACTTCGATTCTCCAACGACTTCAATTCTTCAACAACTTTAATTCTTTGAATGGGACAAGTTCTCCCCCTCACGTGCGAACCCCGAATCGCACGGGAAGAGAGAAACAAAGAATCCAACTAGGATCACAACAAGGTGCCACACGGCACAACTTGGGGCCACTTGGCACACCAAACGGGGATTTAACAACCAACCAACAAAAGAAAGACTTGTCCATAAATTCACCAAAAGTCTAAACTGCAGGGACCAAAATCAAATATTGCAAAGTTTGGGAATCAAATATTGCAAAGTTTAGGATTAGGGTTAGGTTTAGGAGACAAAACAGAGATCAAACCAGGCGCAAAACAGAGGCCAAACCGGGCAGCAAACAGGCGCAAAACAGAGACCAAACCAGGCGCAAAACAGAGACCAAACCAGGCACAAAACAGAGACTGAAGACGGGCAGTAACAAAGACTGAAGACGGGCAGTAACAGGGCAGCAAACAGCGGCTGATGGATGGCGAAAACAGGAGGCTGAGGGCGAAAACAAATAATATCAGCCGGGTGAAAACAGCGGTTAGGGTTTGCGAAAACAGCGGCTAGGGTTTGCTATTTCTGAGGAAAACCAATGGCGAAAACAGCAGCTCAGCGGCTGATGGCGGCTGAAGTAGGGTTTAGGCAAGGAGGGAGGCGGCTGATGGAGAAACCAGAGGTGGAACAACATCAGACGATAACTACCAGACGATGGTGACTAACACTAAAGACCAGACGATCAGTGATGCAACCGGCGGACGGCGGCAAGGCATAAGCCGCCCGCCGGAAAGCGAGTATTCCACAGGCCTAGATCTTTGGCTCTGATACCATGTTGTGAAACTAGAGAAAGGAGAATTGTATTATTGAGTGATTATGTTACAAGGGGCCAGTACATCAATATATAGAGAAAACTTAGAAACCCTAGGTAACCCTAATTACATGAAAGGTCAATAATACCCTTGCAACTAAACATTAATAACAACTTAACCATTACTATTCTAACACTCTTTTATTTATAGATGAGATTAGGGTTAACCTAATGGGCTCTAACCACCTAGGCCCATTAGGGTTAACATAACCTAATCTATCTCACATAACAACTAACAGGGTTCAAGCCCATTGACCATGTGCATTTATTAATTCCTAAGCAAAGTTCACTTTCACCTACATCCTTCGAGGAAAGACTTCTATCTGTCATCAAATTGAACAACCAAACCACTAGAAGCCCGAGTTAATGGTCATCCGCAAGATAGAAGTCTCTGCTCCAACTACTCTTGAGTTATATGATCCTTAGGACTCTTCACTTCTTTAGGTTTAGGATTCTCCCTTTTAAGTTCTGGCTTCTATTTTTCGGTCTTGCGTGCTCTTTTTGGCATAGGGTGGGGTGCCGCGGGGTGGGATTTTGCCAGTCATCCATACTCACTAGAATACAAGGTCACATAAATAAAAGAAGAGAACTGATTTACTCGTGAATCGAGATGGTATAACTTTGGGTATATTCACTGTATGTATGTAATGGATAGCCCATGAGTAAATTCTTGAATTTCTCTTCACATTCTACCCAGGCAATATCAAAAGGTCACTTTGTTAAAAAAAAAAAAACTGGCTCACAGAAAAGTCTGAAACTTACCACAAAGCATCTTATGAGAAAGCAGGTGAAGCATATGGCAGTTACAGATCCAACCTGCAACAATAACCACATATTAGCACCAATTTACTTGGGGACCAATTAACATGTCATTTAATATTTGACTGACAGCCAAAAAGGTTTTATCAAAATGAAAATAAAACGGATCAAAAGCATACAAGGACAAGAAGTCCACCGAAATCAAAAGAAACAGAAGAAGAATAAAATACATCACAATCAACAAAGAGCTCTCCAATCTAGGGAAAAATAAACAAACGTACCCCCTTAAAACGAGTCACTGATAACAAAAGAGAAGCCAAACAACAAATCTTTGCAGAGACTTCCATAATTTTTAATTTTCTTCTAAAAAATCTAGTACTCCTTTTTAACATAGAACCCAAACAATCGCAAGCAATTTGAAAACGACTAGGCCAACTAGACCGACTAATTTCTGAATGGGCCGACTAATCCTAAAAAAAGCTCCCAGACATAAAGTCGAACCGGCACGGTGCTGCCTAAGCCGACTTTAGAACATTGTTGATGTTGATATAGTGGTGACATTGCTTGAAGACCCGCTATGTCATCAATTTCAGAAGCTTTTCGCCGAAATTCATTGGTCATTTATTGCATGCCAGATTTTAATCCATGTTCTGTTGCATTTGCACCATCATGTTTCTATAGTACAAAACTGTGCTATGGAAATCACTTTCTAATGATTGTAATGGTGATTGAGGCTTTCAATGAGGCACAACTAAAAAATAAGCAAACAATATGCACCATTTCAGTAGGATCATTATATTAGAGGGCCAATCAGTTCACTGAATGAGGTATGCTACCAGAAAATTGCGACTATATTTGAAGAGAGAATTTCATTGACATGTTTTTTTCTTCCTGCAGAAACTACTATGATTGCCTGTCCAAATTTGTAACATTTCATAGAATGCACATATTGTGTAGGTCAGCAAAGCATGAAATTGGAGGGAGCTATACCAGTACAATCAACAAAAAATGCAATGAAAATTGTCATTCATGCCAAGTGGGATACTATTTGTCGGCTTTGGTATCGGATTTGGTAAACTTGTCTGCTGAGTTGTGTGATTCAGAACCTTGTGCTTCAGGCAACAGTCAATAAACACGCATGTTCTACTGTCGAATAGGTCCTGATGATAATAGATGTTGTCTAGATAATGAAACCAATCTTATTTATCTAGACAATGAAACCAATCTTAGTTATCTAGACAATGAAACAAATCAACTCTAACGAAATTACAACAAATTTAGTAAGGGTCAATGGTTTCTTCGCTCTGATCTTCTGCAAAAAGAAATTGTCACATTCACTACTTCAATTTTAGAGGGTCGGTGAGATATTCAGAGTTTTGGAGGGCTGAAGTTAAATCATTTAGATTTTGGAGGGATACAGATACAGAAGTTCAGATTTTAAAGGGACCCAATTGAGAATTTTTTGGTGTACACTAAAAACGCGGTTTATAAGAATATGATGAAGATCAGGGGCGGTGCCCTCCGCCCATATGGCCCTGATTAGCACTGTAGAGCACAAAGAACATCAATTATCACTGCAGAGCACAATGAATAAAGAAAAAGTTCACACAAAAATACTGATGAAAATGAATACCCAAAAAGATGCTACACAACCAATTCTAGCAATAATGGCGTCATCCAGTGAACAAACTGTATTCGGAAAGCACGAACCTCATGAAGTTTCTTTCTTCTCCCTTTAGATTCAATAGGGAAACGTCTCAGCATGAAAAATAATCTGGAAGCATTGGACAGAGCATCACATGGAAGTATAATAAAACACAAACATTTAGTGTAAGGAAAGTCAGAATGAAGATTGCTTCAGTTGCTTTAATAAGGTAAGCCAATATATATGTTGCAGGCATTCACCTTCCTCCATACAGCAAGAAGCCTAATGCTGCTACAAAGGATACAGCTGCAAAATAAGCATAGACAAAGCAATACTGATTACACATGGTAAAGGATGATTCAAAAGAATATCCAATTTCAACAAATGAAGCTTATGACATACGAACAGTCAAATAAGATGCCTAACCTGCAATGAAAATCTTTCCAACGAATTCCACAACACTATTGTCAGCTATCCAGATGTATATCCAGATACAAACCTGAAATCAAATTTTTCACCAAAATGGGTGAAGAGAATCTGGGGAGAACTCATGAACTGCCATGTTGAATAAAACCTCTTGCCTCCCCATACTCCCCTCCAGTAGGGGAACTCATGAGCTACCTTGTGATTTCATTAACTGAGTGGTAGTACAACTAAAACTATTACAGCCACAAAAAATTGCTAAACCATTGTATATAATGGAGTGCCCAAATACACTAAAGACATATTTTCCCTGCCCAAAGACACTAAACACATATTTTCCTTTTGAATAGGCCCAGGTCGTGTTGACATGATTCTTAGCCGTTTGTCGGGCAACTACGAAAAGTGGGGTTTTTCACAATCAATCAGTCGATAGTAACACTGGTGGCGCATCACAAGGGGGAAAGAATGAGATGTGGAGAAACCTGTATGAAGTACGTTCCACCATTTACTGAGATATAGACAATCCGGAGCTTATCTGTTGGTAAACTTCTTGCCTGGTAATTGATAAGAACCAAAGAAAAAAAACATTAGACTTGCATGCCAGTATTACTAAGGAAAATTGCATTCACGATGTATGATTAAATGAGGGACTAGCCTTCAAATGAAAAATCAGTGCTCATGGAACAGATAACTCATAGAGCTTGGACTTGCCTGATGATAAATCTCCGCCCAAAAGAGAACAAGAAGTGTGTAAGTTGAGAAAAAAAGAAGTCCAGGTAGATCCAATAGTACCAAAATTAGCACCTGGTCCAAACAATACAGCGGGCGAATTATCAGCATAAAAGCTAGAGCACTCTAGACACCACATGATGCCAGAAAAGTAAACTCCCAATTTTTAATTGATTCCGTTTCAATTTAGTAGCAGATAGATTAAAAAACTTCATGCAGTCATCTCCTTTCACCTGGAGGTCATGGTTGCTCTTTCATGAAGTAATTCAAAACTGAATTTTGTGTTATCGTAAGTGACTAAGTTCCACTTCCATTTTCCTTTTGTGCCTGTACCGATGCTGGATTTTTTGAGAACTCTGCAAACTTAGGAAGATCAAGGACTTCACACATCATAGAATCATCTCCTTTCGCCTAGAGGTTGTTTTGATACAATGACCATGTTATGAGGTTATTATTAGGTGAATGTTGTGTTTTCATAGTTTTCCTTTCTGTCCTAATATTGCTAATTGCTCTCAAGTTAGGATCGTAGTTTGGAAAACTCCTTACCCTCTTCCCTCGTGTCATTTTTCTATTGTCCTGTTGAAGGATTCACACAGCCGAGAAATTTTTGCATTAAACATTCTTTTTTACTTGTATATTTGTCAAGATAGGAACCATTCACTTGGATTTTACATGGTTTTAGTCACTTTTGTGAGGTTACTAGATGATTAGATTCTACCTCCTCTGTACTTGTTATTGAAGAGGCAGTGAGGATAAGGATATAAAAACCATGCATTCGTCCTTTTTTATTTTTATCTTATTATGATTGAAATATAAATGTCTGGCCAATTCATTTATTCTATATTTGGGAGTAAGCCAGAGAAGGTTACTATTTTCTTGTTCTTGCATCCTTGAGATATGATCGTCGGAATTAGATGAGTTTCTTGCGTTTAATAGTCATCTATATAAAGCAAACTCTATAATGAGATGTTAGATTCCTATAAGATTGATCATCTTGGAAATGGTATAATTTGTTACACACACACGGAGCACTGCGAAGCATAACAACTGAACTTACTGTTCGTAATATTTTTCTTCAGACCTTGTTGCGTCGTCCTCAATTTGTAGAAAGCCGGTAAGGACTTCAAACATTCTTTGGGAAAGGTTCTATGGATACGTCAGTATTTCTATTTTCTCATGACATTAGGTCTTATTTTCCACTATCTTAATAGTTTCGTTCATAGTAATCATGTCCAGGGTCTTCCCACTCTCTCCCCATTTAATCTAGGTAGATGTAATGTCCTATAAGCTTCAAGTTTCTTCATCTTGGAAAAAATCTATCAAATCCGGAGCACTTAAGAAGCTTGTGTGGTTAACCTTGAAGTGCTTTTCCCCCAGGTAGTTTACTTTCGCTTTCTTGATTGTAAGTCAATTATTTGGGATATTGAAAAACTAGATCTTTTCATTTGTCAAGGAGACTCTCGGATAACATAGGTGCCGTGTAGAGCCCTTGACCTTCCTAAGTACGTGGAATTCCCAAAAATTACAGCACCAGTACACAAGAAAAGCGAAAATGGGAGAAAATAAAACCACAAATGTGAATTCGTCCTTAGAGTTGACTTAGAGTCTACACAAAGGACGGGCCAAACTATAGCTAGAAACAAAAGGCGAAAAGAGAACAGAAGACACATGAAAACTAAAATGTGGGGTGCAGAGGATAATGGAAAACATACCTTAGGAGTCAAATTAAACACTTGGGTGTGAAATCCAAATACAATTGCACGCACTGCAATAACCAGTTTGACAGTTAAGTCCTGTTTTTAAAAAAAATCCAAACGACAAAATAGTAACCAGGACTCTCACAATTACCTCCGTTTACAATGAAGTTCATAAGATGGAAAACCTTTTGAGTGGTCCAACCATACTCTGGCACTCTCAGTTCAATCCTGATCAATTGAATCTGCATACAATCAACAGACACAAAGTTCAGAATGGATCTTCCCCGTTACACATCTCTTCTAATTGACTGACCATCTACTACCGAGATCCCTTACAAGTAGGAGTTACAAGCACAAACATTTAAGTGCATTCACACATTGCTTATAACTGAAACTTGTCACTTCCCGAATCTTTGAATTAAATAAAAGTAACAACTCAAAAGTCCCAAAATGATGAATCAGAAAATAGATGCCAGCCAAGTAATTCCAAAATCACGAATAGTTGCATCAAAATAACAAGGAGTATTATGAGTTTGAAAATTCACAAATTATGTGCAAACAAATGGAAAGAATGTATCATTCCATGTTTCCACTTCCACCGATGGAGGCTAACCAATAGTCTAAGACTTCCAAATACAATCATGAAACATACATCCGAGATGGACCACACATCACCAATTAGTATCCACCACCTTGTCACATACAGTAACAACTGACAAAACATCCAGTTTTTGTTGCACAGAACCCATCCGCTTTAAGTAGGCGAAATGTGGTTAATGCGTTCAACGAATGAATCAATGGAGAAGGATGGCACATTACTTTGTCTACAAACGTGCACTGGATTTTCTAAACCTAATCAGGTACTCCATACCACTCAGATAGTTACAACTTACATGGGTCTGACTTTGGAAATAAAAAGGAAGAGGTTAAAGCTGCCAAGGAGAATTCAACTACACAGATGGCAGGTGGTCAGCAAGCGGTTACTGAGCTGTTATGCTGGTATACAGATGAGGATAGTTGTTAGAGAGGTTAGACAGTTAATAAATGCAAGGGATTAACTCTGTAACTGGTCAACATTATATCTCTCTGTGAATTTCATTGGAAATGCCAAATGCTACAGAAAGATGTTACAGACTAGTTGAGACATTATCTTTTTTTTTTTGGTTGAATGCTTATTGCTTATATATTTAATAGAAATCCGAACAAGTTAAATGCATATAGGACAACTCGATTAGTAGCAGCAACTACGTCAAAATATACAAAGAAGTAATTTGCCCATCCGAAATGAAGCTACACCCGAATAACACAAAACCCAATAATCCTGACCTTTCTGTGTCAGAAAAACTGAAGAAATTTATGGCTTTCAAAGTTTCAATCTCAACCCCTTGCTCAGATGTTGACCCAAATAGAAGTGTATGTTAACAAAAAACAAAAAACATAACATCTCTACGTGCCTTACCATATATCACGAAGAGGTTTAACCCAAATGAAGGGGGACTCTCTTGTGACTCAGAATTCTCAAACTCATTTTGTGACTTTCAAATGTACCAATACGCCATTAGTAGAGCTTGAACACAAAACTTTGTGCTTAAATGCGTATTTGCTCACTGGAGTGCTTCATATCAAAAGGAATCTTTTACTCAAATTATGGAGTATTTAATTTCAGTACTGGAGATGGTCTAGTACAACCAGTTATCAAATCAACAAGGAGAGATTAGCGGACTTTCCGCATTACAGATTGAAGCTTTAGTTCTCTCAGCTCCCAAATAATGAAGCAAATCTCAGATTCAAAAACCAAAAAAAATCAAGCAGTGCGGGATGCACAGAGGCCGGATATGAACCAATTCAGCACACACAAGCTCAGTTGCATAGACACACATAGCTGTGGATATAGACATAGACGCACGTAAAAAGAAGGAAAGAGAGGAGTACCAGGGCGATGGAGGAGACTAGGGCATAGGCGGCACAGAGGGCGTAAAAAATCCCATCTTGCCAGCGTTCCGACTCATTGATCTCGTCCCACCAATTAGAGTAGAGATCGATCGACGGAAAGCTCAGTGGCATTCTCGCCATTTGGCTCAATTCCCCCCAGAGCACACAGTAGTGAAGCTCTGAAAAAGTCAAAACCTTCCCAAAGTAGAGAAGTATACTACCAAGAGTTGCGAAGCAGAGAAACGTGTGAAATTTGCTATCAAGTGTTTGTGTGTGTGTGTGTGTGTATGAGAGAGAGCGAGAGAGAGAGAAGGGGAGAGGGAGGGAAGTGGTGTGAGTCTACCAGACGGTCTTTCCTTTACAAGTAGCGGAGAAGTTCTGAGTTGGTCGGTCTCACCTAAGCTTCCGTGAGCTGTTTTTCTAATGGTCTGGAAAATTATTCAGTGCTCCAGCTCGATGAGCTCTTCCCACCACAATAACGTGATCAAAGATACCTTTGAAAGTTAATTGGGTCCTAACTCCTAACTTCACACTTATCTCCAAAAATTGAAAAGTCCTGACAATGGAAATGTTTTCCTGCTGCCAATCTTTAAGAATATTCGGATCTATTGATACTAAAATTATGGGTCATAATTTCGGAATTCAATCCCTGTTCTGGAAACCAATATATATACACACCCATATATATATATATATATAGAGAGAGAGAGAGAGAGAGAGTATATTGGAAACAAAAGTGCAAACTAAAATGCCCAAAAGATGAGATTTATAAGTATCAAAATCTATTTACAGTTCATGTGTTTATATTTTAAGTTGACAATTAATTTAATTTTTATTTGATTTGTACGCACGTAAAAGGTGAGTTATTTGATTATTTAGACAACACATAAACACAGTAAGATCTTGTTAACAAGAGTTATCGCAGGACAGATCTTATCTAGAAATATAAATTCTTATTGTGTACAATTAAATTTTATCGAGCATTATATTAAAGAAAAAAAAGGAGACAATTGTATGATTAATATCTTAGATTTTTGTTTCAGTCCATTTGGCCTGTGGTTATTATTGGATTATTCACTGTTTAGTTTTTTGTCCTTATTTGAAATTTTTTTTTAATTTTTTATTTTTCATCAATTTTTTGATGATTATTGGTTCGTCTCGACAAGAGCTTTCAGAAAAGTTATCAATCATCGGCTACATTTGAAAAAAGTTCAGAAAAGACAAAAAATAAGTCAAAAACAACGTCCGTGTTAACTTATTTTCGTCTTTAGTGACTTTTTTTTTAACTTTTGGACATAATTTTATACTTTTTAGATTCCTTTCGTCGATACGAACCAATAATCCACGAAAAAATAACATAAAAATAACAAATACAAAAAAAAATTGAATAAAGACAAAAAAATAAGCCCAAAAAAAAATTTTGTCCAAATGGACCCATAAGGTATGATAACTAGACTGCAAGCTTTATACTAAATTTAATGAGTCAACTAGTAATAATGATATCAAATAGGGCTAATTCAGTCAATAATTGGTTGTTATTTCATGTGGTGGCTGCGTTTGCCAGTTGATCATAGTCAACTGACCAAGGCATGCTTCAGTCCATCTATTCTATCCTTCAATTTGGTCTAATTTCATATTATTATAGGCTTATTCTGAGTCCACAATAATAATCGAAATTTTACAGTATTTTAAATCCTAAATATAAGTATATCCTGGTAAAAAATTAACTCGATATATCAATAGTTATATAAACAATTTACATTTGTAATAGGAAAAATAAACATCAGAAGTTGAGAAATCGCATTCTCTTTTTTTATCTACAAATGTAAATCGATGACGTAATTATCAATTGAATTAATTTTTTACAAACGTGTACACATATTCAAGATCTAAAATATAAACCATTCCGATGATTGTTATGGGTCCAAAATGGATACATAACAATCCACAATTAACCTTGGTCCAACAATGAGAGCCTATTGAGTATGGAATTCAGGAAGGTTGTAGCTCACTTTCTTATAATGCGCGTGTAGTGCAGACAAAATAAATGTAATTTTGTCAATTTTGCTTTCAAAACTGTATCGTTTTAACTTATCATGTGAATGGTTATTAAAATACATATAATCAAAACGATGTAATTTTAAAAGCAAAGTTGACAAAACGACGTTAGTTTGCCTCCCCAAATCCAATTTTTTAATGTAGGGATGCGAAACAAGCAAGTTTGAAGGAGTTGTTTGGGTTGGATGAAAACAAGTTCCCTGTTAATTCAACCCGAATCTGCCAAGTACAGTAGGGGTAGCAACTAGCTCTTCCCTTGGGGAATTGTCAAGTTTATTACCAGTGTCCGTTTTCGATTTGCCAGTATCTTTATTTATTGATAATAATCTTCTTAAGCATTGCGTAGCATATTTTGTGCTTTCTTTTGTTACATAAAAAATATTAGAAAAATTACATTACTACAAAAGTTTTAACGCCAATTTATCAGCTTGAACCCACAAATCCATCCTTGCAATGAATTACGAGGTGTATGACATGTCCAAAAGATTTAGGCCCGCGCGACTTGGACCCACGAAACTCAGACCGCGAGGCCTGCAAGCCAAGAAAAGGCCGCGGGGCCAGGGGTCGAGACTCAGAGGTTGAGAACGCGAAGGGCGCAAGAACCCATGAACCGAGGTTGGTCCTGTGAGATTAACGGGGTCGTGAGAGGGAACACTCATCTATCCGAACAAGGATCAAGAGGAGGCTGTACAAGGGGAAAACCCTCGTTATGGCCGTTAGTCCCTCTGTTTGGTCCCTAAAATAAGGAAAATGCACAATTTAAGCACTACCATAATGCAAGGTAATGCATCAAGGAACTGACACCGAT
This sequence comes from Arctostaphylos glauca, assembly GCA_019985065.2. NCBI lineage: Eukaryota > Viridiplantae > Streptophyta > Magnoliopsida > Ericales > Ericaceae > Arctostaphylos > Arctostaphylos glauca. Next base: position 17,717,240 of record JAHSPW020000001.1, on the reverse strand, counting down.
CAGGTGCAACATAGCTAGAGAATGAAAAAATGAGAGGTCAGAAACAAGATTTAGATAAAATTCTAGAGTCAAAGCTTCAATAGAGGAAGCGTGATCTAAGTGCTATCGGAGTCAAAGACGATGCACTAAGGGGTTGGCACCACGGGTGCAATGCAGCTAGAGAACAAATAAAGAGAAGTTCAGAGACAAGACCAAGATGAAACCCTAGATTCAAAGTTTCAATTCTAGCACATGCCTACTCGAGCCACGATGACAAGGCTCAGGTGAGAGGGCCGTAAAAGCTAGATGACAACAATCAAAGAGAGACCGAGTACATGATTCCTAGATCTTATTCATGAAAAAAAGGGAGATCTAGTGGATCGATAACTTCAAAGGAAAAGGAGTCGTCATGGGTTCTACCGCGATCGTGAGGCATAGCGAGAACGGGACCATCGCAGTCAGGCATTTTCGAAAAAGAGACACGTGTCAAACAAATATTGGGACACCTGGCACTAAAGTATGGGCCTAGTGTGCCCATAAATACTTGACATTTGTGTTAAGTTAAGACAGATTTCAAAGAGATAATTTCTATCTAGAGATTTTTTATTCCTCTGGAGACAAATTTTTTGACGTCAAATTTCTTGTGGGAGCCAAGATAGTGGCTAGAGAGAGAGCTTTTCAAAGTCCTTTGGTTCTCCACTTGAGAGTTGTTCTATAACTATTTCCTCGGTCCACTTTAATATTTGATATTCTATTATTCTCTTTCCCCTAGTCTGTGTTTTTTCCTTCACTATTTTCACTTCTTATTCTTTCCTTAACTAATCGGAGTTTATTATTCTTAATCTCCTCAGTAATATTTCTTCGAATATTTTCTCTTAACATAACTCATCTCCCACACAAGGAAATAGAAGACGTGTTAGATGTGAGAGCAGTCTTGGCCTAAAGTTGTTATCATTGTTTTTATTTAAAAAAAAAATATATATATATATATATATATATATTTAGTTTTGTGTCTAATTATGCTAAAAAATTAAAAAAATCACTAAAGATGTAAAGACCCGGAAAATTTAAAATTTTTATATTAATGTTCAGGTTAATAATCTTAATTAATGTGGAGCATGTGAAAATTAGTGTTAAAACATGATTTGGGATTAATGTGATATAACATGATAACTTTAGGGGCTTGTGGTAGCATGTGTCATACTTGAGGGGTGTAAGTGTAATTTTTAGGTGTTGGTTTAGTTGACATCAGGCAAACATCTTTGCCAAAACCCAAAACCCATTTCTCTCTCTCCCTCCCTCACGTTGCTCTCTCATCCAAAACCCCCCTCCGAAAAACTTGCTCCAAACCTCGATTCCTTGAAGATCTTACGCATTTCTTTCATCCTTGAGTGATATCCGGTGTTGGTTTGCAACCATTTGCTTGGAGGAGGTGTTTTTGGCCATTTGCACCATTTGGAAGCTAAAGCTTGAAGTTGGAGCTTTGATTCTCAAACCCGGGAGTTGAGGTAGGGATTTCTCACACCTATTACGCGTGTAGAACTTGATTTGGTAGTCATTTGATGCTTTGAAGTTGTGTGGAAAAGCCCTAAGTTTAGAGTTGAAATCTGTTAGAATTTGCCCTTGTTCGTACTCGTTACACCGGTGCCTTGTTTTGATGGCACCGGTGTCTTTTGTTCTCTATATCTCTGATTTTGTGCTTTGACACCGGTGTCTTGATTTTATTACACCGGTGTCACTTGTTCTCTGGATCTCAGATTATGATTTTTATGCTTTGACACCGGTGCCTTGGTTTTGATACACCGGTGCCTCCCTTGAATTTGCCTTTTGTATCTCAGACTAAGTATCTGTTACACCGGTGCCTTGATTTTGTTACACCGGTGTCTCCCTTTGAAAGTTCCCAGATTTTGGACCTTACACCGGTGCCTTGTTTTGGTGACACCGGTGTCACTTGCTCTCTGCATATTGGTATTTGACTTAGCACCGGTGCCTTGTTTTGGGGTACACCGGTGCCTTCTCCCTTGAAACTTTCCATCGTTTTTGGCTATGTTTTGGCACTTGTTTTGGCGCATTCTTTTGTCAACATTGGAACTCCGTGAACCCTAAAACTTACTTTTCTTGGACATTGAATGTTGACTTTTACTTATTGATTTAGATCATGCTAAGCATTGTATCATGCTATTAATGAGAATAAAAGGGGTGGATCATGCGACACGCTTTGATATTGAACTTAATGGATGAAAGTGATGAACTTTATGACTTGTGTGCATATTTTTACGACACGAACGTTATGAGACACATGACATATGTGGACAAGGTACTGGAATGCCTTCGGGAGTGCCAGGAATGTACTGGAATGCCTTCGGGAGTGCTAGGAATGTACTAGAATGCCTTCGGGAGTGCTAGGAATGTACTGGAATGCCTCCGGGAGTGCCATGAATGACACTTTGACGCATAATACGGACAAATGGGTGACACATGACATTTGTGGACTTGGAATTGAATGAATTAAGAAACTTTGGTGAACAATAAAGTCATCTGCGTTACCTCTTACTCTATTATTGCTTCCATTTGTTCCATCTTTCTGCGTGATGATATAAAATGTTCGTGTGACTCATCATATCATGTCATACGCATGTAATACTTGTGTAGACTTTCCTACTGGGCTGTCGAGCTCAACCCTTCTTTCTTTTCAGGTACAACTTTGGAGTGATAGCATGGGGTGCTTGACTTGAATGGATCGACATGCATACTTTTGAAAGCTGCATCGGATGATTTACTTCACATCTTTTATCTATTATTTTTGAAAAGATGTAATGTAAATCGTACCTTATCTATTTCTATTCAAATGATGTAAACCACTTAACTCCTTTTTGGCTTTGGAGATGATGATCTTTGGTCGAAGCGACCACTTATGTAATGTATTTCAAACTTATTTCGATTTACTCTATCATCAATGTACTTTTTGGGAAATTTGGTGAGATTGTGAGTCTTTATTAATGGTAAATGTATTATTAAATTATGTTAAAAATTGAGGGCGTGACAAAAGACAAAAATAATTTAAAATGGACATTTTTTTTGGAATTATTTTTATCTCTTTGATTTTTTTTCCCCCAAATTAGCTTCTATTTTTTTTACTTTTCTAGAACATCTTGTTGGAACAAACTAATAATTCACAAAAACAAATTAGCACAAAAACAATTTACAAAAAAAAAAAAAAAAAAACATTGACTACCCCTAAGGTTCCTAACAATTGCAAGAGCCTCTCCTGAGATTTCGAAAAATACAATTACCTCCCTTGCTTTTGAAAATATTAAATCATTATTCTATGCCGTTAGTTTTCATTAACTCAGTTAATTTTGTTCTTAAATTTGACAATTTTGTCCTTCCTTCACACATACTTTCTTAATATTTTTTTCAATAATTATTTTTGAAAAAAAATCAATGCTATTTTTAAAAATTAAAATCTTTTTGTGTATATTTTTAAAAATTTATTTTCAACAATTCAAAAAAGAAAGGAAAAAAATAAATTGTTGTCAAAATTTCAAAAAAATAAAATATTTCGTACATAAATTTCATAAAATTTTGACACAAATTTAAAAATCTTACTTACTTTTTTGAATTAGTGCCGGTAGTTTTTAAACCTATGCACAAAAAAATTTTAATCTTTTGATTTGAAAAACTAGCATGAATTTTCGTAATAAAAAAAATTAAATTATAATAGATGACAAAAAAAAATTGATCTACACACCAATAAAAAAAATTATCTATTAATATTAAATTAAGTTATTGGGACTAATTTAATGCACCTCGATTAAAATTAAAAAATTAAAAAAATATTTCTAAAATAAAAGTTCTCATAATTTTTTACTATTATACCCTTATCGAACAAACATATAACATTTTGAAACATTTAACCTTTCAACTTATAGATTTCTTCACGACATATTTATTACTTTTACGAGATACCTATTTCTAGTAAAAAAAATGTCAAATCTCAAAAAATATTCTCAAAATAGATTATTAAAAAATTAAAAGAGTGAGTGTAAAGGAAAGACAAAAATTGGTCTAATTTAAGAACAACATTAACGGAAGTTAATGAAAACTAATGGCAAAGGATAATGATTTAGTAATTTCTAAAGTATGAGAGATAATTGTATTTTTGAAACTTCAGAGGAGGTTCTTGCAATTATAAAAAACCTTAGAGGGGGTCAATACATTTTACCCAAAATATAAACAAGAACAAAAAATAATTCAAAAGAAAAATTAAGCCTATTTCACCACAACCAAAATTCAACTTCGCCTATTTCATTATTTTCGTATTATATTTAATACTAAAAAATACTATGTTCCGAGTTATCAGTTTCAATAACCCAAAAAAGTTATGTTCTAAAGTTGATTTTATTTACATATCAAATTAAAATATACATATCCTATTAATAAAAAAAATCACCGCAAAGAACTAATTAATGTCCTAAAATCCACGCTCAACAATTAATAATCACATAACCAATACTAATTTTCTTACTTGGTGAGCACCACAAAAATAAGAAATTATTGAGTGATCACAGAACACCGTCACATGGTGTTTCAATATCTTCTACCTTCACATATTCTTCCGGGCCCAATTACTAAATGCATGAGTTCTACATGAACGTGGAGTGACGCAAGATGTTGAAGCAAACCAGAAATAATTTCTTTTGAAGTACGTTGAAAATGAAAAGTCTGTATACATAGACCAGCTAGACACAAATGTGTCTGAAACCGTTGGATGCAGGTGAGGCCCTTAAATTATTGAGGACTCCACGTGCATCCGACGACTTCGGAAATATCTGTGTCTGAACGGTATGTGTTCCTAGCATTACTCCTTTGAAAATTAGTGGCAGTGCGTGCCACTCTCCCCTCTCCAATGCTCCTACCCTGGCTTCAGGGGTGCAGCATTTACTTTGATATTTAAAAAAATATCATATAAGATACCATTATGCTATTGAAAATAGGATTGTGCCAATAGCCCAAATACTGCAGTGCTAGAGAAAGTCTCTCGTTGCATTGGTGCTATTTTAGCACACCTAAATAGGACACGCTCCAAGAGCAGAAGGCAGTGAGGGCTACTAGTCAAGCAAAAATATTCTAGATAAAATTCTCATACTAGTTCAATACCCAAGTCGGATGATGTAAAGTGATTTGGCAAGTATTCCTCATATTCTGTGTACTACTTTTGGGGTGTGCTGATATTCCCATACATTTTCAGGTTCACGCGAAAATCTCGAAAGATGATTGAATAACTCAAAATGTACCCAAAAAATGCACAACAACATTGAGTATACAGGATTTGTGCTCCCCAACTCTCACTTCTATGCAGTCAAGAACAATGCTCAGGTTAACTACTTGGTTCTTCAGAGAAGTGAGATATTCAACACGAGCCATGTCAAATGCATACTTTTTATTTTGCCAGAAGATGAAGGAAATCAGAGAAAAATGTACGGTGGCCTAAAGTGGTATGCTTCAGATGCTTAATGAATGTCCTCTACTTACCAATGCCCTATGATGTCAAATGGTGCAAACCACATGCTCAAAGAACTATATCCTCTAAGAAGAGTTACCTGAAGCTTTTTTTGGGATGAACCGTTATCTGAAGATAGTCTTATAAGAAAAGTGTTTCTAATCTCTCTCTTTTCAAGTCGAACAAAACACAAACATAGCAAACTCACCTGCAAGAGCGAGGAGCACTCTTAGGCTCGAGAGACCTCTTGGTGCCCGAAACAAATGAGATCCCTGGTCTTTGCTCTGTACAGAAAGAGTATCATGAGCTATAGAGAAGCCGTCAGAGGCGGAAGCAGTGGCTTAGAGGAAGAACCGAGCCGATACGATAGACAGACGACAGGAGCAAGGTCAAGCCAAGCAGCTAGGGGCTTCAAATTGCACGAAGAATTACTTGACGAAGCAGTCAATGAATGAAAGTAGCTATTCAGAGTTTCACCTTTATATGAAAAGAAGTCAAAGTCAAATAAAACTGGACACCACATGTCAACAATCATGCTTTCCTTTTACAAGCAGTACTGCCTATTAGTGCTTTAGAAAGATTTCAAGGAATCTAAATAAAAGGTAGAACCAACACACGAACTAATAGATCAAGCTCAAGCCAAACTCAAAAGCACATTCAACGCTGCCTCTTGCAAAATCAAACTCATAAACCAGCAACTGGTACGTAGAAATAAACACTAGATTCCACTCCGATTATTGCTAGTTCATACATTCATGGAGAGAAAAGCTAGAGAAAGGAAGAATGTTGATTTGAAATTATATCTAGGGAAACAAACCGGGCCAAAACAACAAACGATGGGGAAATAGTTCAAAAAAACGCATGATCCAGCAAAAATAGCATTTTGCTTTCGTTGCGGGACTTAAACCCACCTACCAAATATCAGGACAACATAATTCAGGTAGTTCAACAAAATTCAGCAACTGAAGTGCAAGATGGAAATCTCTATGGATAGCCATTATCTACAAACATCCGCCTAATGTTCAATAATATTTCCATGGCCTTCGTCATAAAATTTGGCACACGATGCTTGTCTTCTACTTAGGCAAACCCTCTTCAACTTGATTCCACATGTCAGCAGACTTTGAGAATTTCTCCTTCATTTGCCCAACGAGTTCCCGTGCCTCATCAATCTTTGAAATGCTTGCCAGCCCGTTCACAAGTGACTTCATGGTTGAAAAATAAGGAACCCAACCCTTTTCCATACTCTCCTTGCAAAACTCCAATGCAGTTTCAAAATCCCCACCTTGGCAAAGGAAGTAAACAAGAGTAAAATAACAGTCACTATCCGGTTTGCACCCACAGTTCACCATCTTTTTAAACAAATTCTTTGCTTCATCCAATTTCCCTTCCTTACAAAACCCATGAATCAAATGGCAATAAGTAACTGAATTGGGTTTCATTCCCCTTGACAACATCCCATCAAGTAAAGCCTTTGCCTCCATAGATTTCTTCAACTTACACAAACTGTGAATCCTAATGTTATATATACTAATCCCAGGGTACATATCGTACTTCTTCATCAAATCCAACACCTTCCCAACATCATCATACTTCTCCTCCTTATAGAACCCAGCTATCAAATTCCCAAAAGAGGTTGCATTAGGTTCACACCCCTTCCTATCCATCTCAGCTAACAACGAATAAACCGAACTAGATGAACCCGACTCACAAAAAGCCTTAATAACAGTGTTATAGCTATCAAGATTCAACTCAATGCTATATTTTTTCGGAAATTCAAGATAAATGCGCTTTACCTCTCCATAATCTTTCGCCACAAGGCAGGAAAACAGGAGGGCATTGAGGGATTTCACAGTCCGCTCCACACCCAAGTCAGGCATTTTAACGAACGTCTGGACAGCATTATCAATCATGCCAGCTTGGCCATAGAGGACGATAGCGTGGGCCATGAATCGCTCAGTTTTGAGATCGGGTCGGGTCTTGAGTTCCTCAAGGAAAAGGCGGATGCCCTCGAAATAATTCGACTCTGTGAGTTTGGAGATGGCCTCGGAGAAGGCGATGCGGTCGAGGTGGGAGTTTGGGGTGAGGGAAGCGGCACGACAAATGTCGAGGATGCGTTCTGGGTTCTTTTCGGATTTGAGGAGGGAGAGAGCGGCTCGGGACTTTTGCTTGCTGGTGAGTGGGGTTTTGGAGTCTGGGTTCAGAATGGATGAGAAGTATCGGCGTTGGATTGAGCTTAGACGGAGTTTAGAAAGAAAAGCCATGATTGAGACAGAGAAATCAGAAATGCTTCCAGAAGCTAAAATTGTTATGGAGAGAGACAGAGAGAGTAATCGAGTTCTAGGGTTTTATCAGTTAGAAAGAAAGTGAGGAGCTCTTGAGGGAGAAATGACTTGGGTTTTCCTAGGGCCCACCGACGGATTTGGCTTTCGCATTTCGTAGAACAGCGTGTCCCAATAACCTGGCAGTAGTCACGGACGCAAAAAGCAACGAACCGTATAGAGGGATTTGAACCCGACGTGAATCGAACACGCAACCTTCTGATCTGGAGTCAGACGCGCTACCATTGCGCCACGGATCCCGATTTGTTATTGTACGGATTATATTCTCTATGTAACATGATTCTGCACTAGTAACTACTCTTGCTTTCTGAAGAAAGAATCATTACCAAACTTTTTTTGAACTTGCTGACCCCAATGAGTGATTGCTTATGCAAATTCACCTAGTGTTGAAGTTCAATTCTTCCTATTTCTTTTCATTATAAATTACATATTACGCGATATTTTTATTTGTACGTATATAAACTTTAAAAAAACTCTTAAAATTTAATTAAAATTACGAAGAGATAACTCAAGCTTAACCTATCATTTTGTAGTATTGACAATAATAATAGATTATCATTCTCATGCCCATCGCCTACTTAAAACACAATACTAGAAAAAAAGCAAAAAAAAAAAATCATGGAATTGGTATGAGGATTCCCTTCAAAATGGCGTCAATTCAATTAAGTGGTATTTTTTTTTTAAAACCTTTAATCCTCATTTGATTCTCAAGATTAAAGCATCAAATCGTGTTTGTGCTATAAAAATCCCCCATATCTCACGTTTAATTAGAAATTTCCTGTAAATTACAGAACTTTACAAGAATCTCTTCTATCATCAATATTCCAAAGGTTCTGTCCTGACTTCAATGATGTGAAAGTCATCAATCCTTATGAAACATTCTTTAGAAATCAAAAGAAATTGAAAAGATACAGTCATGTTATTGACAATTGAAGAACTGGAAAACTTTGATTTTATTCATCTCTCTGCTATATTCATATTTCTTGATTACAACTGAGTGGAAAAACGCACTTCTTATACTGAAAATCAAAGCATTACTAACTGACTTACGTGAATTGCCAGCTTATACCTCTGTTAACCTAATATTAACTAATTCTGTTAAAACTAACCAACCAACTAATTAAGCTAAGCTCAAACTAATTAAGCCAGACATCATTCCTTGAGTTCTTCTGATATCTGAACTCCATTAGAATCTGCTACACTAACAAATGAGCTTAACAGCTGCTCCCATGCACAACCTTTTTGAACCAGATCTGCAGCCGGAGGCCATGCGGCCCTTCGCAAGATCCAAATTGCAGTTCGTGACCTTTTAGGGAGGAAAGCAACAATTTTGCTTCATCTTTTTCAGTTACATCTTAGCATGCACTCCAACTCCACAGTACTGTGAAAAGCCTTTCTCTAAGACATTCAGCTACTGATTCCTTTTAATCATCGGAGATCTGTCCTCAGGTTCTGTGCTCCATATGCGACAGTGGAAACTATTGTTGTGGAAGCCACCAGCCAACTGCACCAGTTGGGAACGTACAGTGGGTTTAATACCAAACCAAACCAAACCAAACCAAACTGAGCCTTATGTCCCAAATCAATTGGGGTCGGCTACGTGAATCCTTTTCCTCCAAAGAGTTCTGTCAAGTGTAGCTTGCTCACTTAGCCCTAGTAGGTTTAATGTTTTACTTTTTCAAATACATTGAAAAACAGTGACTTGGATTGCTAATCAACAAATGAATGCAAATTTTGGAAAGGAGAATGGGGAAAAAGATACAGATCCTATACCTCAAATAGGTGATGTATGCCTCAGTTTCTGGGGTTCCAAATTCTGCTTGAAGGAGAGCTCCAGCAGCCAAGATCAGTTGAAAAACTATATTAACCTGTTAAGAACCACGGCTATAAGCAAAAACCAGAAGTTGTGTCTCATTGCCAGTTCATCAGTGCAATTTCTTTGCTTTTTGTTTCTCTCTCTCTCTCTCTCTCTCTCAAGCAGCAAAATCATTGGCATGACATGCCTTCCATGTCAAAGCACCAAAATACACGTGTGTACATTAAACTCAAACTAAGAAGAAAATTATATAAAACCACAAGGATTTCCAGACCAAGTTAACCCCTAATCCTCCATCTCCCAAACCAACTTTTCCTTGCTCACAACTTCTCTTTCGATTAGGAGACATCTTCCTCTCCATCCCTGTGTAAGGAGCATGCTCATACAAAAACAAAGAACCAAACCCAGGGGGAATAAAATGTTTCAAAACAAATTGACATGTTTCCTTGGATGGAGATAATCTATAGTAGAACTTTGGTAAACACTCTCCTAAGCTAAGAGAACTGGACTTACGTAATTGAAATATTGATATATTTTCGACACCCTGCTTGCATAACAAAGTCAAAAAGAAGAAAGCTTACCTTGCTCAGAAACAGAGGCTCAATCTTCTCGGGATAGGTCCCATCAATATTGAAGAAGTCAGACCAACTTTTCCACTGAGATAAAAAGATTCCATTAAAAAGATTTATTATTCCAATCCACATTCAACCCAAATAAGTTAACAGGTGTAGGCAAACTCACCTCCCATTCCAAACCGCTAGCTCTTTTATACACTGCACCCCATATGAGGACAACATCTCGCAGCACAATGAGCCCAACGAGTCTAGGTTCGAGGTGAATGGTGATTAGATTCTCCTTTCACTCTTGTTTTGGGTTAGATTCCTGAGGAAAAATGATGGTTATATTTCTCATCTGTGTTGGTTACTGAGTTAGATTCCTGAGGTGAGTTGGTGGTTCGATTCCCCTTTCTCGCTTGAGTGCCGAGTTAAATTCCCGAGGTGGATGGTGATTCGATTCGCCATCTCACTTTGCATTCCAGGTTCGATTCCCATTGGTTGTCATGTCGTACTGGTTATGGGTTTGATTTCCCGGGCGTCATCCCGATTTAAAAGATATGACGAAAAATTAGCATAAAACACTTATGCGTTGGTTATTATCGTTGGATGTATCAGCATCTATAATTCTTTATTTTATTATGTAAGTCGTTATATCTGTCATTCATGTTATATCTGTTAATCATGTTGTGCGTATTACGACCTTTGGGTTCTTTTTTTGGTAGCCATTACTAGTGGGTATCAAAACTCATTAGTGCAACTTCTCTGCTCTTGGAGTTTCATACCAGATGTAGATGTGCAGATTGAGAACCTAGTGGAGCAAGTTGAGCTGGAGGCAACCGAAGTAGAGGCCATCACCTGGCTGCCCTATTCTTAGTTTAGCTTTGTTTAAATTTTATGTTCAACTCTAATGTAAACCCATGAAGGGTATTTTGGTCATTTTGACTTCTGCACTCAAGCACTTTGATTTTAATTTATGTCTTTAAATAATAAATCTGAAATTTTCTCAAAATATTGCTTTTCTTTAAGAATTAAGGATAAATGGATTTAATTAATGTTCTGCAAAGAAATCGGTCAATTCAGTTTGATTGCCAGTTGGGTAATTGAACAACTTTAATTGATATGAAAATTATAAAAAAATATATCACCAATTTATTGTGCGTTTGATCATGCGAGCTTATTTATAAAAAAATTACCCATTTATAAAATAACTATGAAAATGCTATTTAAGGAAAGTGCCAGGTGTAACGGTCAACTACCCCAATTGATGGCCAACATGAGGAGCAACATTCAGAGATTTCGCTAATCGCGGGTTCTATGTTATTGAGGAGACAACAATAATACCCATTTGACAGCTAATGAGTTTGGTGAATTTTCCCCATGTATTGTTGAAGTTAGTTAATCCAATGAGACTAGGCATCTCTCTGCCTATCTTTCCATTCCTTATGAAAATTTCCCTCATCAAAATTTAGATCAATTTCTCCAACACTCCACCCTACATGCCAAATGGGATAAATTGCGAAAATGTTGTGCCCAAATCCTATATGGAAAGTGTAGGGATTTTGAAAGTCTTTAAACTTTTGGGGAGGGGGAAAGTTTTATGTTAAAAGAGAAAGGAAAGGAAGGATATGAGTTTTTTTGCATGCTGCAAAATGGACGGGAGGGATAAGATGAGGGAGAGTTCTCTGACTTATTCCAAGAGTTTTATGAAGGAGAAGAAGAATGCTACAAGATATGATGATCAAGAGGCATTGGCTACCATTGTCAGAAGCATCTCAATGGGGTCAGGTCGATTAAGATTATCCATTTGTCACGCAATTTTTCAAATCATATTATGATAATCTTGATTAATTATTTCTACAGTTTTCCTATTGCTTTTATCCCAAAATATGCATTCTTGGATAGACCGTTACGGCATTCAAGTTTCGGTTTTAGTGGAAACTCTGCCTACGCACCGCAGAACCATCTTCTACTTTAATCTTAGATCAGCTTGAAGTTTTCGTACAAATATTAGGAGGGAGTAATAGAATTTCGCATTCGCAGATCCATTAGACATTTCTTTTTGTGTTTTTTGTTTCTTTGTTTTTCTTTTTTCATGGGCAATAATGCAAATGAAAAAAGGAAAACAAATGTCTTATTGTATGGTTGGACAAACACAAACTTTTTACGCCCGTATCGTCGGTGCTCTAGCTGAATGGCTACTAGTTCCGTAGACCCGGGAAGGGATGGAACAAGAAGATACCAGCGGATATAGCAAAAAAATATGAAATGGACTTGACCCGAGAGCCTAAGTTGATCACATATCAAGAATATCTTGAGGAGCTGATAATCAGGTTCCGAAAGATCACCTTCATGTTACCCAAAACCAAGAATCAGTTTGCAGACTAGGCATGTTTTTTGCTACCTAATGCCTATTCTAAACTAAATGTGCAGGCAAAATCAAGCAGAGAAAACTAGCAGAAGAGATACTCAAATTCGGAAAAGTAAAAGCAGCTGCTGAAGTTTTCACATTTCGCCAATTAGCCTCTGCAACAAACAACTTCAACCCTGACCTTCTGTTGGGTGAGGGAGGATTTGGAAGGGTGTACAAAGGAACAATTAGGAGCATAAATGAAGTCGGTTACCCCCCTCTATTTCTATTTCTATTTCTATTTCTCTCTTGTATTGTTTTGAATTTTTTGGGGTCTCATGCTTTGTTTTCACATGTCATTCAGCCTGTGGCTGTGAAGCAACTAGATAGAAATGGAGTGCAAGGGAATAGAGAATTCCTCGCGGAGGTTTTGACGTTAAGTCTTGTTCACCACCCGAACCTTGTCAATCTGATCGGGTATTGTGCTGATGGGCACCAAAGAATTTTGGTGTATGAATACATGTCCAATGGTTCTTTGGAAGATCACCTTATTGGTATGTCCACAAACACTTTTTGACTTTCTGTATTTTGGTGCTTCAAATAGGCAAATGGTCAATTTTATATGTGATGTCCTTTCTATTTAAATCTTTGCAGATTCAAACAAGAGTGTTCAGTTATTAAACAAAGTTTCGAAAAGTTCCAGAATGGACCATGTTAGAGAGGAAGTACAATATTTTGAACTATGTCGAACGTATAAAGTTCTGGGAATTGAAAAATGACTAGTTACTCTGATTCAACATGATACAAGGCTTGCTTTACAAGAACTGTCAACTATAGGTTAGAAAAACTTATCCAATGTAATATAAAGGATGTCATGGCGAATAAAGGAAAATTCTTACGAATATGTCTTTATAATGATAGAGGAGTGTTATGGCATCACCTCAGAAAATGGTATGACCCCCTCCATTGCATAGTACTACTTATTAAGTACAAAATAAATCAGGTTCTCTTTATTTTACGAATAGACTCATTCCATTTTATTATCAACAATGTCGGATTATATTTTATGCTTTTCAGATTTAACCCAAGGAAAGAAGCCACTTGATTGGTTTACTAGAATGAAAATAGCGAAAGGAGCAGCTGAAGGGCTCGATTACTTGCATGATATCGCGGATCCTCCAATCATCTATCGCGATTTCAAACCATCAAATATATTACTGGATGAGGATTTCACACCTAAGTTATCTGATTTTGGACTTGCTAAGTTAGGCCCGACAGGAGACAAGCAACATGTGTCTACAAGAGTCATGGGGACTTATGGGTACTGCGCACCGGAGTATGCTATGACAGGTCGGCTGACGACAAAGTCTGATGTGTACAGCTTCGGAGTTGTGTTGCTGGAGATCATAACAGGAAGGAGGGCTATTGATAACATGAGACCGGTAGAGGAGCAGAACCTGGTTGTTTGGGTATGGGCACAGACCTTGATTTTTCATATATACTTGCATGTCTTTTTTAGTTCAGAATCATTTTTGCAGAGCACTTTCAACGAAATAATTTTGAGAATGCTAATGCTCATTGTTCTCATATTGTACTAATCTTTAGCAAAAACAGTTTTCTAGAATTTGAATACATCGCTTTGGTGTTCTCGTGAAAAAAGGCTTATTTTGTCAAATTTTTAAAACAAATTTCAGAAATCGTTTACCTAACAAGTTTTTTGAAAAATATTGTGAAAAACTAATTTGTATATCAGAAGCAATTAGTCTGTAAAGTGCCTATCAAAAATAAGGATCCAATGCCATTTTTGGTCCTCTTTTTGTCCATATTGCAGGCAACACTACTTTTTAAGGACAAAAAAAGGTTTACCCAAATGGCTGACCCAAAACTTGAAGGGAACTACCCTGTGAAGGGTCTCTATCAAGCACTTGCTGTTGCAACCATGTGTCTCCAAGACGAAGCTCGCACCAGACCATTGATCAGTGATGTTGTTATCGCTCTCGAGTATTTAGCTACACCACTACATGAAACTGGAATTTCCACAGATACATAAAGGAAATGGTACAGGACTGAAATTTGAGACACAAAATGAGAGTTTATTTTCCAATCTGCAGAACTACAGCTCTAGCACATTGATAGGAGATGTGGTTGTTTGTGTTGTTGATGTGGTGTGTGTGGTTATGGTCATGTAAATTTATATGACCAGTTGAGAGTTCAGCATACATGGGGCTGAAGAGTTTGTTTGGTAGGTTGCAACATTTGCAACAAGAATGGAAGGTCAATATGTACTAGAAATCTGCACTTTTCTCGGAAAAAAACTTATTGAACAGTAAGAGCGGAAGCTACTTTTTCTCACCTTAGATCCGTGTTAGTTTTGATGTCGAGTTTCAACTTTTGATTCCCATGTATTAATCTTAATCTCCCAGATGACGGAAGAAAAATCAAGTTGTTTGTGAAGGCCAACTTGATCATATTCCCCGGGGATCCCAAATGAGGGAACTCTTGTGTGTTAAGATACGAAGGTTTCTCATAGAGCTCACTTGTTCACTATTTCACATACTGGAGGATTTCACTTGGAAATTTTGCATCTGCAATTGTACTAGTTCCTAGATTAACCTAAAGTGAACCTTTTGATATACATCAGAGCAACTTTGTAGCAAAATTGAGAGGGAAAAATAATAGAAACTCTGACTGTCCATAACGTGCTGATCTATAAGAAAACCATTATATCAGATGTCGATCGCAAGAGTGAAGTGACATCAGAGAGAAATCATAACCTCATAAGAACATAAAGATATAACAATAAGCAAAGATCATGAGTAGCATCTGCTGAATACAACTTGGTCATAAATGTACCAAAGTCTTTTCTGATCATAGTATTATCTTGAGTGATTCTTGTCATTTTTGTGTTCCGTGTAATCTATCTTATTTGTCATTGTGTGATTGCTACTCTTCTTTCATGAGATCTGCCTTACTTTAAGAAACAGACTTAAACCTTATGTTCCAATCGATACGGAATCAAAAGAAAAAATACATCTATGAAAAAATACATACAAGATATGAGACCCTTGATGTCTAGAGCTCATATTCCTTTACATCAGCCTTAAGGCTCCTGTATTTGAACCCGGGAATTCCATCCATCTGGCGACCATCTGCAACTTCCACTGCGGAGCACATGCTTGGAATAAACCCCCCACTGCCTCTTCTCTTCTTCCTTCTCCATGTCATTACGAAAAAACCGAAACTAGGCAAGAAATTGCTACTACTTCTGCTAGAAGAAGAAGAAGCCATACCCACACCCACACCCAATATGTGCTCTTCTTGTGGCTTTCTAGAGTCTGATTCAAGACCACGGAAATACTCAATTTCCTTCATCACCAGCGATGCCACTGTGCCTCGTGTGCCAACCTCGATCGGGGTAGTTAAACCCATTGTTCACAGGGGAGTTATTTTTGTTTTTTCTGGTAAGAAAAAGGAATTTTGTTAACTTGAATAAAGATTACTACAAGATAAGAGACTCATTTGTGCGTTTTTTCAGGGGATTTGTGGTAGTTGAGATGGGTTTTTGTATGCAATTTGAGACTGTAGTGGAAGTAAATGTTGGAAAGAGAAGGAGTGGTGGGAGGATTGCTTTGAGTTTAAAGCATGTCTATGCTTTTGGCTTATTAATAATGTGGTTATGGGCATGCTTTATTCAAAGTTGACAGCGTGATATTTGGCATGATTGTAGCTTCGGATTGAGAGGTTGTCATCATACTCTCATGTCAATTTGCATAGAGATTTTCTTTTTTCACAGAAGCTTTACCTCTTTGACTTATTTGGTCCATTTTTTTGGTACATAAGTCTGCCCATTTTGATCATTCGTTATGATCACAACCATTTATATCTAATAATTAATCATGCATTCGCAAGTGTATATCTCATTGAATATGAGGCAAGTGTAATTGATGAAATATCTAGAGGACTACGACTTCACAATGTTCTATCATCTGAGAAAGACTAATGAATCAACTGATGCACTTAATTGCAAGTCTCGAAGACATGTCGCCAACCTTGCAGTCAGAGAATGGAGGATGCTTGAACAAATACAAGATTAGAACATGTGAGGACCCGAGGTTTGACCTATTGTTTTTATTATTTTTAGAATTCGTGGTTTTGAGTTTAATATTCTAATTATGGCTTTATTTTAATAGTTTAGATCATTGGGGCCCGATGCAGAGGTGTTAGAGACTTGAAGGGGTTAGTGTAATTAATTGAATTTTAATTATAAAAGAATTAAGAAACCCTATACGTAGCTTTTTGCAAAGGAGATCTCTAAACTCTAATAGCTTGAGGAGAGAGAACGAGTGCCTAGACGAAGGATTCGTGTGACGAAACCAACTAAGAAGTTGTAGAGGACATTGAGAGCTTCGCATAGAGTCCAGAATCAACCTAGTATGCGAAGTATTCAAGAGATATTCGATCATACAAGTGTTTGCTGTGTTTTATTCCAATAATGTAGAATTTCATATTGATTTACATTGAGATATGACGTAGATCATGTTTAATTCAGTGGTATATATATATGTTGTTTTTGGTGTGTGATTGAGTCATGCATGTTTTTTGTGAATTTTGGAATAATTTGGACAATTAGGTTATAGAAACGAAATTATTTACGAAGAACAGAATCTGAAGAAAAAAAAATAGAACACGGAGATAATATGATTTTGGAAAATTTCATTAGAGTGGTTCTAAAACTCTAAAATTTTTGAAATTTCAACTAAGTGTTGGTTTATTTGTCTATTATGTTGGGTTAAAATTTCGAAGTGTAATTTAATATACATAATTTTATAAAAATTCGTGACTGAGCTGCAGCAGATTCATGTTATGGCTACACAAACACACTTTGGTAAAACGAGCATAACTTTTAGTACGAGTATCGAAATTGCGCACCGTTTATTTTGTTTGAAGTTATACACATATATAGAGTTTCAAAAAAATATGTACTTTGCATCTTATTTTTACCCGAACAAAATCAGTTTTCTGATTGAATTTGATGAAACAATTTTGGTGTTTCAAATAAGGTATTCAACTTTGAACCGACATCTAGAGTCCGTTTTTAACTTATTACCTATCGTTTGAAAGCTTGCAGAGTGTCGTTTATATTGACATTTGACCCAATACCTCTATAAATTATAATATTTTAGAATTTTTAAGGTTGAATCTAATTATATAGCTTTTTTTTACCCAAGTGGTCTACTAGAAAACATAATATTTATTTTTTATTTTTGGCTTTCTTGCCTTCCGGTCTATTTATGGTTGTTGGTAACATGGCTGCAATGTGTGAGTTTGGGAAATGGACGCTACAAAACCTCCGCTCCCCTCCCCCTGGCCCGATGGTCAGAGTAGCCTGTGAACTCGATTTGGAGTCTTTGCGATTTCTCTGGTGAAAGGCCGTGAAACTATCAGATTTAGAGGTTATTTGATAGTCCGGGTAACCCATGAACTCTATGATAGGGTCCGCCATATGGGCTGCCCGTGGTGCAAGATTGTCGAAATTATGTATGAGAGCATGATAGTGTTGTGAATGTTTAGTTGATGGTTTATATTGTCGTTATGCGTATTATATTGTTGATGCGAGCATACTTAATTCAAATATTTTCAGTATGACTTCCTACTTGAGCTTTGACTTATGTTTTTCTGTAAACTAACAATTTACAGGTGATGACGTGGATCCGATGACTTAGACCTCGTGTATGAAGATATTTCAGCATGTTAGATAGAATTTAAAATTTTGACAATATTTATGTTTAGATGTTCAGATAGAGGTTTTTAAACTTTATTTATTTATTTGTTCGAGCATTGTGAGTCTGTTTTGATTAGTTTATATTCAGATTGGTTTGGATCGATTATTTGTTCTTTGAAAGTTGATTATCAATTATTGGAATTCATTTTAGTTTATGTTAAGTTTTGGTTTGAGTTGTTCAACTACTTATTTCTTACCCTAAAAGTTTGGGGTGTGATAGAGCATCTCCAAAAAATATGTCAAATTTTTTGAGGTGTCAAATTTTTTTAATAGCCTATGTAGCAATTTGATATTCAAATTTTTTTATCCCCAACATATATCTCAAATTAAGACATTTGAGGTAAAAAAAAAAAGACATTTAAAATTAGAGCATTTTAAGTAGTCTTTTTTTTCAATTGCCACATTGGATTTAACAATACTTTTGATATTTTTATTGGAGTTAGTTTTGATGTCATTTTTTGAAAACTCAATTGCCACATCAGATTTGACATCTTTTTTGGAGATGCTCTTACAGACTAAATCAGAATGAGATACAGAGAGGAGCTTATCTGTGCATTGATAGCTCATTGACACTTCACCAAGAAATTCTGAAGGTATACACACTTGACTCAGAGGCAGACCTTGTCAAGAGCCAATTAATCAAAGGATGAGCATAAAAAAGATGGACGATCAGAATAGGCCAAGGACTGAGATACCTGGGGAGGATCTTTGTACCAGACCTGAGAACACTCAGAGAATCTATACTAAAGGAAATCCACAAGTCGAATTTTGTCATCCACCCCAGAGGTAATAAGATGTACCAGGATTTAAGAAGGACATATTGAGAGAGCGGAATGAAGAAGGACATAGCCAAGTACGTAGCTATTTGTCTCACATGTCAACAAGTCAAGGAAGGGCATAAGAAATTGGAGGTACCTTGCAGCCTTTGCCTATAAGAAGATGGAAATAGAAGCATATTGCTATGGACTGTGTGACATGACTATCGAGATCAGTTCAAGGATATGGTGCCATCTGGATCGCCGTGGACCGTTTAACTAAGTCGTCACATTTTCTACTGAATAAGCTATCAGACACGATGGATATATACAACCGACTGTATATCAAGGAGATCATCGAACTTCATGGTATATCAATATCCATTGTAGCAGACAGAAATTTGAGATTCATGTCAACTTTCTGGCAGAGCCTATAGAAAGTTTTGGAACAGACATTCGGATTAGCACCACCTTTCACCCTGAGACAGATGGACAATCAAATAGGACTATCTAGACCTTGGAAGACATGCTTAGAGCCCGTGTACTGAACTTTCAAGAAAGTTGGGAGAGACATTTGCCCTTAGTGGAATTCACATATATCAACAGTTATCAAGCGAGTGTCAAACTGGCTCCATACGAAATACTATACGGACGTCCATATTGATCAACTATATGTTGGACTGAAGTGAGAGAGGCCAGCCTTTTGGGACCGTACATTGTGAGGGAGACTACAGAGAAAGTAAAATTCATTCAACAGTGACTACTGACAACACAGAGTAGACAGAAGAGCCTACACAAATAAGAGGACCAGACCCTTAACTTTCAACGTCAGGGATCACGTTTTCTTGAAGGAATTATCAGATTTGGGAAGAGAGGGAAGTTATTGCCACGTTACATTGTATCGTTTGAGATTTTACAGCGCTTCAAAGAAATTGCCTATCATTTAGCAATTCCGCCTCAGATTAATCGCGTGCATAACGTGTTCCATGTATTCATTCTATGCAAAAACATGGCACATCCGACCCACACCCTCAGTTGGAAAGAAGTCACAATCGACGGATATGCCACTTATATGAAGAACAACCGATACGCATCATTGATCATAGAGAGAAGACCCCACGGGAAAAGATCATCCAACTTGTACGAGTACAATGGCGTTATCGTGACATTGAAGAATCTACCTGGGAGTGATAAGACTTTGTCTGAGCCAATCACTCACACCTCTTTGAACCTGATGTTTTGTAATAACCCGATATATTTTTAGCTGAATAATAATTTCGTCATTTATTTAAATTTTGCCACGTGTATATTTTTCCAACTTCGCGTATTTTATTTAATTCTTCACTAGGTTACGAGTATATTATTCATGTATGTATAATGTATGTATACATTAAATGTTGTTATGTGTGTGTGTACACACACACACACACACACATATATACCTGAAAAACTTCTAATAAGGGATTTCTTATTTTGCTAAAATACGAAATTCTTATTTCTTGCTTAAATTTGATGATGCAAACCGTCCAGTGTGTTTAAAACATAGTTTTAAATGTACACGTGAGAAACCAACTAAAAATATTACTAAAAATGGCTTGATCTAAGTAATTTTTTCATAAAACTATTACTGTCAGTATTTATGAAAAAATATTCGGATCAAGTCCTTATCGATTTTATTTTAGGGCGATTTCTAGCGAGTATTCTTAAAAATATGTTCTAACCACATTGAACAGTTCGGATCATCAAAATTTGATCAGGAAAAAGGAGGTCTGCACTTTGACAAAATGAGAAATCCCTCATAAGAAATAGAATAATATACATTATAAGAAATAGACATATACCATGTGGCGTGCCAAAATCAGTATGGTAACCCTGCCATAGCATTTTTTACAAATACTATGATAGTGCATGTCGGCCCCACGCTATTAAAAGTCAAGTTAACTATAACGTTTTTCGAAAATATTGTAGCTACATTTTTATAGCGTTTTGTGAATGCTATAATAGGTATTGACATTCCATAGCATTTTATGCATGCTATTGTATGAACATTTTTTATAGCGTTTTGTTAATGCTATTATATGTCTACATTCTATAGCGTTTGTTGCACACTATTGTAGGTTTAGTTTTTAATAGCATTTCGTGAACGCTATTATGTATCCTTGTATTAAAAAATACATTTTTGATTTCTTGACGTCGCAGGAAGCAAAAGATTCAAATCAGTTGATACCAATTCCATAGTCTCAAATCTCACAAATTAACTAACATAATTTCTCAAATAATAACAATTACTCCAAATGCAACCACACATTATAATTTTTACATCATTCTCCATTCATAAAATCAATATTCACAAATTAACCAACATCGGTTACAATAAAACTAGCAAACAAAAATTAATATTCACAAATCTCGTTTACGGTTAAAACATAAAACTAGCAGATAGAAATAAAAATAAAACTTGTTACTTAGTAAGATAGTATACAATCAAAAAAATAACCATAACTACTGCTACAAGTGAAAACATTCTTTGACGGTGTGTAGGAGGCCCACAAGAAGTCATAATTGTGCTCCCTGAGTTTTCAACACATTTGCAACTCGTCCAATCTTCGCAAAAGAATCACTCTCAATTCATGCCATAACAAGTTCTTGACATGATTGCATCAGCTATTTAACTTACCGGGCTTCCACAAGGTAGGATGGTGAGAATAACCCCGATTAAAGGGACTACAGTGATTATCTTTGAAGCGATCAATTTTGGGAAGAACTTATTAATTAAACGCAGCATATATACATGAAGCAAAGATACAAACACATGTAAGGAGACCACTTTTTGTAAAGCTAAGAGCTGAACTAGAGAATTCTCAAAATTCGTGCACAAATATCAACTCGAACAAAAATGAAAACAAAAAGAGGATAGACTCCTAATTAAAGAGGATAACCTCCCCCCCCCCCCCCCCCCCCCCCCCCCAACAACAACAACAAAAAACAATGATAGAAAAGTAATTTGAGACAGGTTAGCAATTGTAGGGTTATTAGGCGGTGATGTCCATAGTTAGAATAAATTATTACCGATTCCATTCCCAAGCAATGCGAGAATCTCTATCACAAGTTACTTTAGATTTCCATTATAACTTAGTCATTGAACGATATTGTTGACAATACTACAATAAGACGGTATTTATGCTGCCTAACATCTAATTCCACTTTGATGACTATAAAACAAGGTGCGAGGGAGATCAAGGACTCAAACAACTACTTCTATCATCAAAGAGCTTTAAGTCAACCCTCTTATTCGTATGTAGATTTCATAATATAGAAAAATTAGTCAAAAAATATGTTATACATTACCCGGATGAATCTCTTCGACATTGATCAGCCCCCCAAGAAAGTAGTTCTTGCATGCATCCAAAGAACCCGACCGGGCTGCTACACGAAGTGGCGTAATCTCGAAGAAACTGTAAGTACGACTCTAATAAAAATGACTGGAAAAATTGACATATTACTACTAAATAAAAAGAATAGGTAGTAGAAAGAATGGCTTGAAGGCAATCTAGATGGCCATAGCATCATAATGCAAAATTGAATACTTAAAGGGCATATTTGTTGGAGTGTATTAGCTCTTTGACGACATAGGGTGCACATTGTAAGGTCTGAAATTTTAGAAATTCAGTGGGAAATTTCATCGAAGAACTAAACTACAACTCTATTGCCTTCCAAAATTGAATAAGCGGGTCTTTACCTTGAGGTAGTAAACATCACTCCCACATATATCAATAGCTTTCATCCTGACTCTTAACATCATGTGGGCATAAGTTTATGAAAAATAATATCACGAGGGATTAAGAATTTAGCAATCACTAAACCAAAAGTTAGTTTAAAAAAATGATCAGATTAAGCCCCAAAGTACAACTTTGATTTGTAGAAAACATACACACAGATCAATATATGCAAACCAGTAACAGATTTCTTTCCTCAGTGCAAATGGTGATCCAAAACTCAGTACTTACAAAGCTGCAGTAGAGCAAGCAAAAGCTGATCCAAAACTCAGTGCAAACAAAGCTGCAAAAAGACAAAGAGGCAAACTGAAATTTATAGCAGCAAAACAAAAATTGAAACTCGATTTTGGGTTATTACATTTTCTTTTGCACACATCTTAAATGTATTGGAAGCTCGACGCACTATAGGGTTAGCCTTTTCTATTTATTACATCAGTGCTTTACATGGTAAAATTGAATTCTATGCGCCTACTATTAATTAATTAAAGAACAAAGAAATAAAAAACCTTCCCTCTTCGCTCCTTATACCCAGCATTCCTACCCCAACTAGTGAAGTATATTTGTAATTTGTTTTTTAGGTTTTTTGACCCCATATGCTTGGTTGAAAGAGGTAGAGTAATCAAACATACTGATTCTTTAAGCAAAAATCTGTATCAAAAGTTAACCAAACATGCTCAACAATAGTAACACCATTGATAGATGTAGATATAAACAACTTGAAGGCAAAGTCACAAGTCGGTGAGGTTGTCTAGTAAACAGAGAACAAGGAGTGGACCTGTAGGACCACTATTTCAAACGTCACTTGGCAATTCGATAAATTGAGTCTATCGAAGAAAGTAAAAGACAAGTTACCCTGATTATATTTCGTGCTTCCCTTCCTTGCGTCCCTTGGAGATGTCCTAACACATGGACATTTTGAGTAAAAGACAATGTACCTCAAATTCAAACAGCATGGTTACACATGAATAGAAACAGAGGGAGTTAAGCAATGCCCAGACAAGGGTGTAAGCAAATATTTATATACACAACAAAAGGTCATCCTTGCAATTTGGTCAAAAAAACATTTTGAATACACATGAATCAAATTCCAGTTTTGAAATTCCCTTCATAGCTCCCAAGTCCCAACTGAGCTGTAGATGGACCATTTGCCCTCATTCAATAGATCACAGGTTTGTAACAAAATAAGCCAAAATAAATTAACTAATAGCACCATCGCAACAAGTAATGGATTTGCTACTTACCATCTAGGCAACTACAGTTGTAACAACTGTAGCCATGTTCTTGAAACGTAGCCCTTGAGCCTCGATCACTCATGACTGCTCAATTACTTGAAACAACAACGTGAAAGAGTTGATAGGCATAAGGCTTAAAGCATCAGCCACCCACAATATTGAAAGTCACAATCCAGTAGCAAAATTTACACTTTTACAGTATTGATAATGGCACTCCCAACAAAATTTGGTAACCATTTGGGGGCATGTTGCATTCATATCATCCAAATTAATTAGTCACAAATATCTTATTGTTTTGAGAAAAGTCACATTGTGCATGGAAATCTACTTCTAGAATAGATGAATTCAAGAAGACATACATACTTACACAGTTGGTTGTCATAACCATGTAAATTATGAGTAAGTTGTTGGGTTTATGGATTTTCTCAGATGAAAGTAACTCCATTGGTTGGTCTTTTCACATGTGAAAGACTTTTTGACTCATACGATGATGAAATCCAAACCTTAAAAAAATGGGTGAATTCATAGGTTTACAGGTTTCTAGATGAAAGTGACCATATTGATTGACATTATGATTGATTGGTGAAAATAGCATTTAAAATGCAAATTTCCTCTCTGAGCCAAAATTGTAGGTCAAAATCTTGACATTCAGAGTAGTATATTATGACTGATTTCCACATTGATTGACATTATGACTAACATTATGAAAGAGCTAGGTCAATGAGGTGATCAATTCTCTATCTGGACAGAAGCTTATATCGACTCCTGTTTCTCTTGACAGGTTGTGGCCTGCCTCCAGCCATAATATAAGGAAACAAAAACTTTCTGCAAGCACCATAAACTTGGGAATATCTACAAACAGATACAATGCCACAATGGTTTGTAACTACGCGAATATTATCTGAAACTAACACCACAAAACATCATAACAAATAAACAGCAAAGCAACGCAACACTTTTCCCCACAAGTTCTTATAACAAAAAACTGCAATATTCATACAAAAACCACCAAACCTTTTAAGAAAAAGAGCAAGAAAAAACATATTTCTCTAGAATGGGATCATTGATCAATGCCTCTAGCAAGAAAAATACTTTCTTGTGTTTGTTTGAAGCACATGTATTTTGTCTCTCCTACATATATGTGTCATTTTATTGAACATGTAGAATGCAACTTTTTAGAATTGTCGATGGAAAAGGTTTACTCATTGGATGATGCATGGAAAGATATTGATGATGGAAGTATGAGGACAATAAGATGTTCCCAACCATAGTGAGATTGATTGCTAAAACTCAATTTTTTGAAACCTTGAATTTAACCGGCTACATGGAGAAACTTCAGATGTGCAAGAACTGATTGCTAAAACTCAATTTTTTCATTCACCAATAAGTTGCGACTCCCACGTACTACACAGTACACATGGACAACAAAATATTATACACATATATTTGCCATATAGGGTACTGCTGCTATAGCTATCCGCACATGAAAATTATGAACTAAGACTTTCATTGAAACCCTCACAAGCTTTGTTTTTCACCAAGTAATCACAAGTTAGGGTTTTCAATCGATATTATTTTTTTCGGGAGTCCTAGATTTCTATTGTTTTCAAGTTTTTGTTTTGATAGAGTTACAAATCAACGAGAGAGATAGAGAGAAGTACTCGTTCTAGAATGACTGCTAAGGCACGAATTGTGGATCGAGATACCTGGCTTCAGTTGAAAGCCACTGGGAGTTAAAGCACCGTGGATCTTGATACCTAGCTTCTATTGAATACTCTAAAGTCAAAAACCCTAAAATTTTAGTTGGTGTTGTTTTGGTATGGGGAGGGAAAGGATCCGAGTGAATTCATTTATGGAAGAAAGGGGAAATGAAAGGTATTGCGCAAGAAAGAGAGGAGGGAAAAGGGAAAAAGAAAAAGAGAGGAGAGAAAATGAAAAATTTGGCGCCCAATTTTCTTTGGACGTTGTAGATGAAAAGAATGTTATAAAAAAATGCTATTGTTACTCTTTATTATAGCATAATGAAAAGAATGCTATCAAATAGTTACAAAAATGCTATTATTACCCTTTATTATAGCATATGAAAAGAATGCTATTAATAAGTAAAAAAAGCTATTGTTACACTTTATTATAGCATAATAAAAATAATGCTATCAAATTATGTTATCAAATGTCTTATTTGTTGTAGTGTACCTAATAACCATATCAACTACTAACATATCCTACCACCAACCTAGGCCATCTTTTTCCCCTTTAACCCTTACCATCACCCCTCTCATCCCTAATTTCGTGTTGCCATGGCCACCCATCCACAGTAATGGCAGCCCCCAAATCTCTCAAAATTTTCCTCCGTTAACACTTTCTTAATTTCCTCAAATTTGTACCCCAACCTTGCCTATATAAACCAACCCTTCGCCATTTGTTTCCCTTGCATTTTTGGAAGACTAGAATTCATAGAGAGAGTTTATGAGGAAGGTTTTTATAATAGAGAGAGAGAGAGAGAGTTGAGTTTTAGAGAGACAAACCCACTTCTTGAGGTATTATCCAAATTCCTTCCATCCAATCCAAATTCGAACCATAGAGTAAGTTACCAAGTCTTATTATCTATTTTTAGGGTGTTTAGAACCAACCCCAAAGCTCCACCAAACAGCAAAGGTGTGTAGCCAAAGGTTGAACACGAAGTGCAAAATCTCCTATCGGCAAAAGAAATCGTTCTACTGGTAGAACCTTTGGAAATTTGATGTTTGTCCTTAATCGTTTTGATTTTTGTTCGATGTTCTTACGCATGTTATATCCTAATTTATAGAATGTTCTTAGTAGGGTAAATACATAGGATTGATGGTCATTTGATACAGTATTGTGTTATAAAGTATCACCTACTGGTAGGAAAACCATGTCCTACCTGTAGAATCTTTATATTTCAACAGGATTTAATCACGTTCTGTTGGTAGATGAAAATCCTGGCTAGTAATCTGATTCTCAGCTTAAGCGGGGTGAGTGCCATTTTTTTGAGTTTTTATACAGACTTTGCTTTTCTCCTTTTTCGCTCGCATGCTTTGATCACTCCTTGTCATTTTTCAGGCATGTGCTGAGAGCATGAGTCTCTCTCTTTGTGGACTGGGCTTCGACTAGTAGGTTCAGGCTTGATCTCATGACTCAAAAGGGGAGGATGAAGCCCTTGGTTGCCTGGCAACCGTGGAGAAAGAGAAGGTCGAAGCAGAAGCTTTACTTGCTGATGCGGAGGATCAAGGGCTCAAACTTGATGAGGAGAAAAACACCATGCAAATTGAGCTGAAGGTGGAAAAGAGTAGAACAAAGACCGCTTTGGATGCCGTTCAGAGAGAGAGAAAGTTGATGTAGTTGAATCTCGGGCATACCGAATCGAGGTCGAGATTGAGAGGGTTTGCTCAGACATGGAGAAGCTACTGAAAATAGACCGTGTCGATCGGTCTTTGGCGAAGACTGTGGTGCAAGAGTTGGGCTAAAGTTTGAAGTTGGCCACAACCCTATAGCCAGCTTCAAAGATGGCGATCCAGTCATACAAGGAATGTAGAGAGCTCCAAGCTGCTCTAGTGACTCTGTTTGACTCGGGTTTCAATTGTGTAAAGAGAAAACTGGCTTGTGCTTTTTTGGAGTTGGATCTCTCGGTGTTTTGACCTGAGAATGAGTCGGGTTTAGAGGATGATTTTGACGTTGGGTCGGACAGCTGAAGTTTGGATCAAGATGCTTATGCTATTTCTTGTTTTTTCTTGTATGTTACTGTGGGGCCTTTACAATTTGATCCCTGCACCATTTTGGTTTACTGTGTTTAGGAATATTGAAATTCTATTTGAAATTTGTTGCATTAGTTTCAGTTGCTTTTCCTACATTTTCTTTTGCCTTTTGTAGGTTCAGCAATTTACTCATTGCCCCATGTCTTTCTTGGTTACTGGTTATGCCCTCGTGATCGAGATAGATAATATTTTTAGTGTTGTCCCCCTGCCCATGAGGTTGTTGTTCGTTTAGCTAGGTCCTTTTTTTTTTTTTTTTAGTTTGATTCAGGCACCAAAGCTGCGTGGTGAGTGGCTGCTAATTGAACCCGCTTGGCGAAAGACCTCCGAGTATGATCCGATTGGCAACTAAAACCTCTTAACCAGAGACCTCTTTGGTTTGATCCGACCAACAACTAAAACAGCTTGGCCAAATACCTCTTGGTTTGATCCAATCGACAACTAAAGCCCGCTTGGCTGAAACCTTTTAGGTTGATTCGATCTGCAATTGAAACCCACTCGGTCAGAGTCTTCTTGGGTCTGATCCGATCAAAAACTGAAACTGCTTGACTGGAGACCTCTTAGGTCTCTAATGCGGCTTCTCGTATTTTTTATTTGAAAATAATCATCACAAGGGGAAATTTTATTGATAGTATCGAGGTTGACCTGACTTTTATTGATACATAGTAAAGGCATAGTTTGGAAAAATAACAGAAAAGATTAAGGAATGTAAACATGACAAAGGATATGTTGGAATGTTTGGCTTGCTCTGGCCTGCTTGTTCCCCTCATGCTCATCATCCCATGAGGGCGGCCACATAGTACTCCCTTGTAGCCACCTGGTCTCCCTTTTGTTATCTTGTTCTTTTTCGGGTGGGAAATTTTATCACTAGGTGGTTAGTTGAAGTGACCACTTTCATGCAATTGATGGCGGTTTGTTCCAGTATGGTGTTATACGCCAAGGGGTAGTTTAATACCATGAATTTGATTATCTTTATTACTTGCTTTGGGGGAGTGTCAAGGGTGACCGAAAGATCTAGTAAGCCTTGAAGTTGCACCCGTTCTCCAGAGAACCCTATTAGCGGTGAGTATACCGGCTACAACTTGTCTATTTTTCAAGCCCATTTCTTTGTAAGCCACTATGAAGAGGATGTCAGTTGAGCTCTTATTGTCAATGAGTACCATGTTGGTCAAGTAGTTTTTGACCAATGCAGTGATGACCAATGGATCATCGCGAGCTTGCTGGATTCCCCTAGTGGCTTCTTCAAAGAAGCTGATAGACAACTCTTTTGTCTTCCTTTGTCTTGAGGGCCTTACCATCATTATCTTCACTCCCTCCTTTGTCTTGAGCCTTTTTACGTGGGCTTTCTAGGAGGAATTAGAGTTGCCCGCTCTGGTTTACTCCCCTTAATGTCATTCTGATTTCCCCTTAATGTCATTCTGATTTCTAGCTTTCGACCCTGTTCACACTCTTCCCTGTGCTCGGTCGATCTCTCTTACAGAGCTTAGCGTTGCTCACCCATGTTCTATCGCCTGGCTATAAACCGGTTTAGTTTTCCCCTCTGCACCAGTTCCTTGTTCGGTCGCTTGAGGTCAAAGCACACAGTAAGGTCGTGGCCTTAATCCCGGTGAAAATGGGAGTACGTCCTCTCAACCTTGCTAGCTAGATTTGATTTAAGTTTCTTAAGCCACCTGATCTCTAGTTCGTTAGCTATGTGCAACAGAACTTGTTCCAAAGGGGGAGTAAACCTTTCAAACTTCTCCTTGATCCTTTTTCTCTTTCCTGTTCTCTTCTTATCAACTCCTTTCGGCTACACTGTCTTGTTGCTTCCAGCCTGGTCTTCCTCTTCTTGAATTCTTCCACTCATCCGCAACGCATATCCATGGTGTCCTCTACATTAATGTGTTGTTGGGCTCTTACCATTAGCTCCCACATGCTTGTCGGCGACTTCTCTGAGAGGTGGTAGAAGAATTGGGTTCACTGTAGCAGGAACAACAGATGGCTCGATTGGCAGTGCAGTCTCCTGGTCGATCTGTATGGTCGGCTCCTAATTGAGAGATGGGACACACTCATTGTCGGTTAGCGACATAGATACCAGACTAGTTGGTACAAGGATTCTTGTTCAATTCGTGTAGCCCATGAGGCACCATTTTGAGACATTCCCCTCCTTATTTGGCAATGGGCTTGACCAACACTTTCTCTTTCCTCTCCTTCTTACTGACTGAACTCCTCCACATCGTGCATTATCACCTTGGATTTTTTTTGCCGCATGCTTCACGATTTTGCACATCCCAATTAGCCTAGGGTCCATGCGTGACTTCTTAGTAGCTTTTTTCCTTTTTGGAAGAGCCTTCTCGAAACCACAACTACGCAAAATGAGCAAAAAAAGGGTAATTAAGGCACAATGTCACGTGCAAGCAAAATAAGAATGTACTTTGTAAGTCTGGGGCCAAGTGCGCATGCATGGAAAAGTGATGGGGTCATTAGCGTGACGCAATGATAGGGAGCCCCCTTCTTTAGCTTTTCCAAAGGTCACCACAACTTCATATGGCTGGAATAACATAAACAACTAATTGGGTCAGGTCTCCCCACAATCGAATCATTCTTGTTTGGCACTCGAGAAAATTTTTGCCTAGTTGAATTCCCATCCATCGCCAAGACCGGAAATACTTGTTGGAGGACAGGATCCATGTGATTTGGTTGCAGCCTCCCCAAGACCGGAAATACTACTAACCCGACTCAGTTTTGGCCTCCTTAAGGAAATAGCAAAAAAAGAATTCTGCCACAATCAAGGCCCTTTCTCCATCACTTGTCTTCCACCAAAGTACAATCATTGAGATCAATAGCCCCCAGGCATTCGACATTAGTTAGCTTGGTGCCGAGTTGAGACAGTGGAGTATTTATCAGATGAGGAGGTGGACCGAGAAACATAACCTGTACTGGAGGTTGTTTTAGTATAGACACACTTCACCACCAGCATACGTGCAAGCCTTCTCGTTCGCTTAGGGCAAGTGCAAGTGTAGGGTGTCAGGTAGCAAATATGTGACTTGGACTCTGTCCAAGTTCTAATTTGTTAGAACATAAGCAATGCTCTCGGCGTTAAAGGATTTGTTTATCTATTTGTCAACAGGGGCATCTATCACTAGGGGAGTCACGTTAAGGACCTCTCTCATCTAAAGCTCCGAGGGAGAAGAAAAAAGGGCCGAAATCAGTGTCTAAATTGACATGTTGCTAGGGGGTTTCGTTTAGATCCCTAAATCGCGTCAATAAAGCAAGGGCAAATATAGAGTGGACAACATCAAATAATTGGCAATTTTGGGTCCAAAAGTCAATAGGTGGCAGGTTCTAAGAAATCTCTAAAGAACGTTGGAAGTAGGCATATAGTCGCAAGACTAAGTAAGTCTGGGAGAAAACCCCATCAATTTTGGCTGTTAGATGCGCCTGAAGTGAACGACGAAGATTACGCTATGTTGCGATAACGCCAGCACGTGTATGGGTAACCGCCGGGCGTGCTTGCATTGTTCAGAGAAGGCATGTGATCTTTACATGTAGATGGTCCGATGGCCATACTTGAGAAGTGAAAGGACGTGCATTGAATGTATAAAGTAATTGCACCCGAACTCAAGCTTTGGCTAAGGAATGAGGGACAACTAATGAGCCAAGTTTGGGCTATGGACCAACTAGTAGCTAGCGAGTTTTTTAGACCAACCAGAGCCTTTCGAGTCGAGGCATGACCAACCGAACCGACCGACCTACCACGTGCATCCTCGATCAACAAGCTTCTACCCAAATGTTATCCAGACCGTCCGAAGAATATAGAGCAGGGAGGCGCTGTATGCCTGCCCTTGATTGCTCAGGTAATCCTGAGCATGGTGCACTTGAACTGACATCCCAAAGATGGCGCATAAAATCGGGGAGACAGTATTCTCATGATAGAATGTGGGCGCTGATGGTGGCAACCTGCCTGCCTTGGATTCACTTATTTCTTCAAGGCACTAAAATCTAGTCTGGCCAAGAGTTTAGGTATGCTTTTACCTCTACTATTAATATGCATCTGCCTGTCCAGTCTACTAACATTCTAACTTGATCGTTGGATGGTCTTTGGCTAGACAACCACCCCTGTTCATCAAACTTTTGTACAGGAGCCAGAAGCAAAAGCTCGAAGCGGGTTACCATTTTTTGGCATCATCAATAACCAAAAAAAAAAATTTAATGTTTTTGTTCTGGTCCAGTGTTTAGAGCAAAAAAATCAATCGAACTGGACCGGGCCGAGCTGGACCGATCTAACTTAAAAATCGAACCAAATTGCCGATTCAATTTAATTTTCTAATTAAGTTCGATTTGCCAGTGTAAACTTACATTGCTAATTGTGTTAATAAAAAGGATTTTTTTGTGTGGTTAAATTTAATAAAAGGTTCTCATCCCTCTTAAAAAAACAAAATAACGCCTTTTACATGTGCCAGTTCACCCAAACTTTTTCTCTCTCTGTTTTCAAGGCCCTGTCATTTTTTCTCACTGGCGTATTACATATAGAATGAAATGATCCCATTTTTTATTTTCCAAACAATGTTCCAATTATTTCAATAAAATAGTGAAGTAGGAATAACCGAATAAGAAAAGACAAAAAAAGTGAGAGGAAAGAATTATGAGCGGCAGAGATCAGCGAGAACCCGACACAAGCACACAGAGATAGAGAGAGAGAGAGATGAAGGAGAAGAGGAGTAGGTTATAATGGTGGCGGTGGTGGTGTGGGAGCTAGGGCAGCGGTGGTGAGCGATCTGGAGTTGAATTGTGGAGCAGCCATGGTTGTTCGTAGAGAAGACGCACCAAAACAATTGCAAATTGGGAGCGGTTGGGGACTGGAATAGAAGGGGTACCACACGACGTCGTTTCTATTTGGTCCCGTAAGGGGCTGAGGTTTTCCTATTTTTATCAAAACGAAATCATTTTGGGCGCTGTACATCCCCCAATCGAGCAGCATCCCTACAGGTCCCCCGAGTCCCCTCTCTGTGTTTGTGTGAGCGTAACTCCTTTCCCGCTTCCCCCACCATCTTTAGTGCAGATCCTCTTGTTTTATGGGAAGTATCAACGCTCATTCTTTAGATATCCACTCTTGGTGGTTTAAAACCCTAACCCTTACCCTAAAACAAACTCACT
The DNA here is from genome assembly GCA_019985065.2 of Arctostaphylos glauca. NCBI lineage: Eukaryota > Viridiplantae > Streptophyta > Magnoliopsida > Ericales > Ericaceae > Arctostaphylos > Arctostaphylos glauca. The sequence continues at coordinate 17,684,245 of JAHSPW020000001.1, read as the reverse complement.
AGAGACTGTTTGTGTTGTTGAACCGCCATGGACGAAGACAGGTTCGTTTCAGCGAAAGACAACCCTAGATTTCTAGGTACCAACAACAGCAACAGTGAGGTCGCGGCGCAGAAGGCGGCTCTGCCTTCGATTCTGGATCGGTTCAACGGTCTGTTGAATAAGAGAGAAGAGGATGAAGGAGACGAAGCAATTGTGCGGCTTTATGAGTTGGTTTTGTCGGAACTCACTTTCAATTCGAAGCCAATAATTACCGATCTCACTATAATTGCTGGAGAGCATAGGGAGTACGCCGAGGGCATTGCCAATTCGATTTGTGCAAGGATTCTCGAGGTAGCTCGGGGTTTTTGTTTTGTGAATAGTACTAGTTTGTGTAGCTCTCGCAATTTGAATGGTTGTTTGTTTTTTTCATACGGAATTTCCTCCTCGCTTCTTTGGAGTGTAAGAACTTCCAAGGTATTGCAGTATTTTGTATTGCTAGAGCTGAAAAATTTCCCTTCTTGTAGAATAATTTGTGTATTTGTATTTTAGATTTTGACATAAATTTGATTAGGCCTCTGACTTTACACAATGGGGTTCGATGTTAAACAAAACTAGGCATTGTATCTCCATCAATTAGGGTGGTCGAGTGGATGAATTCTTTTGCTGTTGTATGCTGAAGACGGAGTAACCAGCGTGACTTTCCGCCTACACTAGAAAGTAATTTTTTCCCCATGAAAGAGGAGATAGAGAAGGTGCATTCACAATGGGCGTGATTTGTCACATGGAATCACCACTTCCACGTTGTCTGATCAAACAACATGCATAAAGGAAGCAATTAGGGGATTATTCATTAAAAAAGAACGCAATTAGGGTGATGTTGTCAGCAGAACTGGAATTTGGCAGTGCGAACTCCGCTCCAGTATTAGAATGCTACTAACATCATGTTTTGTAAGGGTGTATAAAGTTGATATAGTGGCTGTGTGCTATTTATGGACCATGTTCAATAATCTACTGAGATAAATACTGATGCTTGAGTTGTTTTGTTTGTTCAAGGCTCAAAGCGGTTGACCCTCACCCACCTTTCTTCCCATCTCTTTGTGTTTTGTCGAAGTATTTCCTATTTTCTGAATTTTAGAGTCCCACTTCCTGTTTCATGGCCAAAACATTGTGGTACGGCTTGTAGAATCCTGACACTTATCACCGTTATGTTATGCTTTCTCTTTTCAGGTCCCAGTGGATCAAAAACTGCCTTCTCTTTATCTTCTAGACAGCATTGTCAAAAATATCGGCAGAGATTATGTTAGGTACTTCTCTACCCATTTGCCGGAGGTGAGTGGTACTTTGACGCGATGCATGATGTTTTTGTGGTTCAAGACATTTAAATTCACGCGGACATAAGTTTTTCTTGCTGATTACTTGTAACTCAAGCATTGTTTCTCTTTCGTGTGGTTCATCTTTTCCCAAGGTTTTCTGCAAGGCCTACCGACAAGTTCACCCTAACATGCGTCCTTCTCTGCGCCACCTCTTTGGGACCTGGTTGACAGTGTTTCCTGCTCCAGTACTTAGCAAAATTGAGGAGCAATTGCAATTTTCTCCGTCAGCAAATCATCAGTCTTCTCTGAAGGCTTCTGAATCACCTCGACCAATTCATGGAATTCATGTCAATCCAAAATACTTGGAAGCAAGACGTCAGTTTGAACAGTCAACTGTGGACAGTGTAAGCTTCTTAATGAAATCTCCCTCCCTTCCCTATAATTCTCTCGTATAGGTGATACTGCAGCTTACCTGTAAATTCATTCACCGGGAATGCTGTTCGTCAGTGCCCACTACTTATATTTTGACGCTTTGGTGTTTTTCTGGTATGCAAACACTGGATGTGATCTTTGGATCCTTCTCCCCTGCAACTTTTCGTCCTGTTGTGTTCAATTACCAAGTGAATGTGCTTTGTACTTTCACATATCAAGGGATAATTGGGACTGTAAATTCAATGTTACGAAAATTGTGCCGTGTATAGAATGCATTATGGTTAAACCTTGATGTTTTGAGGTTTAGCATGAAGAAAATGGTATAGGCAATACCTATTCATTTGATTGTTCTTGTAATGAATTGGAGCTTCTTTTAGAGATGCATCAGCAAATTAATGAGATCATAACCTCTACTGTATGGGGCCTTTACAGGTTTGTGATGTATGACCGGCTTGGAGAAAATTGCTTGGATGTGTTAGCTCTCTGATGGAGATGCTTTAGCATGTTAGGTTTTCCCAGAATCCCCACTGTCCAAGCAGTTTTTACTTTGTAGAGGATTTAAGAGTGTTAGGCATGGTTTCCCCACTTCTTTCAAAGAAATTGAGAATGTTGGATGAACTTAACATTGGTGATGCAACATCTCTAGAACTGTCGAACAAGTATGATAGTTTGCTTCAAGGCATGGGTCCTAAAAATTTTTAAGAAGCCTTTTAGGTCCAAAAAATAAGTGTCCATGGCGCTTTATTTGAGCTGAGGGTATTTTTCTAATTTTGTTTTTTTGGACTTGGGTTCTTTTTTGGACTCATGGATCGTAATTTGGGTCAAGTTAGTGGGAGGGTCAATACACGTGGGTATCATTCTGTCTAGAGGAGTCAGTAGTCAAAAGGCTAGAAGTTTCCTAATCCTAGTTGGAGAAGAATTAGAGTTCTGGTCCTAGTTGGTGTACAGTATTTATACTCACTAAATTGTCTTATCTACTCACTAATGTAAAATCAGGATTTTTTTTTTTTGTACTTAGAGGACTTCAAAAAAACTTAGATTTCGTTAGATGCTTAATTCATTCTCTATTTCTAGGACCCCTGATTAACTAAATTGTCAATTCGGCTCAACAGAATCCAGACATCCGACCATATTGCCTCCACTAGCATGTGGCTCTCATACAAGTGCTAGATTATGCTTGTGAGGAAGGATCCTCTACCCTTATATTTACCTCCTCAAGTCATGAAAACTGTGAATCGCCATAGCAGTTTACTCCTCTCTGTTCCATTTTGGTTGTCTGTCGTAAACTTTATGATGTCTCTATTCTTTGTCTAATTGAAAAAAATCAAGAGACAATAATTTGTGCTATTTAGTTTTCGCTCTTTCCAATCAAATTGACGAGTCCCACTATTTTCCCTCTTGATGGGGGGGCCCAAGATAAGCATCAAAAAAGGGAAACAATGGAGGGCACTTATGAAAACTTGAAGTTGTTGATAAACAAAATTATTGTGTACCCTTATGAACTTGATATCTTTAAAATGCAAAAACATTTGGGATTGAGTAGTAATACACAACAGTCGGTGAGGGTTACAATTGGTGATGGTAATTGAGATTTGAGATCATCACACGCATTTAACAAAATGAGAAGACCTGTTGATGACGAAAGCCATCTTTAGAATAACAGTTCATTAAAAAATCAATATTATTTGTAGACATGAAGTGGTGATTTGCTATTGGCATTTAAGCATGTGCAATGCACGTTCCTAGTGCTTTTCCTTTAAAATCAAGAATCTTAGATTCTCAGGTCCTGTTTGTTAACATTTAAAAAATTTAAAAGGGATATGCTAGATATAGTCAGAAGGGATATATGGTAGAATGAGAGATTTATTAGAGGGAGGAATAGTTATAAATGATTTGTTTGAGTAATTTTTTAGGAAGGAGAATATGATAGATATGAGCAGATGGATGACATTTTTGTAATTGTTAATGGCATTCTCTAATTAATAATGGTATTTACGTCAATAGAAGGGGACATAAAAGGGAGATAAGATATGGATGGGGGGAGAGGTGGGACAATTTTATTTCCTCCAGGGATAAAATAAAAATCCCCTAGATATCATATCCCGAGTCCGTGGAAGTAAACAAACCCCGGATATGGTAAACCTGGATAGCCATATCCAGGGCGATAGCAATGGATCCTTTCTTGACCCCTAACAAACAGGATCTTAAGTCTCTAAAATATTGATGGAATATTTCTTTTCAACTAAGAGTTCGTTTTATGATAACTTGTATAGTGATCGTGTGCCGTTTGTTTTTACACCAAAAGCATGCACCCAATTGCAAGACAACACGTGCATAAGGTGGGGACGTGCAGCATATTGAAAAATCACCAATGAGTAACAAAATAGGGATGTTTTGTGCAAGCCGACGGTTATTGGCGGTTACACCCTCCGAGATTTAATACAAAAGATGGTATGAACAATTGTCAGGTGTCATCTTGTAGATTTGAGGCATATAACAAGACATATGCGACCTTGGGCCAAATAGAAGGACTAGTATTGTAGCGCGTGGCAAAATTCGATGGAAGAAGTGTTGAGAGATGGTCAAACTTTTAAAAGTTCAAATTCAAATTTTAGCGGGAGAGGACAGTTGGCAGATGTCAATGAAGGCAGTTAGTGTTAACTACCCTTCTTCTATAAAAGGAAGGCCAAAAGTAAGGAAAAGGATCAGCAGAAACTCAAAGAAAATCCTTTTTAAATTACGTATTGTATTGCAGAAGTAGTTGCAAGTATTGTAGAAGCCATCGTAAATGTAGAAGTAGATTGTAGAAGTAGTCACTAGCCATTAGAAAGTGTCTGTTCTTGTTCTATGGATCAACCCCCATAGGATGGAAAAGGTGTTGTAAGTTCTGTCTAATAAGTTTGAATTCCAGTATAATTTGCTACTTATTAACTCTATTTGTTTCTAGATTTTTTAAATTGTCAACTCTTAAAAGGCAAATCCTCTTCATATAGGTACTTGGAACCGGGAACAAATTGCCTGATTAGTTTGGCAATAGTAGTTTCTTTGAATGGAATAATTACAAGCCCTTTGTGGCATGCCTATTTGCACAATTGGTCCTTTGAGGAAACTAACAAATCAGTTTCTTAACTCTTGCCGTATTAGTTTGCTTCTTCTTCTTCTTCACTACACTATTTTGCTGCTACTGTTTAACGAAGCTCCTGTCAACAAAACTCATGTTCATTACATCAAGCAGCCACTGAACCGCCCCTAAGCAAACCTTGCTGTTATAGAATGCTATTACACACCAGTAATTCCCGATATTCTCACTTTTCTTTCAGCAACTAAATCCAGGTCCTAAAGCCTTCTGTTATTGGTGTTAAACATTAAGTTTGGGCTCACTATTTGTAGCATAGCAATCCTCTAGTCCTACGGTAGTTGGATCTTTGTAAGTTTGCGTTATTCTTGTTATAACATCAAAGACTTATTAGGTTTAGAGAGGTGTGGTGGACTTTATGAGTTTCAAGTTTGTGGCAGCACCATTAAGGTAATACAGTGCTTCATGTGGTCTTATTTTATTTTCTAGTTTCTGAAGCAGTTTGTTATTATGTAGTCTAGTAATCTTTTGCATGGAGCTCCAAATTCTCATGCCCCAATCTTTCTGTCCTTGACAGTAAATAGGGTCTCTAATCGACTAATTACATTGTCACCTGAATGCGGCATCATAACCCTGTGTCACTTTTGTTTTTGGGAACTCTATATGGGCTTTCTTTGTGAGTTCGAGTCTGTTACTTGGATTGTTGGCACATTGCACCTAAATATCTAGAGTGCCTTGAAATTGATGAGTCTTTTCTCTGATTCTGGCTCATCAAAAGTCAATGTTTGTTTCATAAATCAGTCTAGGAAACACGAGGTCATATCTGAGTTTAGTTTAGTTGATTTCATGGGTTATGGACCAACCAACACAGGTATGGATACAACACGACACGTCGACACGGTCATGCAAACACTTCATTTTTTCAAAAATTTCTTTGAAATAGAATGCACACGCTGAGAACCCGTTTAATATAATTTATATTGTTATAGAAGGCATTATTTCTACCCAATTAGGATGGTAATTTAGGCATGCCCAATGTGTTTCTAAGCGTGCCTGTGATCGTGTCGGATATAGATATGAATATACGAGGCTGGTCGGCATGTCATGTTGCTTAGGTGTTGGGAGTGCCAAGGAGTTGGATGTCTTGGAGATTCATAGTTTTGGCTTTCTACTTTGTCAGACAGATTATGGGTTTTTAATCTCCAAAAAACATGGAAAATTTGAGTAGAAGTCATGTGGTTGGAACTAGTGGCATACAGGTCCTCTGAAAGCATATGAGGAATCAGACAGCTGGTTTTATTTGTTGATTGCTTTAAGCATAGTGATTGTTGATAACTTTGATGGGGATTCTGTTACACTAACAGTTGGCTGTGCTTACTAGGAAGAAAAAAGTTGGTTTGGACTGTCTTATTTGTCGATTGTGTTCTTATTTCTCATTCTGCCCCTATCATTTTATGTTTCTCATAAACGTACTTGCTTTTTAAGCCTCATTCTACTTCAATAGTTGCTAGGAATTTAATTTTCATTAAGCATGCCTTCTTTGCTTACGTGGTGTATAGCAATTATCGAACTGTATCTGTTATTCGTTGCCGCAGAATAATCAACATGCCAGAGGAATTTCTTCAACTTTAAAGATCTACGGACAAAAGCCTACTAGTGAATATGAAGAATATGATTCTGATAATGCAGAGGTCCTGTCATCACAGGGTGAAGCCCAGCGGTTGGGGTCAACTGGTCGTACTTCATTTGCTCTCAATGCTGAAAAGCTGCTTCCGTCTTCCGCCACAAGGGTTGCGAAATCCTCCTCTCCTTTTAGAATTGAGCACGGCAGGTCATTATCACCTCCACTTGATGATTATTTAGCGAAAAATAATTCTCCCAGAAGGGTTGTTGAAAGGGCCTCGCCCTCTCATTTTGGAGTCGATTATGGACTTGGCAGAATTAAAGGGAGGGAGGAGTTAAGTGATTGGTCTGATAGTCCATATAGACGACTTGAAACCTCCATTGCACATAACAATGGAGTTGAGCTTCAGGGACCGAGAGCATTAATTGATGCTTATGGAAATGATCAAAGGAGTCAAACTCCGAGCTATAAGCCTTTGAAGGTTGATGTTGCAAATGGCATAGACAAGAAGTTGGGTACAAAAACATGGCAGAATACTGAGGAAAAAGAATTTGATTGGGAAGATATGAGCCCAACTTTGGTAGACCGTAGTCGCAGTAATGATCTAGTTTCATCATCTATCCGGCCTTTTGATAGCTTTAATAAACGGCATAGCTATGGAATGCGCGATGCAGGACCCTTGGATTCTGATTTCAGGAGAAGAAACTGGTCCAGTGAATCACAAAGTTCTGTAGTTAAGGGTTCTTCCATTATTCTAGAAGATCCAGTTCCAATTCCAATGGCCAGTGTATGTTTCCTTCATTTGTTTTCTCATTTCTGTGCCATTCTAATTGTTCAGTTTTGATGATATTGTTGCTTTTGAAATAGTTCATCATATATCCTTTTATAACTCATTTTGTGTTTGTCAGAGCATATAATTTGTCCACTTTGTTCGGTTCGAGAAGAGCTTTTATAGTTTTATTGGTGGATTCTACTATAACTTACTGTTAATAGTGGTGAAATATTTAATATATAATTGTCCAAGCCCATGAAGGAATTAGCTGTTCTTTAGTGCAAGGAGTGAGCATGAACTCTTCTACTTCCAGCCTTGTTAATTTTGAAAGTTGAATTGGCTATGCAGTCAGGCCGTGGATCAAGCAGTAGGATTACTGGATTGCATGATGAGACTACACAGTATATGGGTTCTCGTTATCCTCAAGAGGGTTTTTCCCACTACCTTCCTCAGCCTTCACAGCACACGCTTAATTCTGAAGGGCAGTCAAGGAACTTCCAAATGTTTCCCTCATCAGGTGGTGAGCAGAAACCTCCAATTAACAGTTTTTCAGACGGCAATTTGCAATTTCACGGGTCCTCAGTTGTGCCATCAAGGATTGGAGATGCAAGTATTGCCTCATGGAAGTCGGAGGCTCTATCAACTTCTGTACCAACGTCCATGCGGCCATGGCCTCCAGTAAATATGCAGAAATCTCTCCCGATGCTTCCTCCTCTTCCGCTACAGAAACAAAGCATGAGTCACTTTGATTTTAGGAATGCTAGCAATACAGTTCCGAATCAAGCTCTAAACAAGTCAATTTTGCCTGAGCATCACTTTAATAGTATTGGAAACAAGCCACTCAGCTCAATAAAGCAGTTTTCATTTCCCAATCAGCAAACTGTACCAAGCGCTTCAAATCTACAGAATCCAGAACAATTGGCTTCTAAACAACTGCCATTGCTAGTGTCTCAGGATGTTCGGCGAAACTTCATTCCACCTTCTTCTTTTCCTGCTGGGGGTCCGATGCCCCCTCTTTTACTGCCCTTGTCTCATGGATATAATCCTGCTCTAAGTAATGTCCTGTCTAACCCAATTCCTGGTGTGCATCCATCTATGCCAATCCTCAACACCCCACCCAACTCTCTGTATTTTCAGGGGGGATCAGGCTTGCCCCCTTTACCAGCAGGGCCTCGTCCTCCTGATTCATCACAAATGGCACATATATCAAACAATATAGTTCCTACTGTCCCTAACCCTCATGCCGGGGGTGCATTGTCAGGTTTGATTAGTTCCCTCGTGGCTCAAGGTTTGATCTCACTGACAAAACAATCTCCTGTGCAGGTAAGCGTGTAGATACTATTTCTCTATCTCCCGTTTGTTTCTGTATTAAGTCATTATTTTGGACTATTTATCCAATGGGACCATATATCCCACGTCGGAAATTTTGCAGTTGGGATTTAATATATGTTAGATTGATATCCCAGAAAGCATGGGATATGCAATATCTTTGGATATGCTGTATTGGGGATTCTCTCAATAGGAATCCTATTGGGTTACTTATCTATGGAATTACATATATCCCTTGTCCAGTCAAACAAAGAGGCCTATATGTCAGTTTTGGCTATGTAGGCAATTGTTTTGACTGTTAAGGATTTTGTATGAGTCAAGTTATTCAATGTGTAGGATTCTGTGGGGCTTGATTTCAACCTTGACATTCTTAAGGTGCGCCATGAGTCTGCAATAACTGCTTTATATGCTGATCTCCCTCGGCAATGCACAACGTGCGGCCTTCGGTTCAAATGCCAAGAGCGACACAGTAGTCACATGGATTGGCATGTGACGAAGAATCGAATATCCAAAACCCGTAAGCAGAAGCCTTCACGTAAGTGGTTTGTGAGTGCTAGCATGTGGCTTACTGGTGCAGAAGCATTGGGCACTGATGCAGCCCCTGGGTTCTTACCTGCTGAGAGTGTTGTGGAAAAGAAGGATGATGAAGAATTTTCCGTTCCCGCTGATGAGGATCAGAAAGTATGTGCACTGTGTGGAGAAACTTTTGATTACTTTTATAGTGATGATACTGATGAATGGATGTACAAAGGGGCTGTCTACACGAATGCTCCCAGTGGGGCAACAGTAGGCATGGACAGGTCTCAGTTGGGTCCAATAGTCCATGCTAAATGCAGGTCTGAGTCTAGTGTAGTCTCCCCTGAAGATTTTGGACAAGATGAAGGGGTATGCACTTCTTCTCCCTTATTTGTGCATATAATTTGCGTGGTAGTTTTAAATTTTTTTTCCCAACTGATACTCTGTTGCCGAGTTTCTCTGAATGGAAGATAATGCATTATGTGTTTTGCACATGTGGTTTTCTATGCACAAATTGTTGAATGTTATGAGATGTGATGCATACGATGGAAGAATGAATAGGTGCATGCTTTGGTATAATTAATTTAGAGCTTTTGGAAGCTTGCAAACATTGAAAGTAATCTTGAGACACTGAAATTTTCTTGTTTGTAACGGCATTTTTCTTCTGGTTTTGTGGCATCTGTGTTGCAGCAGCGAGCATATCTGCTGTGCCCTTGTATCATATAACAAGAAAAGTCACTTTGAGATATCTTTACAAAGTACTCTTGGGGGAAATTTTGAACACTAATTATTGTAAACAATGCATCAGATGGGTTACAGAATTTGCTCTTTGCATCTATTTCATGCCATGGAGAATAATTGTTATGTGATGTCACCACAATAGTATGCATGTGGGAATTGTTGAAGCATATGAGTGGGCTTGTTATTTCAATTCAGAGAAGTTAGGTATATACTTCCATATTATTTCTATCTAACCCCTAGTCGAATTCCTTTTTTTTTGTTTGACAAGAGAATGTGGCGGTTGTCTTGTCTTTCATGCGCTCGGTAGTGAATGTACCAATTTTTTTGTGTATTTCCTTGTTGCAAAAACTGTTTCCATTTACCAATACACATCGTACATGTGCATTGTTAATTAAAGTTGAACAATTTACTGTTTGGCTTGTGTTTGCAGGGATATACTGAAGACGGTAGCCAAAGGAAACGTTTGCGGAGTTAGCTTATTTAGTTTGGCCTTTTAGGTCCGCTGTACCTTACTCCTAGCTAATCTTCTCCCTGTTAACGGTATGCTCTTTAATTTATATAGCTTTGGAGCTGGTGGTCCTTGGTGTGATTACTACTATGATGTAGATGTATAGTTGAACATGTAACATTCACATTTCTCTTGCAGCAAAAGGTTAGAGATAATAACATTTGTTTTCTGGCAGTCTTCTTCACTTTGCAATGAAAATGACGAGGAGGGACCTTCATTTCAAAACGTCACCGTGCCCCCCCTTTTTTTTTTTTCAATTGTAATTTTCTTTGGATTTTAGGAAATTAGTTTCTTCAAAGCTGGTCTACCAGAAGTCATAGTCAGATTCACGATCAAAATGGTATTCCGGATATTTTTTGCTGTTTGTTTTTGTCTTTGCAGTTGATTCTGCCTTGCTCATTAAGCGACAAGCCTTTCTGAGTATGGAATAAAGTGCTAACTTCATTGACATTACCAGTGGCCTCCAAGTCCTTTTCCCTGCAGCACTGCCCCTGCTGTCTTATTTTATTTTTTTTGTTCTCTCGAATTTATTGTTTCTTAAAGAGCAATAGTGGATGTATTCTAATCTAATGTTTGGGTATTTTTCTCAGAATATTGTTTTTGGTTTCTGTCAGTAGTACTCAGTGGAGTTACAATTGTTTCTGTTTCATAGTTGAATTGCCCTTCTTGGATATGCATCTTGTTTTTGCTATATGTTGGATTTCTGGGTTCTTGTTCAAACCTATCATCTTGCAAATATTAACCTAAGCTTTCTACAAATAGTTTTATCAGTTAATTGTAGGCCAAATTGCCAAAGGAAGTGTTCTCCAACAAATGTTCTTGCCGTAGGGGTGAATACAAAGACAATGTCCAGATCGAATCAAATTAATCTGCAAATAACAGTTGGGTTTGGTTCAGTTTATCATTTCACTTGTAACTTGGACTGCATAAAATAGCTTTGCTAGGTACAGGTTTTATGTTCTTATTTTGTTGTTCGAGAGAGAATAAATTCTGAAACCTCGTGGCAAGTGTTAAAAAAATTTAATGAGATAATTTGAGAAAAGGTGCAAATAATTATCCATTCATAATAACTTTCTTATTTTGTAGTTTAGTAAATTTGAACAAATGAAAAATATAAAGACACAGAAAGTTAGATAACAAGAGGGAAGACAAGAAAAAGAAATGCATGTGAAAAAAATCTATGGTTAATTGGGCAAAAAGGATTTCAAATAAGTATATTTTGTGTGTGTGTGACGGTTTGGTTCGGTTAATTTACGATTCCATATTAAAAAAATATGGACCAAATCGAATACTACTGTTCTCAAATATTTATAGTTGGGACTAGCCTATTAATTTATAGATTCGGACCAAAATGTACGGTTTGATTTGGTTCGGACTGATTTGAGCAATTCTTTTGATTTTTTTCTAGCATTTGGTCTGGTTAAATTCGAGGATTAAAATGTTATTTAATGTTAAAAAAACTTAATGACCGTGTCCAGACTAAAAATTTTACAGATTGAACCAAACTAATCTTACAAATTACAGTTGGGTTCGGTTGAGGTTATCATTTCGCTCCTAAGTTGGACTGAGTAAATTAGGACAACGAAATAATAACTTCTAAGACCTCGCTCGTTAACAAAATGTGATGAGATAATTTAAAAAAAGGTGCAAATAATGATCCATTTACAGTAATTTTGTTATTTTGTATTTTATCAACATATGAACGAATGATAAAAATAAAAAACAGAAGTTAGACATTAATAAGAGCAAAAAACAAGAAAGAGAAATGCATGTGAAAAAAATATGTGGTTATATAGGAGGAGACATTAGGATGCCCTTAAAAATAGACCAAATAAAGGTGAAGCAACAGTTTAAGAAAACGTCAAAAATACAAATAAACGTGGTTATATAGGGGAAGACATTGGGACAAAATGGGTGGAATGTATAATGATGTCTGGGATTATTGGGAGGTCACTCATTTATTGATTATTTTTCATGTGAATTTTTTTTTGTAATTTTTTATTTTTCGTCAACTTTTTGTGAATTATTGGTTCGTCTTGACGAGAGATTTCAGAAAAATTATAAATAATAAACCAAATTTAAAAAAGTTCAAGAAAGAATACTCCAAAAACATGGTTTCTTTGTGCTCATTCGTCGTCTTTAGTGAATTTTTTTTTAGCTTTTTGACATAATTTTATACATTTTAGATTCTTTTCGTTGAGACGGACTAATAATTCACAAAAATTTGATGCTAAAATAACAAATGCAAAAAAAAGAAAAAGAAAAAGAAAAATGAATAGAGAACAAAAACATTTAAAAAAAAAGCCTAATGATTCCCAATGAAAAAGAAACATTCAGCTAAGTAGTTTTAGCATCAGCTTTGTTTATGGATCTCTCAGATGTATTGGGCATAGGTAGCCTCTACATCGATGATCTTAATTTGCTTTTAGAAAAATAAACGACAAACATGATTTTGATAATCTAAGTACTAGGATAAATCTTAAGGATACGTGACACAATGTCATATATATTTAGCGTATAATATTATTACTTAGCGCTAATTAATTTAGAATAAGTCTACTAATACATTAAGTTGTATATCAAAGTGTATATTATGTCTACGTGACATATCATTAAAAAGCAAAATATAAAAGTGAGTCCCATGAACGACGTTTGAAAATTAAACTTTCACGAGTACATGTGTCCATTGTAGACGGGTGACAATAACTTGCATAGAAAAACTGGTTCAAGTGTCTCTATTGTCATAGTGTTGATTGGTGAGAAAGAACGACGTTTGAAAATTAAACTTTCACGAGTGTGTCACCTCAATTCCAGATTCCAAATTTATGGTTCCATTTGCAGCAATCTGTATCGACTATTTTAGCAGTGGGGCCATTTCAATAATTTAACACAGTCTAACAATCCCTAGTTGACTACTCATTAATGGAGAAGTTTGCAATAAAATTTGACCATCATTTGTGTAAATTTAACTAAAGTGATTGGTAAATGAAAATCGTAATGATTTGCTCTCGCTTTGTAAAATACTGTCAACTTTGCCTGTTTAATTTCCATAGATTTCTCGATAGGTTATCTGTCCCAACATTATGATTAATTGTGAAGTTCATTTGGTTTTGATTCCCTCGCGATTTTAAAAAGTCTTGTTACAAAGTAAGTTTATCATCTATTTTATGAAGAACTAAATTTTTCATCCACCAAGCGATGTGGAGTTTTTGACTATCCATCTGAACATTCACTGAGACTTCTTTCGGACATCCGACTTCATAACTGACATCACATCCTAGTTGAGGTGTCACTATCTCCCCCACTTTAGGAATAGACATTATCGTGTGATGGCTGAGATTTTTCTCACATTTCTCATTGGTATTAAGCTCTGAGACCATGTGTAATAATTTGCACCTACTTTGTACGATATTGTGTGCCCGAATTTCATAAATTTGTTAGTAGGTCGGTCACCCATCCATGCGTTGCTGTAAGATGAGCGAGCATTATTGAAAAGTTTTATTAAATTTTGGAGTCCTCACGGCCTTAAATTAAAGACCTTTTACATGGTAGAGTACTGAACTTTTACATCTACTAAGCAACTTGAGCCCCTTGACCACCCATCTTGGATGTCTATCGAGACTCTCTCAAATGCCGGCCTAACTACTAGAATCACAACCTCGATGAAGTGTCACGAAATATTTTCGTAACAACTTTTAAATAATTCGCAAAATTTTGATGTGTATTGTAAGCACTCATTCGTAATTGACCAGAATAATACAAAATTAACACCATAAATATTGTAACAGATAAACTATAAAATTGCATAATAAATTGAATCATAAAAATACATAAGATGAACCATAAAAAGTCACGAAATAGCCGTAAAGTTGCATAATTTTATTTTATATTGCACACGACTGCCTATTTTTAATAAAAACAAATAATAACTAGTAGTAATTAAAGAATACATAACATAAACTAAAAAATACACATCATACCTATTTGTGGCTTAGCTTTCTCCATTACCACATACCCTTATCATCAACTAGAAATGAATCATCAATCCCAAATTCCATAATAGTGGTCAACATTGGGAATTATGAAGAATTAGCAGAGGGAAACACAGTCCTATGTGTTTAGTTTGAACTACAGTGAAATACAGTTGAAGTATCCTTATCTCCACGCCCACTAATATTAACCACAACCTTTGTCCCATTTGGTAAAGTAGGGCAAAGTTTCTCTAGGAATGCCAATGCATGGGAGGCCTCCAATGCTGGAAATATTCCTTCAAGTCTGCATAGTCTTTTGTACGCTGCAACCCCCCAAAAAAGGGAAATTTAATTCTCATATACCAGAAAAGTAATAAGAAAAAAAATCATTATGTGGCTCAAATTTATCCGGGAAGGAATTCCTGACCACCCATTGATTTTTCTGTACAATTTTCTTTCAATCTTTTCGTGTTTCTGTCTTTGTTCCGTAGAGAAAAAATTACAAGCTCTGTTTTTTGTTTCTTTTGGTACTTATTCTAGCAATATTGTGGCTTACCATCTACAGCTTCTTCGTCTGTGATTGTGTAGAACTCTGCCCTTCCAATATCCTTAAGGAAGCTCAGCTCTGGACTTACCCCTGGGTACTCCAAGCTGCAAAAATAAGATGTGTTACTTCCCAATCATCATGAGGTACTTGAGAGTTTTTTTTTTTTTTTGTAATTTTTTATTTTTCGCCAACTTCTCGTGGATTATTGGTTCACGAAAATTTGACAGATGGTGGACTTTCAGATGTATATATAGAAACTGTATGCATATAGTGATTAGAAAGATGTTTGAAGACGTACCCCACTCCAATAGAGTGTGGTCCAACAATCTGGCCTTCCTCATCTTGCAACAAGTAGCTCAAAGCACCATGAAAAACACCCACTTCCCCTCTAACCAGAGTAGCTGAGTGTCTCCCACTATCCATTCCAGAACCACCACCCTCAATTCCAATCAATCTCACATCTCCATCTCCCAAGAATTCATGGAAAAGCCCAAGTGCATTAGACCCAGTTCCAACACAAGCCACCAACACATCTGGTTTTCCACCCCATTTCTCCATTGCCTGTTTCCTTGTTTCTTTTCCGATTATGGATTGGAATTCTCGAACCATTGTTGGACATGGGTGAGGCCCCACTGCTGTGCCTGCTAAGTAGTAGCTGGTTTCAAGGTTCCCAACCCATTCCCGGAATGCTTCCGAAGTTGCATCTTTAAAGTTCCCTTCAACCACTTTAACCTAAACACAGACATACAGACACGGCATATCAAAATTTCAAAGGGTACACGACAATATGTGTTTGCTTTGTTTAGCAAAAAAAAAATATGTGTTTGCTTCAACATTCCATTTGATCGTATATGTTGTAAGCAATTATGCAAGTCTAATTTGACGACACGGATAAAATTTCGCATAATATGTGCCGGGGCAGGCCAAGATCTTTCGAGATCTTACGCGAAATGTTAACTTGAGGTCTTTTTCAAAATATAAAAAAATTTAATTTCTATTGACAATAAAAGAAAACATAATTCAATCAAAATAGCATATAAATGCTTTAGGCCTACTCAATTTGGAGGCCCTATGGCTTGGTTTTAGTACCCCTAAAGTTGGCTCATCTCAAAATACATGACGGGTGCATATAAAATGTCATGTCAAATAATTCTATCTCTCATTATTTTTCTATAAAAAATATTCTAGAAGAACAACACTTAATTACCTTAGCACCTAAAAGATTCATGAGGACAACATTAGATGACTGTCTCTCCATGTCCAAGGCACCCATGAACACGGTACACTCCAAAGACAGTTTAGCACACGCTGCGGCCGTTGCAACACCGTGCTGTCCTGCTCCTGTGGCAGCAATAACGTTTTTCTGGCCCATGCGCTTGGTGAGCATTGCCTGCGCGATGGCGTTGTTGATCTTGTGGGCGCCACCGTGATTGAGATCCTCTCTCTTTAGGTAAATCTCCGGGCCTTCTCCAATGTCATTCTTGTAGTGATTAGTGAGCCGATGAGCAAAGTAAAGAGGGGTTTCTCGTCCAACGTAGTCTCTTAGTGCTATTGCAAGCTCCTCCTACGTTCAACCACAATATAATTTTTCATTACTCATGGGTTGAGATTTTTTTGTTTTATTCTTCATGATTTTGTTGAGAAAATTAAGAAAATTAATTAAGTGATAAATTTAAGGACAAAAGAACAAACTAAACAGAAGAAAGAGACCGACCATTAATAAATTACAAAGACAAGGCTAATCCAATCAATTATTACTAAACACATGGAGGGTACGTACTGTATCAATAACAAAATCAATACGTTCACCTACGAAATTTATAACTTTTGTTTTTACTTTAAAAACCCTAGCCCTGGGAGGACCCATGCGGCTACTGTTTTATTTGAACATGAAACAGACTCCACGATAACAAAGGGGGCCCAAGCTAAGCTGGAAAGGGAAGATCCATGTGATTCGCATTCATTACATCGTTTTCACAACTACATTTTTTAGAAAATAAGTAAATTCAAGAGAAAAATTAAGCTTATTGGACTTACTCAAAAGTGTTATACTCTTTTACACTTTCTGTATTTATCATTCACTTTTCAGCCATTTTCAGTAACTTTAAAATTGACTTCTTGCACTGGGGGCATGTGATAGATAGATGTGAATATTTTTAGATGATTGAGAGATTTATTGATTATGTTTTTGAAGGAACTCTTGAATTGTTGTGAGAGTTATTTCTATTTTTTTGAGAAGTTATTTCTTCCTTTGAATATTGTTTCACTCCCTTAAGGTGAATGATTATTAAGCATTTTAAGCACAAAAAATATACAGTTTTGGTGCATGGCAACTCCTGCTGTACGGGGCTGTACAACAGGCCCTCCTCTCCTAGCTGGCTATAGCAAATTGTGGGGCTTTTCTATCTTTTACTTTGATTCCCAGAGTACCATACCATAAGTTCTTTATTTTCCCAAATTCACAGGAACTAATTTGAGCATAATTTGATCCGAAAACTCTGAATTATTAAAAGAAAAGGTAAAAATAAAGAGACAAACCTGAAATGCAGGGTCATGTAAGACCAAGTTGAATTCACGTTCAAGTCCAATCAAGGAAGTGATGAGCGTCTCGGGTACGTACCTCCCTCCATAATTCCCAAAGTTCCCACAGGATTTTCTGTCTTCTGCTAATTCCGTCACTAATTTCTTTGTCAATGACTTTCTTATGACCCCGAAACCACCAAACACTCCTCCAGTAAATGTCTCGTTACGACTAGATATAGAAGTGGTTACTGAGTCACTAGTGTCCACACTTGAGCGTGGTGGTTGCAAAACCGAGTTTACCCTCACCGACTTCATTTTATTGGCTATAGTGGGTTTTCCCATAGCAAGCAAAACAGTACGAGTGTTGCATGCCATGTGTGTTATGATATATTTAACTTCTTAGAGAGAGAGAGAGAGAGAGAGAGAGAGAGAGAGAGAGAGAGAGAGAGAGAGAGAGAGAGAGAGAGAGAGAGCTAGCTATGGTGGAATTGTGAGAGTTGGGGGTTACGTACTTGTGTGGGAAGAAGTGAGGGTTGGGACATGAAAAGATAGTAGACGTTTTATAACCACAAGCAATTGCTCGTTTTCATAAACGTTTTTTGTATTGTTTTTGTAGCGGTGTGTCTTTGTCCAGAAAAATTATTCATTATATCCTTTGGGTAGTGTCACATAATGGTTCAGATCACTTTATCATTATACATTAAAACGAGGTTGAAGACAAATTTTATGCGTCTCGTAATGAAATTACATGAGTACGTACCGCTACGTGGTGTTCTAAAATCACTTTCTTTTCATATAATTTCACGAGTATAAGCAGAAGCCACACGAATTCACTCAAATCAATGGATGGAGTACACACATATAATTTCTCTCTCTCTCTCTAAAAAGAACCCCACGACTGGGTCATTTACTTTTTGTTTAAAATGTGCAGAACTCATTTAAAAAATGTGACTCCTAAACCGTCAAAATTCAAAAATAAAAATAAAAAAATACAAAAAGGAAACTCCCAAACACCCGTTAGTATCAATGGTGTTTGTTGCATTCCCTTATTATTACCGCCACGTTCGTTATTTGACTTATGTTGCATGATGAAAACAAGAATGAGACATGTGGGAGGGAAAAAAAAAGATACTAATGTTTCCAGATTTTGTGGAAGCGGCTTGTATTTATTACCTAGTAGTACTTCAGGAGAGTTTTACCTAATTATAATTGTTTTACCTATTTTTTATTTGTTCTATTTCTAGGTTTTGCGTCTGTTTTTTAAAGTCGTATTTCTATTTGACAAGAAAAATAAAAAATAGAAGTAAATTTTAAAAACACTTGGAAAACATAAATAACTCATTAAATTTTTTTTTTTGGTTAATAAAGGTTTTAAAGTTTTTTTGGTTATAATGTTTAAAATTTTTGAATTTTCAAACTCATCTCGTTAAGATGAATAAATAATTCAAAAAGTATAATTTGATGTAAAATTAGCAAAACTTTGTAAAGCACAAAAATAAGTCAGGAAATAAGTTAGTCCAAATTGTTTACTCATGATTGGATTCGATTCATTAGGTATAATGAAAAAGCACCATGAGAATTATCATTATAATGCCGGCGTCAATCAGTGATTTCAAATGGTGAAAAAGACTAGTAATTTTCACCAATGATGTCGAAAACTGGACGGTTGTCTTTGTTCTCATGCCTTGGTTCCTACATAGAAGTTTTAAGATTGGAGATAGTTTTTTAGCCAGAGACTCTCTGACGATTAAGTTAGTAATCGAATAGAAGGAGTATGCTGGAAAGTATTGGTCATAGATGCAAAAAGATTTTTTTTTTTTGAAAGGCAAAGGAATATATTAAAAATAGAAACACAATTACACAGGAGATGGTTTACTCCATTCTGGTTGGCAAGGGTCCAACCATAGTAAAGAAACCTAACAGAGCAAGAAATACATATCAAACCAGAATGAAGTCTAAATCCAACACCAAAAAAGGAAATACGGCAAGAACACGCCACCTCCTAATGTCTAGCCACCCCTTTGTAGCAGACTTAATTTGTAGAAAACTCCATACTCGGAGGATCCCCCCCCCCCCCCCCCCCCCCCCCAAAAAAAAAAAAAAAAAAAAAATTATACAAGATGCTGTTTGTTACCCAGGTGGTAACCCGGGGGGGGGGGGGGGGGTGCATTGAGTTTCAATAATAATTACTACTAAAAATTATTTAGAATAATTAATGATTGAATTTAAACAGATATATTGTCAAGCACATAATATAACAATCAAAGCGTAAATAAGGATAGGGAAGAGAAGATGCAACCGATGTATAGTGGTTCGGTCTGAGCGTGTCCATTGCCTAGCCTAGTCCACTCCCTAGGAGTCACTTTGATCTACTAGAACTCGAATGACTTTGAGTGTCGCACAAACCCTTACAACCTTTCTTCCCGTTAGCTTTCCCGAGGAGCTAATCGAACCGTCGAATCTTTACTCTCAGATTTGATTCTTCAAGGTTTGTACTCCGCAAACCTCACACACAAATCAGTGATGCAAGTTGATTGATGAAGACTACACAAAAGTCCTCACCAATTTGGTACAGAGAAGGATGAACAATATGAATGTAATACACTGACTTATTTCACTCATTCTCTCTCAATATCTCACTCACAAATTAACCACAAAGTAGAGCCATGTGAGAATGGTGTCTTCAATTACAGAGAGTAGCTTGTGATTGCTAGATGGTGTTGTATTTTGAGAGAGAGCTCTGTAATTCGTAGCATACGAGTATATGAACCCTAACCCATGAAATTCGAATTTTCAAGGAGTCTTGGTGACTTCCCAAATTGATTGCTTCAATCTTTCCACCTTCCAAATACTCTGAATTGGTCATTTGAATCACTAAAGGAAAGATTTGATTAATCAAATCCTTGCAAAAATTGAATCAGCAAATTTTCGCACAAAACAGCGACCGGTCGACCGCACGATGGTCCCGGTAGAGTACCGCCTGGTCCGGTCAACCGCAGGGGAGGTCCGGTCGACTGCAATTCTCGGTTGACCACAGAAGGTGGCCGGTCAACCGCACCCTGTTGCACTTGAATCCTGTGTCTATGCTCAAGCAAATCATCATCAAACACCTCATACAACTTTCTTATCACAAAATATACTTGCAATTTTATCAAAGATATCATTCAATGACTATTTCATGATTATGGTACGCTAGACTAAGATCTAGATCCGCACATATGAGTATCAACTTTCCATTCAACTCTTAGTTCATATTAAGTTGTGAGACCCCGACCCATAATTAGGTAGTTTAGGGCGTTAGCGGGGATTAAATTTGTAATTAAACGCTAATTCGATGATAATTCGAGATTTAAATGAAGATCGAAAGATGGTCACGGCTTTTATTTTTATTCGTGTTCGAAACCCCGAAATTAGATCGAACGATAAGTGGGCGAGGCAAATTTACGGGGTGTTGTAACGTTGGGGAGGTGGACTGAGTAACATGTGATAATTTTTCTTACAGTTGTCGGTGGCCGAGACCGATAACTGTAATAGAAGTCCGTAGTTTTCTTGGACTAGCAGGCTATTATAGGAGATTTGTGCAGGATTTCTCCAAGATAGCAGTGCCAATGACAGAGTTAACGCGAAAGGGCGAGCCATTTGTCTGGACGGAGAAACGTGAAGAATGCTTCCAGGAATTGAAGAAGAGGCTTACAACAACATCTATTCTGACATTGGAGTAGAAGGTTTCGCGGTTTATAGCGATGCTTCACATCAAGGACTTGGCTGTGTTCTAATGCAGCATGGAAGAGTTATTGCATATGCGTCTCGACAACTGAAACCACATGAGAAGACTTATCCTACTCACGATTTGGAATTAGCAGCGTTGGTATTTTCTTTAAAGATTTGGCGGCATTATCTCTATGGTGTTACGTGTGATGTCTTCACCGACCACCAGAGTTTAAAATACATCTATACGCAAAAAGACTTGAATCTACGACAACGCCGATGACTGGAACTAATGAAGGACTACGATATTAATATCCAGTATCATGCGGGGAAGGCAAATGTGGTGGCGGATGCACTTAGCCGTAAGACGACGGGAAAACTAAATTATTTGTACGTGGAACGACAATGGTACGACAAACAAGAGGTGGGAGTTTGTACAGTATTGATCGCTGGACCAGCAATTCTCGAAGAAGTAAAAGCGAAGCAATTAGTGGATCCTAAGTTGAAGAATGTCCAAGCCAGATTTTGAATTTACCATGATCGACGGTCTATTACGGTTTCGAAACCGAACGTGCATACCAAATGACGAAGAACTTAAACGACGAATTCTTGATGAAGGACATAAGACAAAGCTGGCAATACATCCCGGTATAATGAAGATGTATCAAGATCTGTGACGAACATATTGGTGGATGGGAATGAAGCGGGATCACGAAATATGTTAGTAGATGCTTGCAGTGTCAACAAATCAAAACTGTATGTCAGAAGCCGACGGGTTTACTTCAACCGTTGCCGATATCTAAATGGAAATGAGAAGATATCATTATGGACTACGTTGTGGGCTTTCCTTGAACGGCAAAAGGAAATAATTCTATATGGGTGATAGTTGACCGATTGACAAGGTCAGCGCACTTTTTGCCGATCAAGAACACATATTCGATGGATCATATGGCTAGTTTATATGTACGGGAGATTGTATGTTTACACGGAGCACCAGTAACCATTACATCGGATCGAGATACAAGATTTGTTTCAAGATTCTGGCAATCTCTACAGAAGGCTATGGGTACTAAGCTTAACTTTAGTACAACATTTCATCCTCAGACAGACGGATAGTCAGAGAGAACCATACAAACACTGCAGGATTTATTACGAGCATGTGTGCTAGAATTCCAAGGCAGTTGGGAGGAACACTTACCTTTAGCAGAATTCACCTACAACAACAGCTTTCAAGCCAGCATTGGCATGGCACCTTTTGAAGCGTTATACGGTCGAAAATGCCGATCGCCGTCTTGTTGGATAGCAATTTGAGAAATTGAACTTACAGGGCCGGAGATCGTTCAAGAAACAACAAAGAAGATTAAATTGATCCAAGATAGACTGAAAATTGCTCAGGATCGACAGAAAAGCTATGCAGATGCTAACCGTCGGGAGCTAGAATTTCAAGAAGGAGAATTCGTATTTCTTAATATTTCACCTATGAAAGGAGTTGTGCGATTCGGAAAGAGAGGGAAGCTTAACCCACGTTATGTCGGACCTTTTGAAGTGATTGAGAAGATAGGACTAGTTGCGTACCGATTGGCCTTAACACCTGAACTCGCTAGTGTACATGATGTTTTCCACGTGTCTATGCTGAGAAGATATGTGTCAGACCCGACACACATTCTACAACAACCGCCTATCGAATTGGAGGAAACTTTACGCTATGAAGAACGACCTATTCGAATCCTGGACACGCGTATCAAACAATTAAGGAGCAAAGAGATTCCACTAGTCAAGGTCTGGTGGGAGAACCAAACCACGGGAGAAGCAACATGGGAGAGGGAGACAGACACGCGCCAAAAATATCCGGAATTATTTACTTGAGGTATGACACCTAATACTTCCTAATTACATTAGTAACATCTTGTTATATCATAAATCAAGCACAAGCATGTTTGGAGGACCAAACTTTCTAAGGTGGGGAGGATGTGAGACCCCGACCCATAATTAGGTAGTTTAGGGCGTTAGCGGGGATTAAATTTGTAATTAAACGCTAATTCGATGATAATTCGAGATTTAAATGAAGATCGAAAGATGGTCACGGCTTTTATTTTTATTCGTGTTCGAAACCCCGAAATTAGATCGAACGATAAGTGGGCGAGGCAAATTTACGAGGTGTTGTAATGTTAGGGAGGTGGATCGAGTAACATGTGATAATTTTTCTTATTGAAACAATGGATATACTTCACGTCCAGATATTTAGCATGCGTTGGTTGCTGAACGTTGGCCACACAGAAGTTTAAGGCACCACCTGCTTAAAGTTTTGGCCTACTTAAACCCATGAAGCTGCTCAATTTCATTCTGTACGCTAGAACCAGAGAGCTAGAGAGAGAGAGAGAGAGAGGGAGGAGCTTCTTCAATCTTTTCATCGTCACCTCAGTTGCTTCTTCATCTGTTCTTCAACCTATTCTTCTACAATGAGTTCTCTAATCATCTAAGTTAGAATTTCTTTGTCGATACTTCGATTTTAGGACTAAGATAGACTTAGTTTGAACATATTTGTTATATATCAGAAGCTATTTGAGGTTAGAGCAAGAAATCATAAGAAACCATGTCCTGAAACTCATTCTGCGACCCATCCGGCCACGCATCCGGTCACAGATCCGGCCACGGATCCGGATTTCCGGATTGGCTACCGGATTGGACAGTTTTGACCCCGAACTTTGAGTTAAGCTCCACAATGCTATGGACCTCGGATTGACCTCAAATTTGGTATGAATATACCTTGATATGTTGTCTTTCGACCCCAATTGGAACCAACTCAATTGGATATCTAGAACTCCTTTAATTGAGATTTCCGTACGATGTGTCTAATCTGGAACAGTTTTGTTCCATTGCATTTTTACTCTACCTAAAGACCAAATTGGACTTTGTTTCCTTCTTACAATATGTTCCCAACATCTTAAACTAGTACCTTGCCAAATTTGGTGAATTTTAGGCTCCATTAGATTAGGTGCTCGAGCTATTTTCTATCGATGTAAATTTCAGCAAATCTGTCATGTTTTACACTTGAGTTATTTCGATCTCCAAGACCCCCATTTTGACTTCATAATCATCCGAACCTTTGTACGTTCACTTTCAAACCTTGCTAGACTTAGTATGATCTGTTTATTTCAGGTTTGAGCAGTTTGGGATAGGTGATGTCAATGTTAATGTACCGATTCTAGGATGACCTTGTCATTAGAAATTGGAATCCAGGATAATTATTAAACCATTGCATTTCTTATTATAGGAATCACTTGTGACATCGAAGTCAGTGAAAACCATCAAATTACGTGAGGTGAGTCCGGATATGCTTATCTTACTTGCATATTTTTGACTGCGAGTTCAAACATGTATGATTATGTTTAATATGAAAACTTGTTTACATTCAAGGCATATTTAAACACGTTGAGTGATAGGATGTTTTACCTATCATAAAGCCATGTTATAATTATGAATTTTGAATACAAAGACAAGCATAAATGACATCTCATAACACGGTGAATCCCTAACCGCTGGGGGTGAGAAAAGCGGTGATTTGAAATAAGGAAGGGTCCCACGGCCAGGTGGCATCGGGTGACGTCATGCCTATCATTGAGATTACATTGAGGGTCGCTTCCTACACTAGCTCTGGCGTATATCATTATTTATATTCTGAATGTCAAGTATGAATTGTTATTGAACTGTTTAAACTGCATAACCTACGGGTTACGAGAAACTGAGATTATACTTTGTTATGTCCTCAGGCTATGGCCTATGGACCGATTCCTGAATATTGATGACATGTTGTTTAAAATACAATAAATGAGATTAGAACATGGCAAACCTGTAAGGTTTGCATATCTTGATTCACACTAGCTTTATGCTAATGAATGTTGCTATGCAACATGCCAGGTCACGAGCAGGATCCTGATAGACGTTGAAGAAGGATATAAACTACTCCACTTTTTGAGTTACTTTGTAGATACGTATGTGTACGTAGGACTTGTGTTCAATAGGCCACAGCTGGCCACTTTTGAAAGTGTAATATAAACTACGTTTGTACTTTAATCTTGAATGACAGATTATGCACGTCCTTGTGAAATATTTTGTTTAATTACATGTTTCCGCTACTCTGATTAATTCTTATGAATTAACATAAAAGACAGATAGAATTCCATAAACTTTTAATTACGGAGAGGCCTTATTGAGTTAGACTCACTGGCCGGTCACTAATCCACCCTATTTTGGGATGGGTCGTGACATAAGTTGTCATCTTTAATTTTGGCATCATCAAAATGATAAATGATTAAATCATGTGAAGGCATTATTTCTAACACTGCTGATTGTAATGGACTAAGGTCCAGTTTTTTGATAGTGGTCCATAAAGAACTTAAAAGTTAACTCTTTCTTACATCCTGAGTAGGAGAAATCTATTTAAGGACAAGTTAGCCGGGCATTGGCCTCTTCTCCATGAGGCCAGAGGTCAGTGAGAAAGAAGATATCGTATAAAGAAAGAGATAGAATCCCACAGTGGAACATAAAGGCATTAGTCGAGGGAAACCAGAATGAAACATCAGAGCATATGATGGTCTTATCAATAGCAATTGAACCGTTACTTAACATTAATGCGTTATAAATACCTAGCTCTTTCTAGAAAAGGCGATGGGTAGTAGCTACACTGTCCATCCAGTGGTCGTATTCCGACGAGACAGACGGCCAACGACAAAAGGGCTTTGCCAAGCTATAACTCCCCCAATCAGGTTTGAGGGGTTTGAAGGGGAGCTTGCCTTCGAAAAGGGGGTAAAACTCGTTGACACAGCTAGAGACTAGACCCATAAAGCAAGGGCCTAGTCCGAGCTATTTATCTTGGGTCCAAGAGCCAGATACTGGAATAAGATGGTCTTTGTCTATGGGGTCTTGGTTTTCAAAGAGAAGCATCTGGAGTTGGCAGCCAAGGCTATCACTATCCCAAGAAGGAGCGTTTGATCTGTGGGTAGCCATAGAGTTGTACTACGAAAATAGGAACAAGGGTTTCATAATCTCCCATCACCCTCAAGTACAAAGCTCTACACTGATATTCCTTTTCGCAGTTTCAAATTTTTTGATCCTTCTACTCATGTTTTTATTGGTCCCAATGGTGTAAACATGTTTTTTTTTATTATTGTAGAGTATGATGCTATAAGTATATTCCTTTTTTTTTGATAAATTACACAAAGTGGTGTGTATCATCGATTTGATTTCAAACAATTTGTGTCATTTATTGGATTAAAATAATTAAATTGATTCCTTGAAACAAAAACCAACCCGTTTGCCCTATTTTTTTTGAATTACTTTTATCTTTATTCAAAAAAAATTTCTTTGGATCGTCTTGATTAGAAATTTGTGAAAGAAATTAAAATATGAACCGAAGCTTAAAAGTTGAGAAATGTATTAAAACAGATGATGGTGGAAAGATGAAGATGGTGACAGAAGAGTAAAGGAAGAAATGAACAGTGTTCGTGGTGAAACCACACATGGAAAACAAGGGCTCTCCTGTCCATGTAATTTGGAAGTGATGCTTATAAATAACTGAAACCACTGAGAAGACAGCATGGGTCCACCATATTGAATACCTCATTTGATTTGCTCTCAATTGTTTCTTTTATTGAAGTTTGAGTCAAAAATCGCAAGAAAGTTATATGATCACAAATTGTGTGAGGTTCATTTCACAATACGTCGCTTCATCGCAATTATTGACTACGTAATAACTACGCAACGCATTGTTAGGTTCCACCTGGGGTGGCTGGTACTTCATTTTCACCAGCGAAAAGATATTTCTTTAAAATGACCCCATCAATGTCTTTTTTAGTATTTATTTATAAAAAGATATATGAAATTCTAAAATGTACTTTTCGTCATTGATATGCAAAATATTATTCATCAATTGATTTTATAATAAAAAACAATTTTTTTTCCATAATTTGCATTAAAAATGTTTTGATTCGAATTTTTGATTTGATTCAGTTTGCTGCTTATACTTACACCCCTAAAGAGAACTACAATCTAAAGCTATTAAACACGCTAATAACAACCTACATGCATAAAAGTTAACATGTCCATGGCTTTGGGCTTTGGGCTTTGGGCTTTGGTTCTGCTCCCACTCGCCTTCTACAGTTCTATAGGTATTGTTAATTGTGACTTTGGTCATTAATTAATTTAATTCCAGGTCTCCGCAAATTTAACACCTTAGGGGTGCTAGAGAGTTAATTAGTTTTAAAGTCTAGATTGTAGATTATTATAAAACTTTGAAATTTAAATTAGAATTTTTAAAATTGTTTGGATAAAAATACGCAGAATATTGGATAATGAAGAAGGGTAGTTGAAGAAGTTAAGTAAACAATCTCAAAAATTCTTCCCAATATGATTTTGAAATTAGGGTAAATTTCAGAAACACTCCCTCGATTCTAATAAAATCACATTGCATACTCTTGTATTTTCCCAAATCATAGTGCGTACCCTTATTTTTTTGTTTTATGTAACACTGAGGTCCATTTGCCATAATATTCCTATTCTACCCTTTCATTATAAATGGTATGAAAATGCCTTTAATATCTTTTATTTTTTGACAAAATCACATTCCTATTTTTCTATATAATGGACGTCTTTATTTTCATAAAAATAAAAAGGTAAGTTCATACATTAAAAACGCACTAGACTTAAATTTTTTTAAGAGAATTTTATTTAAAAAATTATTTTTTTTTTCAAAAAAATTTTGCGACTGAAAAAGTGGCTCCACCGCAACTCCCCTACAACCACCCCCACCTTCAGCCCCCATACCACCATCAACAACCACCAATTCAACCCAATGTTTCACCACGAACCAAGCCCTTCCATCACCCACAGGAATTCCTAACATTCAGAAGAGCAGACAAGGAGGAACTTACCAAAGGAGGCTGGATTCCGGTCCAACACAGAAGGAGATTGAATAGACAGAATGAGCAATACAGGAGGGATACTCAAACTCCACCTACTACACTTTTTATCGACAATATCCCAGAAATTGCAGATACAAGGTGGGTAAGTAAAATGTTTAACAAGTATGGCAGGGTTACTAATGTCTTCATTCCCCAGAAGAGAAGAAGTTCCAGTGGGAGCAGATTTGGCTTTGTGAGATATGAAAGCTCTGTGGCAGCTGATAATGCAATATTCCGAACAAATGGCATGTGGGTTGAGGACAAAAGGCTGCTGGTAAAGATAGCAGACTATGATAGACAGAGAGAAGACAACAACTTCCCCTTGAGAAATAACAAAAATGTTACCAAAGACAATGGAAAACAGGTCACCAAGGAAACAGGACGATGTGCCCACCCTATCTTTAACAAGCCAGCTCAGAACAGAAGCTATGCTCAGGTTTTATCTGGGCATCTGCCTAGCTGGGAAGAAGAGCAAAGGAGACAAAAGTCCATTGTCCTCCAATCTGGAGGCCAAGAGTGGTTATCAAGGAGCATTATAGCAAAAAGAAACATAAGGATTTCCTTGGAAAAAATAAAAAATGACTTCGTGCAGCTAGGTTTGGAGGAGATTAAGATAAAACCAACAGGAGAAAGGCAAGTGATTCTCATCTGCCCCTCAAGTTCCAGCAGAGATTCTTTATTCAATCAAATAGCAAACTCAACCTGGTTCACGGAAGTGCAAATCTGGGATGGTCAGCCAGCAAACTTGGAAAGAATAGTATGGCTAGAATGTAGAGGCATGCCTCTATCTTCCTGGAGTGGTGTGAATTTCCTCAACATAGGCAACCTTTGGGGAGATACATTACTGATAGATGAGGAAACTATCAGAGAAGAAACATACTCCTTAGGGAGGGTGCTTATTGCAACGAATCTCATGGATCCTATTAAGGAAACCATTCTAGGTTTAGCAGATGGGAAGGAGTTTCCTATTCAAGTTCAGGAATCACCTTTCCATGGCTTTCCAAATCAAGCGTACCAAGGATCAAAAATGCCATAGATGATAACCTAGGAAATTCGGGCGACAAGCATGGGGAAGATGGTGATATCTACATGGCATCTTACGTGGCAAACTCCTCTGATCAAATCCGACCTGGCAATGATGACGTGTCCTTTTGCCCAACGAAGAGTGGTATTCAGAATGGTATTGAAATAGGGAGCGGATTAAACATGGTGGGAAAATCAAATTTCATAGCCGTTGGAGGGACTTCCCAAGGTCATGCAAGATCTTCACAAGATCCTTTGAACAAAACTGACCATCAACTAGATCAGGCCACAGAGGAGGCAGTAGGCAGAAATACAGGACACCCATCTCCTGTCAGGTCCAACTTTCTAGAGGTGGAGCCTAACTACAACAACCAAAGTCTCACTCCTTCTGGTCAAGTTCTGACTAGTGCCCCCCAACCATTAGTCCCCTCTAACCAAGCAGACCAGGGTCTGATTTCATCACCACCCACCTTACCCAAAGATATGCAGGGCATCTCCATCCTCATAGATCTCAACAAAGCGGGCAACAGGAGAAAAAGAAGGGAAATCCTTTCTCAAATATGTGAAGATTCACTTTCTGATAGCCTTCCCCAGATGGGGGAGGCCAATATGGCTTTGGAGGGAGAAGGAGTGGTTCCAGACTCGGTCAATACAGCAGCCTCCAGTTCTAGCATTGAAGATGAAATTTCCAATACAGCCAGAACCGCACAAATGCTGGGCTTATCCTTCATGGACCAAGACAGGGGTGTTTGGAAAAGGATGATTGAGGAGGAGGCAATTGAGTTTGCCCAAGATAATAGGATCATTTGAGTAATCCTATCAACCCAGGAGTTTATGGTGGTCATATAGTTTAAATGAAGTTAATTTCGTGGAACATTAGGGGCATGGGCAGTAACAGGAAGAGGAAAGCCCTGGCTAAGCTGATCTCTGCTAAAAAACCAGACATCCTATTCCTCCAAGAATCCAAAACCAATAATCTGGAACGTTGGGAAGCCAACAGAATATGGAAGATATCAGACTTTGATATGTTAGTAATGGGCTCAGAAGGGGCTTCTGGGGGTCTTATCACATTATGGAACTCCAACATTTTCAAAATGCAACACCATATCTGCCACAAAAATTTCATCTTCTCTCAAGGATTTCTCTGTAACTCATTGGAATGCTGTTTAATTAACATATATGCTCCTAATGACTTGACAGCCAGGAAACTAGTCTGGACAGAACTCTTAATGCTAAGAAGATCATCCCCCCTTCCATGGCTCTTGGGTGGGGATTTTAATGAGGTCACTTCCCCAGTTGAAAGAAGAGGGATTGGTGATTCTGTAATTTCAAGAGGGAGGGAGGATTTCCTTGACTTCATTAACCAAGTCAGATGTCTGGATTTGCCAATGCATGGGAGGAAGTTCACTTGGTCAAATTTTCAGGCCACCCCAGCTCTTTCCAGATTGGATAGATTTCTAGTCTCCCAGGAATTTATGGATCTCTTTAAGTTTACTCAATGGGGACTTCCTAGAGTAACATCAGATCATGCCCCCATATTAATTTCGGATGAGGTTCAAAACTGGGGGCCAAAACCATTCAGATCTTGGGATTTCTGGATAGAATATCCCCAATGCATAAAGGTGGCAGAGGAGGCTTGGAGGGGAGAAGTTGTGCAAGGATGTGCCGGTTTCAAAATAGTTAAGAAGTAAATAGCCATGAAGAACAAGTAGAAAGAATGGAGCACAGCCGAGTTTGGGAACATCCATTCCAAGCTAAAGGCAGCTGAAGACCGAAGCCATCAACTGGAATTAAGGGGGGAATCCACAGACCTCAGCTCTCAAGAAACTCTCCAATATACTAAAGTCAGAGCTGAGATTATGAAATTATCTCAGATGGTGGAATCCTTTTGGAGGCAGAAATCAAGGATAAGATGGCTCCAAGAAGGTGATAAAAACACGAAATTTTTCCAAATATCAGCCAATAACAGATTTTGCAGGAACTCTTTGGTTTCCATTACCTTTAGAGGAGAAATATTGGATGAGCCAGTCAGGATTAAGGAGGCTGCCACTATATACTTCAGTTCCAGATTTCAAGAGCAATTGGTTTCCAGACCACAGTTCCTTGGGCCTTATCCTTCTACTTTGTCACCTTCAGAATCCTTATCTTTGGAAAGAGAATTCTCCCTGGATGATATAAAAGCTGCCCTCAGGAGTTGCAGCAGCTCAAAAGCTCCTGGACTAGATGGTTTTAATTTCAGATTCTTTAAAGAAGCTTGGCCATTCATTGAAAAAGATATGCTAGCTTTCTTCTCAGAATTTCATTCCAATGGGAAGTTAGTTTCCAGTCTTAATTCTACCTTCTTAACTCTGATCCCCAAAGTTCCAGGGGCCAACCAATTCAAAGACTTCAGGCCAATCAGCCTTGTTGGAGGAGTATACAAGCTGCTAGCCAAGACTATTGCCAACAGATTAAAAACGGTGTTACCAAAGCTCATCGGATCTTCCCAGGCTGCTTTTATTGGAGGGAGGCAAATCATGGATGCTATCTTGGTAGCAAATGAAGTCATCCACTGGTGGAAGGTATCTCACCGACAAGGCGTTTTATTAAAGTTGGACTTTGAGAAAGCATTTGACAATGTCAACTGGAAGTTCCTCCTTGATATGTTCAAAAACTTTGGTTTTGGATCTAAATGGACCTCTTGGATCCAATCCTGCATCTCCACCACTAGCATCGCCGTCCTTATTAACGGTTCTCCCACCAACACTTTCAAACCTTCTAAGGGACTTAGGCAAGGGGACCCCCTCTCTCCATTCTTATTTAATATAGCAGTTGAGGCACTTAGTCTGCTGTTACAAAATGCCAGGAATGTGGGGCTTATCCAGGGTGTCCAAGTTGGAGTTAATGGGGAGATTGCTTCACACTTACAATTTGCGGATGATACAATCATATTTGCCAATAACAATCTACAAGACCTGAAGGAGATCAAGAGGATACTTAGGTGCTTCAATTACCTTTCTGGGCTTAAAGTCAACTTTCACAAGACAAGCATCACAGGAGTTGGTATTCCATAGCAGGAAGTCAGGGCTCTAGCATTGTCCCTGGGCTGTAAGTGGCATAAACTACCTATTGAATATCTAGGGATCCCTCTTGGTTCTAATCCAAGAAGGATCCAGACATGGAAACCGGTTATTGAAAGGACCAAATTCAAGTTGGCTGCATGGAAAGTAGGACTTCTATCTCAAGCTGGGAGGCTCACCCTTATTAAATCCACACTCTCCAATCTCCCTATATACTTTATGTCCATATTTCAAATTCCATCTTTAGTGGCTAAGCAATTAGAAAAGATGCACAGGGAATTCTTCTGGGGGGGATAAGGAGGAAAAGAGGAAAATTCATTACATCAACTGGAAATCATTGAGAAGAAGCAAGAAATTCGGGGGTCTAGGTCTGAAGAACCTAATCATGCACAACAGGGCTCTTCTGTTAAAGTGGTGGTGGAAGTTTAGTAACGAGAAGGACTCTCTATGGGTTAAAATTCTGAGGAGCAAATATAACATTCATCCCACGGCATGGTTGCCTTATTTGCCTGATCACAACCGTATTTCTTCTATCTGGAAATCCATCTGCTCAGTTGGGAGGAGTACTGATGAATTCTCAGTGATCATCAAACAGGGATTCAAGGTCCAAGTCAAATCAGGCCGGGACACATTATTTTGGGAACACCTATGGTTGGGGGATTCTACACTTCAAGAACAGTATCAAAGACTCTATTCTATCTCCACACAACAAAATGAAAAGATTTCCAACTTCATCAGCCAAGGTGGATGGGACCTTCAGTTTAGGAGGAGATTAGTTGTGTGGGAAATGGAATTATGTGCAGAATTAATACAGAGGATCAATACCCATATTCCCAGTAGTTCAAACTCAGATTTTATGATCTGGGTATGGGACAAGAGAGCTTCCTTTTCAGTGGGATCAGCCTATGGGAAGTGGGAAGAGTCAGTATTCGAAGCAACAAGAGATCTGGGGAAAATTTGGAGGGGTTCAAACCCCCCAAAGGTGGAACTATTTGTGTGGTTCGCAACACATAATGCAATAGGGGTGAAATCTGTTTTGAGCAATAGGAGTCTCACGGTGGAGGATGATGATCTTTTACTTTGTAAATTCTGCAACTTGCAAGAGGAAACAGTCACCCATCTCCTTCTACATTGTCATTATTCTTGGAGGGTTTGGTGCTGTATATTTAGTTGGTGGAAGATGGTCTGGGTCCCTCCCCCAACACTGCAATTTCTCCTGGATACCAGGCCGATCCTTAGGATGAATAAACTAGGAAAAGTTATGTGGATTTCCTCCCTATATGCGACACTATGGTCAATATGGATTGCACGTAACTCTCTGGTTTTTCAGAATCAAAGGGTAAAGGCAGAAGACTTAGGGGAGCTGATCAAATTCAGAGTGGCAATGTGGATCAAGGCGAAGTTTCATTCAATTCCATATTCTATGGCTGAAATTGTCCGATGTCTTCATGGAGTTTTAGATATAAGTCTATAGTTCTTTGTTCACCTAAGTTTGCTATGGTTTAATTTGTTGGTGCCTTACCAACCTTTTGTTGGATGCAAGTGAGCCCTCACATGCATCCTATATAATCATTGTAATGTGGCTTTGACTATTTAATACATTTCTCTTATCAAAAAAAAAAAAATTATTTTTCGTAAGTTTTACGTGAAATTTGTAGGATTATTGATTCGTCTCAGAAAGGGGAATGTAAGAAATAAAAAATTCTGAAAGTTTTTAAAAAACTTCACTAATCTAAAAAAATTTCATTTTTTAAATTATTAGTTTTATATTTTTAAAGCTTGTGAATTTTTTGAATATTTTTTATTCAAAAAAGAACAAAAGTAAAAGTGATTTTCACTGAAAGTAGAATTTTATTCTTTTCATCATTTTGTGGTCTATTTAAAATAGGATTTTTATCTTTATACTTTTGTTAATTTATTGAAATATAAATTTTTGGTCATTCTTTTCATCATTTTGTGGTCTTGATGAAAGAAATAAAAAATAAGATTTTTTTAACAAGTTCTGAAAAGATAAAAATAATTATTTTTGAGATTAATGAAGTTTTTAACAAACTTTCAGATTTGTTTACTTTTCATGTTTCTTTTTTCTTCGAGGAGAATGAATACTATTATTAAAAATTAACTTAAAACTTATGGAAGATAATTTTTAAACAAAATTCTTTAAACCAAATTAAGGTCAGTAGGTGTATAATATATGAACTTATATATATATATATATATATATATATATATATATATATATATATATATATATATATATATATATACATATATATATATATAATATGAAAATAAGGCATCAATTATGTAGAAAAAGATGGAGGTATTTTTATCAAAAAATAAAAGATGTTAAAGGCATTTTCATACCATTGTATAGAAAAAAAGGGTAGAATAGGTACATTATAGCAAATGTACTTGAGTGTCACATAGAATAAAAAATAAGGTATTCACTGTAATTTTAAAAAATGCAGGGCTATGCAGTGCGCTCCTCTCAAAATCGAGGGGGTGTTTTTTGATATTTACCCTTGAAATTATGCATTTTTCAGTATATTTTTCAAAATGTATTATTTTGGTATAGTACATGTTTAAATTAGTTACAAACACTTATTTTCCGTTCCCGCTGACGAGGATCAGAAAGTATGTGCACTGTGTGGAGAAACTTTTGATTACTTTTATAGTGATGATACTGATGAATGGATGTACAAAGGGGCTGTCTACACGAATGCTCCCAGTGGGGCAACAGTAGGCATGGACAGGTCTCAGTTGGGTCCAATAGTCCATGCTAAATGCAGGTCTGAGTCTAGTGTAGTCTCCCCTGAAGATTTTGGACAAGATGAAGGGGTATGCACTTCTTCTCCCTTATTTGTGCATATAATTTGTGTGGTATTTTTAAATTTTTTTCCCAACTGATACTCTGTTGCTGAGTTTCTCTGAATGGAAGAATGAATAGGTGCATGCTTTGGTATAATTAATATAGAGCTTTTGGAAGCTTTCAAACATTGAAAGTAATCTTGAGACACTGAAATTTTCTTGTTTGTAACGGCATTTTTCTTCTGGTTTTGTGGCATCTGTGTTGCAGCAGCGAGCATATCTGCTGTGCCCTTGTATCATATAACAAGAAAAGTCACTTTGAGATATCTTTACAAAGTACTCTTGGGGGAAATTTTGAACACTAATTATTGTAAACAATGCATCAGATGGGTTACAGAATTTGCTCTTTGCATCTATTTCGTGCCATGGAGAATAATTGTTATGCGATATCACCACAATAGTATGCATGTGGGAATTGTTGAAGCATATGAGTGGGCTTGTTATTTCAATTCAGAGAAGTTAGGTATACTTCCATATTATTTCTATCTAACCCCTAGTCGAATTCCTTTTTTTTTGTTTGACAAGAGAATGTGGCGGTTGTCTTGTCTTTCATGCGCTCGGTAGTGAATGTACCAATTTTTTTGTGTATTTCCTTGTTGCAAAAACTGTTTCCATTTACCAATACACATTGTACACGTGCATTGTTAATTAAAGTTGAACAATTTACTGTTTGGCTTGTGTTTGCAGGGATATACTGAAGACGGTAGCCAAAGGAAACGTTTGCGGAGTTAGCTTATTTAGTTTGGCCTTTTAGGTCCGCTGTACCTTACTCCTAGCTAATCTTCTCCCTGTTAACGGTATGCTCTTTAATTTATATAGCTTTGGAGCTGGTGGTCCTTGGTGTGATTACTACTATGATGTAGATGTATAGTTGAACATGTAACATTCACATTTCTCTTGCAGCAAAAGGTTAGAGATAATAACATTTGTTTTCTGGCAGTCTTCTTCACTTTGCAATGAAAATGACGAGGAGGGACCTTCATTTCAAAACGTCACCGTGCCCCCCCTTTTTTTTTTTTCAATTGTAATTTTCTTTGGATTTTAGGAAATTAGTTTCTTCAAAGCTGGTCTACCAGAAGTCATAGTCAGATTCACGATCAAAATGGTATTCCGGATATTTTTTGCTGTTTGTTTTTGTCTTTGCAGTTGATTCTGCCTTGCTCATTAAGCGACAAGCCTTTCTGAGTATGGAATAAAGTGCTAACTTCATTGACATTACCAGTGGCCTCCAAGTCCTTTTCCCTGCAGCACTGCCCCTGCTGTCTTATTTTATTTTTTTTGTTCTCTCGAATTTATTGTTTCTTAAAGAGCAATAGTGGATGTATTCTAATCTAATGTTTGGGTATTTTTCTCAGAATATTGTTTTTGGTTTCTGTCAGTAGTACTCAGTGGAGTTACAATTGTTTCTGTTTCATAGTTGAATTGCCCTTCTTGGATATGCATCTTGTTTTTGCTATATGTTGGATTTCTGGGTTCTTGTTCAAACCTATCATCTTGCAAATATTAACCTAAGCTTTCTACAAATAGTTTTATCAGTTAATTGTAGGCCAAATTGCCAAAGGAAGTGTTCTCCAACAAATGTTCTTGCCGTAGGGGTGAATACAAAGACAATGTCCAGATCGAATCAAATTAATCTGCAAATAACAGTTGGGTTTGGTTCAGTTTATCATTTCACTTGTAACTTGGACTGCATAAAATAGCTTTGCTAGGTACAGGTTTTATGTTCTTATTTTGTTGTTCGAGAGAGAATAAATTCTGAAACCTCGTGGCAAGTGTTAAAAAAATTTAATGAGATAATTTGAGAAAAGGTGCAAATAATTATCCATTCATAATAACTTTCTTATTTTGTAGTTTAGTAAATTTGAACAAATGAAAAATATAAAGACACAGAAAGTTAGATAACAAGAGGGAAGACAAGAAAAAGAAATGCATGTGAAAAAAATCTATGGTTAATTGGGCAAAAAGGATTTCAAATAAGTATATTTTGTGTGTGTGTGACGGTTTGGTTCGGTTAATTTACGATTCCATATTAAAAAAATATGGACCAAATCGAATACTACTGTTCTCAAATATTTATAGTTGGGACTAGCCTATTAATTTATAGATTCGGACCAAAATGTACGGTTTGATTTGGTTCGGACTGATTTGAGCAATTCTTTTGATTTTTCCCGCAGCCATGGAAGGTTTAAAAATAGACAAAAGGAAGATTCTAGCATTTCGAGATTTTTTTTGTGAAGCATCAGTTTAAGAAAACGTAAACTACAAAAAACTTGGTTATACAGGGGGGAAGACATGGGTGGAACATATATTGATGCCTGGGATCATTTTATCATATATTGACCTAAATGTTATAGCTATGTAGGCAATTGTTTTGACGATCAAGGATTTCGTATGAGTTAAATTATTCAATTTGTAGGACTCTGTGGGACTTGTTGAGTTCAATCTTGACATTATTAAGGTGCATCATGAGTCTGCAGTAACTGCTTTATATGCTGGCAATGCGCAAGATGTGGCCTTTGGTTCAAATATTGCCGAGAGCAGCACAGCAGTCATATGGATTGGCATATGAGGAAGAAATCGAACATCCAAAACCTGTAAGCAGGCAGAAGCCTTCGCGTAAGTGGTTTGCGAGTGTTAGCACGTGGCATATTGGCGCAGAAGCATTGGGAACTGATGCAGCACCTGGGTTCTGACCTGATGAGTGTGCTGTGAAAAAGAAGGATGATCATGAAGAATTTTTCGGTATACATATGTGAACTGTGTGGAGAACCTAACCTATTGATTACTCTTATAGTGATGACACTGATAAATGGATGTACAAAGGGGCTGCCTACATGAATGCTCCCAGTGGGGGTGGGGCAACAGTAGGCATGAACATGTCTCAGTTGGGTTCAATAGTTCATGCTAAATGCAGGCCTGAAGACAGTAGTAAAAGGAAAAGAATGCGGAGGTAGCTAGCTTGATTAGTTTGACTTCTGGCTTCTTTTTCATTTCTACTGGTATTTTTGGCTTCTTTTTCAGTTCTGGCCAACACGGCCCGATTTGGTCCGGTTAAATTCGAGGATCAAAATGTTATTTACTGTTCAAAAAAACTTATTGACCGTACGTCCAGACTAAAAGTTTTACAGATTGAACCAAACTAATCTTACAAATTACAGTTGGGTTCGGTTGAGGTTATCATTTCACTCCTAACTTGGACTGAGTAAATTAGGACTGCGTAAATTAACTTTGCTATGTACTGGTTTTATTTTCTCATTTGTTGTTTGAGAGAGAATAACTTCAAAGAACTCGCCGCACTCGTTAACAAAATGTGATGAGATAATTTAAAAAAAGGAGCAAATAATGATCCATTTACAGTAATTTTCTTATTTTGTATTTTATCAACATATGAACGAATGATAAGAATAAAAAACACAAGTTAGATAATAAGAGCAAAAATAAGAAAGAAATATGCATGTGAAAAAAATATGTGGTTATATACGAGGAGACATTAGGATGCCCTTAAAAATAGACCAAATAAAGGAAGTTTCTACCATTTTGAGAATTTATTTTATTTTATTTTGGTGAAGCATCAGTTTAAGAAAACGTCAAAAATTACAAATAAACGTGGTTATATAAGGGAAGACAGTGGGACAAAATGGGTGGAATGTATAATGATGTGTGGGATTATTGGGAGGTCACTCATTTATTGATTATTTTTCATGTGAATTTTTTTTAATTTTTTATCTTTCATCAACTTTTTGTGAATTATTGGTTTATCTCGATGAAAGATTTTAGAAAAATTATAAAAGAATGAACCAAATTTAAAAAAGTTCAAAAAAGAATAATCCAAAAACATGATTTTTTTGAGCTCATTTATCGTTTTTAGTGAATTTTTATTTAGTTTTTGGATATAATTTTATACATTTTAGATTTTTTCCGTCGAGACGGACCAATAATTCACAAAAATTTGATGCTAAAATAAAAAAATACAAAAAAAAGAAAAAGAAAAAGAAAAATGAATAGAGAACAAAAACATTTTTTTAAAAAAAAGCCTAATGATTCCGAAAGAGAAAGAAATACTCAGCTAATTAAGTAGTTTTAGCATCAGCTTTGTTTATGGATCTCTCAGATGTATTGGGCATAGGTAGCCTCTACATCGATGGTGTCTTAATTTGCTTTTAGAAAAATAAAACGACATAACATGATTTTGATAATCTAATTACTAGGATAAATCTTAAAGATACGTGACACAATATCATATTTAGCCGTATAATACTATTACTTAGCGGTAATTAATTTAGAATAAGTCTACTAACACATCAAATTGTACATCAAAGTGTATATTATGTCAACATGACATATCATTAAAAAACAAAATATAAAAGCGAGTCTCGTGAATGATGTTTGAAAATTAAACTTTCACGAGTGTGTCCATTGTAGACGGGTGACAATAACTTGCATAGAAAAACTGGTTCAAGTGTCTCTATTGTCATAGTGTTGATTGATGAGAAAGAACGACGTTTGGAAATTAAACTTTCACGAGTGTGTCACCTCAATTCCAGATTCCAAATTTATGGTTCCATTTGCAGCAACCTGTATCGACTATTTAGCAGTGGGGCCATTTCAATAATTTAACACAGCCTAACCATCCCTAAGTTGATTAGTCATTTATGGAGAAGTTTGCAATAAAATTTGACCATCATTTGTGCAAATTTAACTAAAGTGATTGGTAAATGAAAATACATAACGATTTGCTCTCGCTTTGTAAAATACTGTCAACTTTGCATGTTTAATTTCCATAGATTTCTCGATAGGTTATCCGTCCCAACATTATGATTAATTGTGAAGTTTCATTTGGCTTTGATTCTCTCGTGGTTTTAAAAAGTCTTGTTACAAAATAAGTTTGTCATCTATTTTATAAAGAACTAAATTTTTCATCCACCAAGCGATGTGGAGTTTTTGACTATCCATCTGGACATTCACCGAGACCTCTTCTGGACGCCCGACTTGATAACCAGCATCACATCCTAGTTGAGGTGTCACTACCTCCCCCACTTTAGGAACAGACATTATCGTGTGATGGCCGAGATTTTTCTCACATTTCTTGTTGGTATTAAGATCTGAGACCATGTGTAATAATTTCCACCTACCTTGTACGATATTGTGTGCCTGAATTTCACAAATTTATTAGTAGGTCGCTCATTCATGCATTATTATAAGACGAGCGAGCATTAATAACTACTAGTAATTAAATAATACATAACATAAACTAAAAAATACACTATCATACCTATTTGTGGCTTAGCTTTCTCCATTACCACATACCCTTATCATCAACTAGAAATTAATCATCAATCCCAAATTCCATAATAGTGGTCAACATTGGGAATTATGAAGAATTAGCAGAGGGACACACAGTCCTGTCTGTGTTTAGTTTGAACTACAGTTGAAGTATCCTTATCTCCACGCCCACTAATATTAACCACAACCTTTGTCCCATTTGGTAAAGTAGGGCAAAGTTTCTCCAGGAATGCCAATGCATGGGAGGCCTCCAACGCTGGAAATATTCCTTCAAATCTGCATAGTCTTTTGTACGCTGCAACCCCCCAAAAAAGGGAAATTTAATTCTCATATACCAGAAAAGTAATAAGAAAAAAAATCATTATGTGGCTCAAATTCGTCCGAGAAGGAATTCCTGACCACCCATTGATTTTTCTGTACAATTTTCTTTCAATCTTTTCGTGTTTCTATCTTTGTTCCGTAGAGAAAAAATTATAAGCTCTGTTTTTTCTTTCTTTCTTTCTTTTGGTACTTATTCTTGCAATATTGTGGCTTACCATCTACAGCTTCTTCGTCTGTGATTGTGTAGAACTCTGCCCTTCCAATATCCTTAAGGAAGCTCAGCTCTGGACTTACCCCTGGGTACTCCAAGCTGCAAAAATGAGATGTGTTTACTTCCCAATCATCATGAGGTACTTGAGAGGTTTTTTTTTTTTTTTTTTTTGTAATTTTTTTGTTTTTCGTCAACTTCTCGTGAATTATTGGTTCACGAAAATTTGATAGATGGTGGACTTTCAGATGTATATATAGAAACTGTATGCATATAGTGATTAGAAATTAATTAGATGTTTGAAGACATACCCAACTCCAATAGAGTGTGGTCCAACAATCTGGCCTTCCTCATCTTGCAACAAGTAGCTGAAAGCACCATGAAAAACACCCACTTCCCCTCTAACCAGAGTAGCTGAGTGTCTCCCGCTATCCATTCCAGAACCACCACCCTCAATTCCAATCAATCTCACATCTTCATCTCTCAAGAATTCATGGAAAAGGCCCAGTGCATTAGACCCAGTTCCAACACAAGCCACCAACACATCTGGTTTTCCACCCCATTTCTCCATTGCCTGTTTCCTTGTTTCTTTTCCTATTATGGATTGGAATTCTCGAACCATTGTTGGACATGGGTGAGGCCCCACTGCTGTGCCTGCCAAGTAGTAGCTGGTTTCAAGGTTCCCAACCCATTCCCGGAATGCTTCCGAAGTTGCATCTTTAAAGTTTCCTTCAACAACTTTAACCTAAACACAGACATACAGACACAGCATATCAAAATTTCAAAGGGTACACGACAATATGTGTTTGCTTCAACATTCCATTTGATTGTATGTTGTAAGCAATTATGCAAGTCTAATTTGATGACACGGATAAAATTTCGCATAATATGTGCCGGGGCATGCCAAGATCTTTTGAGATCTTACGGAAAATGTTAACTTGAGGTGCATATAAGATGTCACGTCAAATAATTCTGTCTCACATTATTTTTCTATAAAAAATATTCTGGAAGAACAACATTTAATTACCTTAGCACCTAAAAGATTCATGAGGACAACATTAGATGACTGTCTCTCCATGTCCAAGGCACC
Source organism: Arctostaphylos glauca (assembly GCA_019985065.2). Lineage (NCBI taxonomy): Eukaryota > Viridiplantae > Streptophyta > Magnoliopsida > Ericales > Ericaceae > Arctostaphylos > Arctostaphylos glauca. The sequence goes on along the minus strand of JAHSPW020000001.1, from coordinate 17,642,392 downwards.
CATGAACACGGTACACTCCAAAGAAAGTTTAGCACACGCCGCGGCCGTTGCAACACCGTGCTGTCCTGCTCCTGTGGCAGCAATAACGTTTTTCAGGCCCATGCGCTTGGCGAGCATTGCCTGCGCGATGGCGTTGTTGATCTTGTGGGCGCCACCGTGATTGAGATCCTCTCTCTTTAGGTAAATCTCCGGGCCTTCTCCAATGTCATTCTTGTAGTGGTTAGTGAGCCGATGAGCAAAGTAAAGAGGGGTTTCTCGTCCAACGTAGTCTCTTAGTGCTATTGCAAGCTCCTCCTACGTTCAACCACAATATAAATTTTCAGTACTCATGGGTTGAGATGTTTTTGTTTAATTCTTCATGATTTTGTTGAGCAAATTAAGAAAATTAATTAAGTCATAAATTTAAGGACAAAGAGTACAAACTAAACAGAAGAAAGAGGCCGACCATTAATAAATTACAAAGACAAGGCTAATCCAATCAATTATTTCTAAGCACATGGAGGGTACGTACTGTACCAATAACAAAATCAATACGTTCACCTACGAAATTTATAACTTTTGTTTTTTACTTTAAAAACCATTTGCGTGGCCACATTTGGTACTATGAAACAGACCCTCACTAACCCTGGGAGGACCCATGCTGCTACTGTTTTATTCCAACATGAAAGGCTCCACGATAACAAGGGGGTCCTAGCTAGCTGGAGAGGGAAGATCCATGTGATTCGCATTCATTACATCGTTTTCACAACTCCATTTTTTTAAGAAAATAAGTAAATTCAAGAGAAAAATTAAGTTTATTGGATTTACTTAAAGTGTTACTCTTTAACACTTTCTGTATTTATTATCATTCACTTTTCAGCCATTTTTAGTAACTTTAAAATTGAGTTGTAAAAACAACTTCTTGCACTGGGGGCATGTGATAGATGTGAATATTTTTAGATGATTAAGAGATTTATTGATTATGCTTTGAAGGAACTCTTGAATTGTTGCGAGTGTTATTTCTATTTTTTTGAGAAGTTATTTCTTCCTTTGAATATTGTTTCACTCCCTTTGGGTATAAATTCTGTATGAAGTTATTTGTTCTTTTTTTTATTTTTATTTTTTCAGTCAAAACATGTTAGTTTTGATAAATTAAAAACATTTTGCTGCCAAACAAAGAATTAAGGTGAATGATTATTAAGCATTTTAAGCACAAAAAATATACAGTTTTGGTGCATAGCAACTCCAACTCCTGCTATACGGGGCTGTACAACAGGCCCTCCTCTCCTAGCTGGCTATAGCAAATTGTGGGGCTTTTCTATCTTTTACTTTGATTCCCAGAGTACCATACCATAAGTTTTTTATTTTCCCAAATTCACAGGAACTAATTTGGTGGTTCAAAATTTATTTTCTTCTAAAGTATTATTAATTCTTATAAGTCATTTTTACAGAGTTTTGTCCAATTGTAATTGAGCTTCTTACTAATAAATGGTGATATTAATCTTCTAAAATTAGTCGATGTATGAATAAATTAATCCAAACAATTCGATTTACGAAAATAATTAGTCTAAAACCATACCGCACATACATAATTGTCCAGATACTCACATATATAGGGGCTAGAATCCACAAATTGTACTTATACAGTGTGTGAAAGCCCACTCCGTATTTGCAATTTTAGGTGTGATTGAGAGCAAGTCTAAGAATACACCTTTAATACGCACTTACACAGACATGCACATAAATGGTGAGTCTCCACATGCGTTGCTGCATGCCAACAACGTGAATGAAGACCCATCCCATTTATGAATATTTTTGTGTATTTTTGTGTGTGGTTGTAGCACTACCGTTAAGTCCAAAGTTATCAATCTCGTACTGACAATCGTACTCTTATTGTTACTGGAACGATACGTACTGATACTGGTGTGTTCTTTACTAAAAAATAATGTATATATTTCAAATAATAGTTTTCAACAAAAAATCATATTATTCAGCAGGCTTGAGCTTTTTTCGGTGGGTTAATTTCAGTTTTTCAGACTTTTAGTAGCCTTCTACAAAATAGTTTTATGTTTAGGGAAATAAATTATTTTAGGTTTAATTATATTTTTGGCCTAAATTTTGGTATGATTACAAAAAATAAATTATTAATAATTCAAAAAATTGTACTGGCCAAGATCCCGTAATCACCCGGTACAGGCTGGATCACCTTGTAACTTTTTCATACGGTACATAAGATTAAAATCACCATTTTCTTTACTGTACCAACCGATAAGGTAGTTATTGATAACTTTGGTGAAGTCAATTCAATATTTTTCATTTTTAAATAAAAACCAAACGCTAAGTAAGTCGTTGATTTGTCCAATTTCATACCTTTTTCAGTGAACTCCACGTGGTCACATACTTAAATTAAAGTAGTCAATCCGTTATAGATATTTATGTCCTCCAAACAATTTGATGGGGTCAGCTGACCCGTACCCCATCACATGGACTCGCCTTTGGCTTCATCATAACGGATGGAGCCGAGCTCCGTACGTACACAACAAACGAACTCGCGTACACGTTTCATTCTTGGCACTTTTCTGGTGATTTTTTTCTTAAATTTTTAGCACAAATTAGTGCCCAAAAAAAAAAAAGAATGGGAGGAAAATAGGAAAAAAAAAAAAAGGTTAGCATAATTTGATCCGAAAACTCTGAATTATTAAAAGAAAAGGTAAAAATAAAGAGACAAACCTGAAATGCAGGGTCATGTAAGGCCAAGTTGAATTCACGTTCAAGTCCAATCAAGGAAGTGATGAGCGTCTCGGGTACGTACCTCCCTCCATAATTCCCAAATTTTCCACAGGATTTTCCGTCTTCTCCTAATTCCGTCACTTTCTTTGTCAATGACTTTCTTGTGACCCCGAAACCACCAAACATTCCTCCAGTAAGTGTCTCGTTACGACTAAATATAGAAGTGGTTATTGAGTCACTAGTGTTCACACTTGAGCGTGGTGGTTGCAAAACCGAGTTTACCCTCATCGACTTCATTTTATTGGCTATAGTGGGTTTTCCCATAGCAAGCAAAACAGTATTAGTGTTGCATGCCATGTGTGTTATGATATGTTTAACTTCTTAGAGAGGGAGAGAGAGAGACAGCGCTAGCTATGGTGGAATTGTGAGAGTTGGGGGTTACCTACTTGTATGGGAAGAAGTGAGATACCACTTATATAGGAAGAAGTGAGGGTTGGGACATGAAAAGATAGTAGAAGTTTTATAATCACAAGCAATTGCTTGTTTTCATAAACGTTTTTTGTATTGTTTTTATAGTGGTGTGTCTTTGTCCAGAAAAATTATTCAGTATATCCTTTGGGTAGTGTCACATAATGGTTCAGATCACTTTATCATTATGCATTAAAACAAGGTTGAAGACAAATTGTATATATGCATCTTGTAATGAAATTATATGAGTACGTAACACTACGTGGTGTTCTAAAATCACTTTTTTTCCATATAATTTCACGATTATAAGCAGAAGCCACACGAATTCACTCAAATAAATGGATGGAGTACACACATATAATTTCTCTCTCTCTCTCTCTCTCTCTCTCTAAAAAGAACCCCACGACTGGGTCATTTACTTTTTCAAACATCTATAAGCATATTTGGTTATCTATGGTGTGTTTTGCATTCCCTTATTATTACCGCCACATTTGTTTAATTAGGAATAGTTATTTGACTTTTGTTGCACGATGAAAACGTGAGACATGTGGGAGGGGAAAAAAACTAATGTTTCCAGATGTTGTGGAAGCGGCTTGTGTTTATTACCTAGTAGTACTTCAGGAGAGTTTGACTTAATTATAATTTTTTTGCCTATTGTTTATTTGTTCTATTTCTAGGTTTTGCGTCTGTTTTTTAAAGCCGTATTTCTATTTGACAAGAAAAATAAAAAATAGAAGTAAATTTTAAAAACACTTGGAAAACATAAATAACTCATTTAAATTTTTTTTTGGGTTAATAAACGTTTTAAAGTTTTTTTGGTTATAATTTTAAAATTTTTGAATTTTCAAACTCATCTTGTTAAGATGAATAAATAATTCAAAAAGTATAATTTGATGTAAAATTAGTAAAACTTTGTAAAGCACAAAAATAAGTCAGGAAATAAGTTAGTCCAAATTGTTTACTCATGATTGGATTCAGTTCATTAGGTATAATGAAAAAGCACCATGAGAATATCATTATAATGCCGGCGTCAGCCAGTGATTTCAAATGGTGAAAAAGACTAGTAATTTTCACCAATGACGTCGAAAACTGGACGGTTGTCTTTGTTTTCATGCCTTGGTTACTGCATATAACTTCTAAGATTGGAGATAGTTTTTTAGCCAGAGACTCTCCGACGATTAAGTTAATAATCGAATAGAGGGAGTATGCTGGAAAGTATTGGTCATAGATGCAAAAAATTTTTCTTTTTTTTTTTTGAAAGGCAAAGGAATATATTAAAAACAGAAACACAATTACACAGTAGATGGTTTACTCCATGTTGGTTGGCAAGGGTCCGACCATAGTAGAGAAACCTAACAGAACAAGAAATACATATCAAACCAGAATGAAGCCTAAATCCAACACCAAAAAAGAAAATACGGCAAGAACACGCCAACTCCTAATGCCTAGCCACCCCTTTGTAGTAGACTTAATTTGTAAAAAACTCCACACTCGGAGGATCACCCCCCCCCCCCCCCCCCCCAAAAAAAAAAAAAAAAAAATTATACAAGATGTTGTTTGTTACCCAGGTGGTAACCCAAGAGGGGAGAGGGGGGGAGGGGGGGGGGGTGAATTGGGTTTCAATAATAATTACTACTAAAAATTATTTAGAATAATTAATGATTGAATTTAAATAGATATATTGTCAAGCACACAATATAACAATCAAAGGGTAAATAAGGATAGGGAAGAGAAGATGCAACCGATGTATAGTGGTTCGATCTGAGCGTGTCCACTGTCCAGCCTAGTCCACTCCCTAGGAGTCACTTTGATCTACTAGAACTCGAATGACTTTGGGTGTCGCACAAACCCTTACAACCTTTCTTCCCGTTAGCTTTCCCGAGGAGCTAACCGAACCGCCGAATCTTTACTCCCAGATTCGAGTCTTCAAGGTTTGTACTCCGATAACCTCACACACAAATCAGTGATGCAAGTTGATTGATGAAAACTACACAAAAGTCCTCACCAATTTGGTACAGAGAAGGATGAACAATATGAATGTAATACACTGACTTATTTCACTCCTTCTCTCTCAATATCTCACTCAGAAATTAACCACAAAGTAGAGCCACGTGAGAATGGTGTCTTCAATTATAGAGAGTAGCTTGTGATTGCTAGAGGGCGTTGTATTTCGAGAGAGAGCTCTGTAATTCGTAGCATACGAGTATATAAACCCTAAACCATGAAATCCGAATCTTCAAGGAGTCTTGGTGACTTTCCAAATTGATTGCTTCAATCTTTCCACCTTCTAAATACTCTGAATTGGCCATTTGAAGCACTAAAGGAAAGATTTGATTAATCAAGTCCTTGCAAAAATTGAATCAGCAAATTTCTGCACAAAACAGCGACCGGTCGACCGCACGATGGTCCCGGTCGACTGCTTGGTCCGGTCAACCGCAGGGGAGGTCTGGTCGACTGCAATCCCCGTTTGACCACAGGAGGTGGCCGGTCAACCGCACCCTGTTGCACTTGAATCCTGTGTCTATGCTCAAGCAAATCATCATCAAACACCTCATACAACTTCTTATCACAAAATATACTTGCAATTTTATCAAAGATATCATTCAATGACTATTTCATGATTATGGTACGCTAAACTAAGATCTAGATCCGCACATACGAGTATCAACTTTCCATTCAACTCTTGGTTCATATTAAGTTGTCATCTTTAATCTTGGCATCATCAAAATAATAAATGATTAAATCATGTGAATGCATTATTTCTAACACTGCTGATTGTAACGGACTAAGGTCCAGTTTTTCAATAGTGGTCCATAAAGAACTTAAAAGTTAACTCTTTCTTACATCCTGAGTAGGAGAAATCTATTTAAGGACAAGTTAGCCGAGCATTGGCCTCTTCTCCATGAGGCCAGAGGTCAGTGAGAAAGAAGATATCCTATAGAGAAAGAGATAGAATCCCACAATGGAACATAAAGGCATTAGTCGAGGGAAACCAGAATGAAACATCAGAGCATATGATGGTATTATCAATAGCAATTGAACCGTTACTTAACATTAATGCGTCATAAATACCTAACTCTTTCTAGAAAAGGCAATGGGTAGTAGCTACACTGTCCATCCAGTGGTCGTATTCCGACGAGGCAGACGGCCAACGACAAAAGGGCTTTGCTAAGCTATAACTCCCCCAATCAGGTTTGAGGGGTTTAAAGGGGAGTTTGCCTTCGAAAAGGGGGTAAAACTCGTTGACATAGCTAGAGACTAGACCCATAAAGCAAGGGCCTAGTTCGAGCTATTTATCTTGGGTCCAAGAGCCAGATACTGGAATAAGATGGTCTTTGTCTATGGGGTCTTGGTTTTCAAGGAGAAGCATTTGGAGTTGGTGGCCAAGGCTATCACTTTCCCTGGAAGGAGCGTTTGATCTGTGGGTAGCCATAGAGTTGTACTACGAAAATAGGAACAAGGGTTTCATAATCTCCCATCACTGTCACGCCCTCAATTTTAAACATAATTTAATAACACATTTACCATTAATAAAGACTCACAATCTCACCAAATTTCCCAAAAAGTACATTGATGATAGAGTTAATCAAAATAAGTTTGAAATACATTACATAAGTGGTCGCTTCGACCAAAGATCATCATCTCCAAAGCCAAAAAGGAGTTAAGTGGTTTACATCATTTGAATAGAAATAGATAAGGTACGATTTACATTACATCTTTTCAAAAATGATAAATAAAAGATGTTAAATAAATCATCCGATGCAGCTCTCAAAAGTATGCATGTCGATCCATGCAAGTCAAGCATCCCATGCTATCACTCCAAGGTCGTACCTGAAAAGAAAGAAGGGTTGAGCTCGACAGCCCAGTAGGAATGTCTACACAGGTATTACATGCATATGACATGATATGATGAGTCACACGAACATTTATATCATCACACAGAGAGATAGAATAAATGGAAGCAATATTAGAGTGAGAAATAGCATAGATAACTCTATCGTGCACCAAAGTTTCTTAATTCATTCAATTCCAAGTCCACAAATATCATGTGTCGCCAATTTGTCCGTATTATGCGTCAAAGTGTCATTCCTGGCACTCCCGAAGGCATTCCAGTACATTCTTGGCACTCCCGAAGGCATTCCAGTGCATTCCTTGCACTCCCGAAGGCATTCTAGTACATTCCTGGCACTCCCGAAGGCATTCCAGTACATTCCTGGCACTCCCGAAGGCATTCCAGTACCTTGTTCACATATGTCATGTGTCTCATAACGTTCGTGTTGTAAAAATATGCACACAAGTCATAAAGTTCATCACTTTCATCCATTAGGTTCAATATCAAAGTGCGTCACATGATTCACTTTTTATGTTCTCATTTATGGCATGATACGATGCTTAACATGATCCAAAACAATAAGTAAAGGCCAACATTTAATGTCCAAGAAAAGTAGGTTTAAGGGTTCATGAAGTTCCAATGTTGACAAGAGAATGCGCCAAAACAAGTGCCAAAGCATAGCCAAAGCAATGGAAAGTTTCAAAGGAGAAGGCACCGGTGTGCCCAAAAACAAGGCACCGGTGCTCAGTCAAATACCAAGATGCAGAGAGCAATTGACACCAGTGTCACCAAAACAAGGCACCGGTGTAAGGTCCAAAATCTGGGAAATTTCAAAGGGAGACACCGGTGTCACCAAAACAAGGCACCGGTGTCAAGTACAAAGTCTGATATACAGAGAACAAATTCAAGGGAGGCACCGGTGTATCAAAATCAAGGCACCGGTGTCATGCACTAAATCTGAGATACAGAGAACAATTGACACCGGTGTCACCAAAATAAAACACCGGTGTATCGAGTACGAACAAAGGCAAATTCTAACAGATTTCAACTCTAGACTTAGGGCTTTTCCACACAACTTCAACGCATCAAATGACAACTAAATCAAGTTCTATACGCGTAATAAGTGTGAGAAATCCCTACCTCAACTTCCGGGTTCAAGAAACAAAGCTCCAACTTCAAGTTTTAGCTTCCAAATGTTGCAAAAGGCCAAAAACACCTCCTCCAAGCAAATGGTTGCAAACCACCACCGGATATCAACCAAGGATGAGGAAAACGCGTAGGATCTCGAAGGAATTGAGGTTTGGAGCAAGTTTTTCGGTGGGGGCTTTGGATGAGAGAGCAACGTGAGGGAGGGAGAGAGAGAGAAATGGGTTTGTTTTTGAACCAATAGGATTTAGTCTGATATACACCAAATACAACCCACAAAAATTACACTTACACCCCTAGATTTCACAACGTGCTACCACAAGCCCCCAAGGTTATCACCTTATATCACATCGACCCCAAATCATGTTTTAACATCAATTTTCATATACTCCACATTAATTAAGCTTATTAACCCGAACATCAATATAAAAATTTCAAATTTTCCGGGTCTTTACAATCACCCTCAAGTACAAAGCTCTACACTGACATTTGCTTCGCAGTTTCAAATTTTTTGATCCTTCTACTCATGTTTTTATTGGTCCCAATGGCGTAAACATGTTTTTTTTATTATTATTGTAGAGTATGATGCTATACGTATATTCCTTTTTTTTTGTTTTTTTTGATAAATTACACAAAGTGGTGTGTATCATCGATTTGATTTCAAACAATTTGTGTCATTTACTGAATTAAAATAATTAAATTGATTCCTTGAAACAAAAACCAACCCGTTTGTCCTTTTTTTTTTTGAATAACTTTTATTTTTATTCAAAAAAAATTTCTTTGGATCGTCTCAATTAGAAATTTGTGAAAAAAATTAAAATATGAACCGAAGCTTAAAAGTTGAGAAATGTATTAAAACAGATGATGGTGGAAAGATGAAGATGGTGACAGAAGAGTAAGGGAAGAAATGTACAGTGTTTGTGGTGATACCACACATGGAAAACAAGGGCTCTGCTGTCCACATAATTCGGAAGTGATGCTTATATAAATAACTGAAACCACTGAGAAGACCGTCTGGGTCCACCATACTGAATACCTCATTTTGATTGGCTCTCAATTGTTTCTTTTATTGAAGTTTGAGTAAAAAATCGCAAGAAAGTTATACGATCACAAATTGTGTAAGGTTCATTTCACAATGCGTCGCTTTATGGCAATTATCAACTACGTAATAACTACGCAACGCATTATTAGGTTTGGCAAGAAAGTTATATGAACACAAATTGTGTGAGGTTCATTTCACAATGCGTCGCTTCATTGCAATTATTGACTACTTAATAACTACGCAACGCATTGTTAGGTTCCACCTGGGGTGGCTGGTACTTCATTTTCACCAGCAAAAATAAATTTCTTTAAAACGACCCCGTAAACGTCTTTTTTTTATTTATAAAAAGATATATGAAATTCTAAAATGTATTTTTCATCATTGATATGCAAAATATTATTCGTCAATTAATTTTATAATAAAAAACAACTTTTTTCCATAATTTGCATTAAAAAATGTTTTTTTTTTTTTTTTTGTGTATTGGGATAAAATGTTTGGACAATTTTACATCTTAGGTGAAATGCTGAGAACAATATCTTATGGGATCAATTTCACTTATTAACCAACAAACTTTTAACAATAATAAAACAAATTTAGAAAATTAAAGGGATCACCCATACTGCCTCCGCCTTGATGCGAGGCTAGCAATAGTACCAATGCTAGGCTGTTGCCAAAGCATAAAAAGAAAAATTTCTCCAATAAGAGAACTAGCGGTGTAACCGGTTGGGTATGGAGGAAAAAATTGCACCAAGCCGAAAATTTCAGTTTAAGATTTTTTATGTCGAAATTGAACTAAATTATTTTGGTTTGGTTCGATTCAATTTCTTCAGTTTTAGTCCGATTCGGTTCAGTTTTTTATTTTGATCGTATCAAGTCAAATGTAAAAAAAATTGGGCTTTCGATTCACAAATAAGCATTTGAGCTATTAAAGAGTTAAGTTCAATATTAAAAAAAAAATTACAGAGAACTAAAAAATATATAGATTACTAAAAAATACATAGTACAAAACAAATTTAAATTATAAAAAAAATTGCAAATACTTTTTTTTAGTTCGGTTCAGTCCTGTCCGGTGTTTGGAGGTAGAAAATTGAAACCAAACCGAAGTTCTTTATAAATAATCAAACCGAACTAAACTGATCTAGTTAAAAAACCAAATTCGAATCGAACCAATTCGATTCGAATTTTTGATTTCATTCAGTTTGCTGGTTATACTTACACCCGTAAAGAGAACTACAATCTATAAAGCTCTTAAACATGCTAATATCAACCTACAGGCGTAAATGTTAACATATCCATGGCTTTGGGCTTTGGTTCTGCTCCCACTCGCCTTCTACAGTTCTATTAGGTATTGTTAATTGTGACTTTGGTCATTAATTAATTTAATTCCAGGTGTCCACAAATTTAACACCTTAGGGGTGCTAGAGAGTTAATTAGTTTTAAAGTCTAGATTGTAGATTATTATAAAACTTTGAAATTTTAATTAGAATTTTTAAAATTGTTTGGATAAAAATGCGCAGAATAGATAATGAAGAAGGGTAGTTTGAAGAATTTAAGTAAACAATCTTAGAAATTCTTCCCAAGATGATTTTGAAATTAGGGTAAATTTCAGAAACACTCCCTCGATTCTAATAAAATCACATTGCATACTCTTGTATTTTCCAAAATCAAAGTGCGTACCCTTATTTTTTTATTTTATGTAACATTGAGGTCCATTTGCAATAATATTCCTATTCTATCCTTTCATTATAAATGGTATGAAAATGCCTTTAATATCTTTTATTTTTTGACAAAATCACATTCCTATTTTTCTATATAATGGACGTCTTTATTTTCATAAAAATAAAAAGGTAAGTTCATACATTAAAAACGCACTAGACTTAATTTTTTAAAGAGAATTTTATTTAAAAAATTATTTTTCGTAAGTTTTACGTGAAATTTGTAGGATTATTGATTCGTCTCAGAAAGGGGAATGTAAGAAATAAAAAATTCTGAAAGTTTTTAAAAAACTTCACTAATCTAAAAAAATTTCATTTTTTAAATTATTGGTTTTATATTTTTAAAGCTTGTGAATTTTTTGAATATTTTTTTTTTAAAAAAGAACAAAAGTAAAAGTGATTTTCACTGAAAGTAAAATTTTATTCTTTTCATCATTTTGTGGTCTATTTAAAATAGGATTTTTATCTTTTTGTTAATTTATTGAAATATAACGTTTTGGTCATTCTTTTCATCATATTGTGGTCTTGATGAAAGAAATAAAAAATACGATTTTTTAACAAGTTCTGGAAAGATAAAAATAATTTTAAAAATAATTATTTTTGAGATTCATGAAGTTTTTAACAAACTTTCAGATTTATTTACTTTTTATGTTTCTTTTTTCGAGGAGAATGAATAATCTTATTAAAAATTAACTTAAAACTTATGAAAGATAATTTGTAAACAAAATTAAGGTCAGTAGGTGTGTAATATATGAACTTATATATATATATATATATATATATATATATATATATATATAATGAAAATAAGGCATCAATTATGTAGAAAAAGATGGAGGTATTTTTATCAAAAAATAAAAGATGTTAAAGGCATTTTCATACCGTTGTATAAAAGAAAGGGTAGAATAGGTACATTATAGCAAATGTACTTGAGTGTCACATACAATAAAAAATAAGGGTATTCACTGTAATTTTAAAAAATGCAGGGCTATGCAGTGCGCTCCTCTCAAAATCGAGGGGGTGTTTTTTGATATTTACCCTTGAAATTATGCATTTTTCAGTATATTTTTCAAAATGTATTATTTTGGTATAGTACATGTTTAAATTAGTTACAAACACTTGTAAGGCATCGTTTGGTTCGGGACTAATACAGGAAAAATTAAGAGTTTTGTAATTAGTAGTACTGGATTATTTGTCTTGATACTAATTTAGTTTTGAATCCTACATAATTTTCTGTTTGATTCACGCAAGATTAATATTAGGATATCTTATGGTTAACTAATGTCACGTTTGTTTCTCTCACTAAATTTTAAGATTAGTGAGAGGTGATATACAACTCAACTTAAAATCAAATAATTTTCTAAATTTGTAGTCAATTTTTAGAAGCAATTTGTAGGCAAAAAAACAATTGCTAGAGATAAAAAAAAATATGAAAAAGCGTAATAGAGTGAAAAAATAAGTTATCATTGACAATTTGGCATGGAAGGCTATTATAACAATACCAAATTGGTCCCAAAAAATTGTGCTTGTGATTTGGACCCTAGTTCAAGATTTTGAATACCGGATCGGCTTGAGTACTGGTTTGTCTATTGGTATGGTATGTACCGGTATTGGTTATATACCGAGTATCGTATCAGATTTATCGCAACTATCAATATATATATATAAACCATAGAGAGAGTGCCAAAAAAAATTTTTTTAAAACAAAACAACAAATTTTTCTATGTAAGAACATATATAAACAGGAGTTATTCATTGAGAAAAAAAAAGATATCTTTTTAATTATGGACGGTGTAAAGTATTATTCATCGGTTTTATTTTCATTCATATGCAAAACAATTTTTTTGCATAATCTACATATTAAAATAACTTCTTTTCTTTTTGGATGAAATGCAATTTGTACAATTTTATACACTAGGTGAAATATTTAGAATAATTTTTTTACCTCAAGTAAAATATTTGGGACAATATTATAATTTAAATAGGATCAAATTCACTAACTTATTTCTAAACCTCTAACAAATAATAAAAGTTATAAAAATTGAATGGAGTCAAGTGGCCCCCTCAACTTATATAAATCCACCCATATATAGTACCAGGTTCTTTTCCATGTAAAACAAGAGAGTTCAGTAGTTTAGGTTATGGACGATTTTCGGATAGAGACACATGCAATCACACATAAAACACACACATTTGCCATGTTTTCTAGGAGTTATCAGAACCTCAGACAATTTGTTGGTGTGGCATTGTCTAATTTCTCTATTATATCCTTAACTATGTGAAATAGAACTTCTTTCTATTCAGTGGCTCTATATTTATCATTGTCACAACGACCTGCAGTGTTGTCTCTTCCACGTAAATTTATATTATGTACGTCACTCTTGATAAAGTAATGATGTGTTCATGAATTCGTTGATTATCAAAATATCATGTAGCAGATTAGTTTGTATGTTGTTCAGTTGTTTGAAACCTACATAACATCCTCAGTTGTAAAATGCACATAATTTAAGTGGTTTAAGGCCAGGGGCAGAACTACTCATGGACCAGAGGGTCCGGGCTCACCCCAAAAATTTTTAAAAAAATTTAAGACTTAAGCATAAACTTTGAGAATTATAAAAAATTTAGGACAGAATTTGAAATTCTGATTCCGCTCCTGTCTAAGGTTTTAGAAAGACTTCTCTACCTGAGTATTATATATATATATATATATATATATATATATATATATATATATATATATATATATATATATATATATATATATATATATATGAGAGTTGATCGGAGCTCTTAACTGGCCCAGGGTCTGGGGTGGGTCTAATGGAATGTGATGATGGTGTTGGGGTGCTAGATTAAATTAGGAAGAATTTGGACAAGTGGAGTGTGAATTGGTAATAAAGGAAGGGTGGTAAGTGAATAAGGGAGTGAGAGTGGAAGACAATTTGGAAAATGCTTTCTTAGATTAATAGATTGAGTACAACTTGGCTCTATTTATAGACACCAATGGATTGTTCTAGAAGCACATCTCTCTTCATGCTTCTAGATGCTTCTAGTGGAATCCATGAGCTTCCATCATATTCCGGAACATTCTAGTAGAACCTAAAACATTCTAGCATGTTCTAGTATACTCCACAATATTCCGGAAGAATCTAAAAGACTCTAGCATATTCTAGAAAATTCCGGAGCTTTCTAGAGAAGTCTAGATATTCTAAAAAGTTCTACACAATTCTAGATATTTAATTGAAAGATTACAAATTACTTTTTAACACTCCTCCTTAATTTGTAATCTTCATGACTTCATGAAATTGAGAGAATTTTTCTGCGGCCACTGCTTTGGTCATTATATCAGCTAGCTGCTCTTTCGTGTTGACAAACTCGAGCTGAATTTCTCCGTTCTGCACTAAGTCTCTAATAAAGTGATGTCGAAGCTCAATGTGCTTTGTCCTGCCGTGAAAAACTGGATTTTTACTCATTGCTATGGCTGACATATTATCGCAGTAGATGATTGTAGGTCCTTCCTCTTTATGCTCCATGTCCGAAAGAATTCTTCTAAGCCATACAGCCTCACATGTTGCATCTGTAGCTGCAATATATTCAGCTTCTGCCGATGACAGAGCAATTGTCCTTTGCTTTTTTGAACTCCAAGCGATAATGTTGGATCCCAAGCAAAATACGTAGCCAGACGTGCTCTTTCGATCATCGATTGATCCAGCCCAATCGCTATCGGTGTAGCCAATAAGCTTGCTGTCATTTTCTTTTGTGTACCTGATGCCGAGATTCTTCGTCCCTTGAAGATAACGCAAAATCCGTTTTGCAGTAGCATAGTGTAGCTTGCTCGGCTCATGCATAAATCTGGAAATAAGATTCACAGAATATACGATGTCGGGCCTTGTATGAGTGAGATAATTGAGTGAACCAACCAATTTCCGGTAGGTTGTAGCATTGATCTTCTCCGCTCCATCATTCAGCTGCAACTTGTCATTTAGAGAGAGTGGAGTAGAAACTGGCTTGCAGTTATTCATGCGGAATTTCTTCAATAAGTCTTCAAGATATTTTTCTTGCGAGATGAAAATCCCACCTTTGGATTGTCTTACTTGGATGCCGAGAAAATATCTCATTAGCCCGAGATCAGTCATCTCGTACTCCTTCATCATGGCCTTTTTGAATTCTTCCAGCATTGATGTATTGGTGCCTGTGTAGATTAAATCATCAACATACAGGCAAACGATGAGAAAGTCTTGCGTTCCTCCTTTTTTGACATAGAGTGATGGTTCACTTCGGCTTCTTTCAAAACCATTTTGACAGAAATACTTGTCAATGTTGCTATTCCAGGCTCGAGGTGCTTGCTTCAAGCCGTATAGTGCCTTCCGAAGTCGATACACCTTGTCTTCTTTTCCTTTGACAGTGTAGCCTTGCGGTTGCTCCACATAAACTTCTTCTTCTAGCTCGCCATTGAGAAAGGCAGATTTGACGTCAAGTTGATATATTGGAAGCTCGTACTGTGCCGCCAAGGCAAGAACTGTTCTGATTGTCTCCATGCGAGCGACCGGAGCAAATGTTTCATTGAAGTCCACTCCAGGCTGCTGTGAGTAGCCTTTTGCCACTAAGCGTGCTTTGTGTTTCTGAATTGATCCATCTTCTTTGTATTTTGTCTTATAGACCCATTTGAGCCCGATTACGTCTTTGTCTTTTGGCAGCTCCACGAGATCCCATGTGTGATTTTTCTCGATAGTTGCAATTTCCTCATCCATTGCCTTTTTCCATATTTCTTCACTAGCAGCTTCTTCAAAGTTCTGTGGTTCACAAGTGAAGAAGGCAAAATCACACGAGTCATATATGTCCCGTAAGGAACGTACCTTTCTTGTTGGATTGGGATCCTCCGGTGATGAGCTCTCTGGGCCATCTTGCGGGCTTTGGTTTGGACTTGGGTCCAGAGTCAAAGTTTCTTGCCCATCTCTTACATCAAAAGGCTCAAAAACCTTTTGCTTTTGGAAGGAATTGTCCTCCCATTTCCATGCAGCAGCTTCATCAAATATCACATCTCGAGAAACCACAAATTTATTTGTATTTGGATTATAGAGACGATATCCTTTGGACTCGTCACTATATCCGATGAAAATATATTTCTCCCCTTTTTCGTCAAATTTTTCCCTTTGTTCTGAGGGAACTAATGCATATGCAATACATCCAAAAACCTTGAGAAAATGTACCTGTGGTTTCTCTTTATACCATGCCTCGTATGGTGTTTTGTTCCATACTGCCTTCGTGGGAGATCGATTGAGGATGAAAACGGCAGTATTGACAGCTTCAGCCCAGAAAGTGTTAGGTAGGCCTTTGCCTTTGAGCATGCTTCGAGCCATCTCTGCAATGGTGCGGTTCTTCCGCTCTGCTACTCCATTTTGCTGAGGTGTCTTCCGGACTGTAAGTTGCCTCTTGATTCCCTTCTCCTTGCAATACTTCAGGAATGGGGTGTAGATGTATTCGCCTCCACGATCCGTCCGTAGTGTCTTTATTAGTCTTCCGCTTTGTCTCTCCACCAAGGCTTGAAACTTGAGAAATACAGAAAAAGGCTTCTGATTTCTTCTCAAGGATGTAAAGCCACATTATCCTTGTGTAATCATCAACGAAAAGGAGAAAATATCTTTTTCCTCCAAGTGATGGTGTTCTGGTAGGGCCAAAAATATCAGAATGCACCAATTCTAAAGGTGCTTTAGCTCTCCAAGCGAGCTTTGGAAATGGGAGTCTATGCATTTTCCCATATATACACCCTTCACAAACTTTATCAATTTTATCAATATTTGGTAGCCCTTTCACCATATTTTTCTCCTTTAGAAGCCTCATGCCCTTGTAATTTAAGTGACCATATCTTAGATGCCACAAGTATGAATCATCAACTTTTTCTCCTTTAAGGGCAAAATTTTCATTAAGTGACATCGTTAAAGGGAAAATTTTATTTGGGGTCATTTTGACTTTGGCCACTGTAAAATTTTTCTTTTTGTCAATAATTATGCACTCATCATTATCAAATTTAAGTGCATAGTCTTTTTGCATTAATTGCCCCACACTTAGTAAATTTTGAGTTAGCCCAGGAACATAAAGGACATCAGAAATTAATCTTTTGTTACCTCCCTTCGTGTAGACGGCGATGACTCCTTTTCCTTCAACATTTTGCAGCTTCCCATCTCCCAGCTTTACTTGTGAAGAGACTTTATCGTCAAGCTGCACAAACTTTTTACGATCGCCTGTCATATGATTACTGCATCCACTATCCAAGTACCAAATGTTATCTGATTCCTCTTGAGCATTCATGCAAGAGAATAATTGTTCTGCTTTATTTTCTTCCGAAAAATTAGCTTTGTTTTTTCCTTGATTGAACCAACAATCTTGATCGGAATGATTAGAAACTTTGCATCTCTTGCATTTAAATCTGCAATCTTTGGATGCATGATTGGTTTTCTTGCAAATAATGCAAGGAGAGTTAAACTTACTGCTATTTTGGCCTCCACGTCCTTTTCCTTTGTTCCGGGCTTGAAATGCATTTTGACCTCCACGTCCTTTTCCGTTCGTGCCTCCTCCTCGAGATGAGCATTTTTCTTGATTTTCTTGGTTGCTTCCTCCAAAATTGATTTTGCTTTGAAATGCTTGCTCCAAGGATTGATTTGTGAACCTGCTCATTCTTTGTTCATGTGCCTCGAGAGAACTCATTAGTTCATGTCGAGTAAGTTTAGATAAATCCTTGGATTCTTCGATAGCGACGACAATATGCTCAAACTTTGGAGGCAAACTTCTTAAAACTTTTTCGACAATTCTTTTATCCGGAAGGGTATCTCCATAACTTCGGATTTGATTGACAATTTCAGCAACTCGGGAAAAGAATGTTTGAACAGATTCATTTTCCTTCATTGCTAGATTATCAAAATCTCTCCAAAGTGTTTGAAGTTTAATGGAGATAACCTTATCATAACCTTGATACTCAACTTTTAGTGTCTCCCATGCTTCTTTTGAAGTTTTTGCACCCAAAATTCTTGGAAAGATCGATTTGCTTACCCCACGTTGAATGTTGAGTAGAGCCAATGCATCTCTCTTCTTGTTCTCCTTGAACTTCTTCTTCCTTGCTTCCGTCCATGTTGCTTCTTCTTCGTCATTTGCCGGTGCCTCGTATCCGCTTTCAACAAGATCCCACAAGTCTTGTGAGATGAATAGAGTCTTCATTTGAATGCTCCAATATTCATAGTTCTCTCCCTCAAATATGGGGATGAGAGTTTGTGCATAGTTGAAAGTGGAGGAGTTGGCTTCCATGTTGGTTAATAGGAGAATAAGGAGGACAAGGATGTATTTGGGGAACCTGCTCTGATACCAAAATTGTTGGGGTGCTAGATTAAATTAGGAAGAATTTGGACAAGTGGAGTGTGAATTGGTAATAAAGGAAGGGTGGTAAGTGAATAAGGGAGTGAGAGTGGAAGACAATTTGGAAAATGCTTTCTTAGATTAATAGATTGAGTACAACTTGGCTCTATTTATAGACACCAATGGATTGTTCTAGAAGCACATCTCTCTTCATGCTTCTAGATGCTTCTAGTGGAATCCATGAGCTTCCATCATATTCCGGAACATTCTAGTAGAACCTAAAACATTCTAGCATGTTCTAGTATACTCCACAATATTCCGGAAGAATCTAAAAGACTCTAGCATATTCTAGAAAATTCCGGAGCTTTCTAGAGAAGTCTAGATATTCTAAAAAGTTCTACACAATTCTAGATATTTAATTGAAAGATTACAAATTACTTTTTAACAGATGGGCCGTGATTGAATGCTGTCCAAAGGGCTTCGGCGGGTTGGCCGGTTAAGGTTTGGGCTGCCACCCCACCATGTAGTGGAGAATTTATGAAGTCTAACCACCAAGCTCATGTACAGTTACTGGAAAAGCTTAGTAAACCTAACCACCTTAATTTCTCTCACGAACTCAATAAAAGCACGATAACTATTCCAAGTTTGCAACCAATGCCTTCCTTGTCTCTCCATAATTACAATGAGGAAAATGTATGGAATGGAGGAGGAAGAACCAAAAAGAGGACATAATTTCGGTTCTGCGCCTGAAATTCTGCCAACTTCTGTTTTTTTTGTGTATTTTGGGTAAACACAGGTGCAATTGCTTTCCTTTAACTTCCCTCTGAAATATTGATGAAATATAGGTCGGAAAATCTCATGGAAAATTTAATGACATGATTCATTCTGGATGATACGGTCTGGTGCTCACAGGATTGCAATGTATAATCTACCCTGCAGTTGCTGAATATGTCTGTTAAACTACCAACAGCATCTATTGTGGTGGAGTTACTATTGGCAATTACATCATCAGCTTTTTCTGAGTCAGAATTATTATGATGCACCCTCTGTTCCGAGGCTCTGAGAATCTTTACTCTTTTGCAGGTGTGATAGGACGACCATTTACTTTTCTCATTTCCCTCGAAGATTAAATAAGCACACCCATCACTAGAGATTAATCTTATAGTATTTGTTAAGTTGAGTTTAATTTAAGTGGTAAAATGACTAACAAAAGATAAATATTAAATTCGGTTATCTCAAGACTGTTCTAAATAGACAAGGGTTAGAGATTGTAAGTCAATTCAACTTATAACGAGAAGTTTATAGTTGAATATGAAATTCTAGCTATAGAAGATACGGGTTTCGAAAAATTCAAATAAGACTTATTTTTTTAGTGGCCAATTATTAGCAATCTTAATCCATTTCTAATGAGAAATTGGGAGATAAATTAAGACTCGGATTGTTGAGGGGGGAACTTCTCTAACAAGGCACACACACACATTCGGTAAAGATATTATAATTTATTATTGCAAGTATTAGATATTCAGAACTTTCTTTGAAATTCCGTGGATTTCACTATTTTTGGAATCAAGTTGCATATAAGGACATGGTTGTTGAATATGTGTACCAATTTTAGAGAGGATCTCTAGCCCCTCTTCCAGGAGCTAGGTAAAAGGTGGAGTAAAAATTTATTTGGAGCCTGACCCTTGGGAATGGTCAAATGGTGATTGAACGATCTGAAAATCAGTGAGTTACATTGCAAAAATGCAAAAGGATTGTTGGGTTTATGAATTTAGTTACACAATATTGTTCCTGTGAATACCATCGGCAGTTGGATTAGAATGCCATGAAAACCTTAATCCAAACCCTCTGTAACACCAATTGATTTTAGGAGACAGCGAAAGGTGGTCCGGCAATGGCTGAACTCAGATTGTGACGTAGGTTTTTAGTTAGTTCATATAAGCTGCATTTTTGGGTGGCTGGTCATAATTCTGCGCTATTTTTCTCGCATACCATCCGAAAATGGATACACAGTTAATCTCTGACTTATCCAACGTCACCCTTTGTAAAGAGAGGGACCATGCTGGATATAGAAGTGGAGATTTACCAATTCATAGGGCCATCGTCAAAGAGTTACTGCTCATTTATTTGTCTCAACAACCCATATGTTGAACAATAAATTTTACTGTCAAAATCACTCTTACAAATTTTCGGATAAATATTGTTACTGCAATTCAGTTCTTTGTATGCATAATATGATCAGGTTTTTTTTTTTTTCATATTTTCTTCATTTTATTTTCTTAACTAATATGTATTTCCTTTATTTTTTATTTTTTTGTTCGTTTTCCTTTGTACAAGTTGAAACCGCAAGGTATGCTGCCAAAGCAATGGTACTTTCGATGGACATTGTACAGATTTTATTGCAACATCACAATTGTTCTTGTACGTGTTCATAAAAACAATCACCTTTTCAATCTTATTGACAATTGAGTTGGTTGTTTTAAGCATTTTCTTTTTTATCTCGAAGAAACCAATAACTCCGCACTGGCCTTGGTACCTTTGATACATCTGCTTGAGGGAGGCTACTGAGCAGAAATTAAGTTTTCTGTACGGTTAGCACCAGTGGTATCGTTCTAGTAATGTGCTTGGCTTACCATAAATCAAGCAGCCGGATAATGTTTGGCGCAATTCAGTTTGAGTCGAGTTCGATCTGAATTAAAGTTTAAACAAAAAGGAAGCATCTCTTTTTGGTAATGTCATTCCCATATCAGCTACATGTTCAGCATATCCCTTGCATTTCTTCCTTCGTACAATTTTTTGCGTGATTATTTTGCTGGTCTGTGTTACATGAACTCGGGTGCTAGTATCGAGTGTAGCGTCCTCTCCACATTCATGGTGAATTTGAATTTCAAAATGTTCTTACCAGGTGGATGTGAACTAAAAGTACTAGACACAAATCTCACACCTTTAGGCACACGTGGAATACACCATTAACAGGGACATTAGAGAGTCTCAAGGCACCTGAAAATTTACATAATACGAATCCATTGCAAGTGTAGCACAGAGTTTGCTTGTCAAACAATTCCTGAAACCTAACAAAGACATGCTAGGGACCCAACCAGATTCAATATTGTACTCTCGTTCATGTTATATATCGGAGCTTAATCTTAAGTTTCTGATGTGCTTGGCGGGCTAAAACGTTTGTTTGGTCAATATTGTACTCGTTCCTGTTACATCTACAATTGGAGCTTAATATGGGTAAGGACTGGATAGTCCAAGTAGCCCCTCAAGACCTGCATATAGTCTTAAGTTTATGATGTGCTTGGCAGGCTAAAATGCATTTGTTTGGTCAATGCCAGTTGAATTCCCTTGCGATTGAACGATTCGTATGTGTAACAACCGGAGACCACAAGCTATACAACAAAGATTGCACCAGATTTGAAATACTACTACCATTTGAGAAAAACAAGCACTGTTCTCGGCCAGACTGATCTACCACTAGTTCACAGGCAAATAATTAAAACCTCTCCAAAAACACATACAACGAAAACTAAAATCTAGGCTGGAATAAAACAAAAGGTGAATGGGAAGTTCTAAGTTATGTGAAAGGGTCTTGGTTTACTTTTTGTTCACTAATGGAAGTCAATACCCGAACCTACTATCTTGCAGGGTGGTGAAATGCTTTGTTGCTGCTTCTCTGCCCCAAACAAACACCACCACAAGGCAAGGATCATTAAGGTGCGTTCTTGACTTATTCCCTTTGTTTTTACACCTCAGAGTAAACACCGCCTCGTTATTTTTTCCTGGTTACCTTCAGTTGATTTTCACTGCAACAACGAAAACGACATGGGAAAAGTCAGACCCTTCAGCTATTTAAGAGAAGGAAATGGGAGTTCTTAGATGCGTGGAATAGACCGAGTTTGATGAACACATATCACTAGAATCTTTGATATGCACGTATCGCTTTACCATCTACATTCTTTAGGGAAAATACTTTCTCCATGAAACTAACAGTGATAATCTTTAGAAAAACGGAAAACATGACATTTAAATTGCAAGACAAGTTTGCAGAGTGGCTTACATCTGAAAATGCCCTTCGGGTCATGCATTCTCACCACCCACAGCAGTTTTAATCCGTTCAACTGTGCAATTAATAAGGCTATTAACCGTTGCCACAGATCCGAGAGACAGTTTTGCTGTTGGAACTGAATCAACTAAGATTTGAAATGCTACAGTCAGTAGTGATCCCCCAGATCCAGCTTCTGTTATTCCTCCTCCATGATGTGTAGCCCCGTCCGGAAGTATAGCAAAACCAGATGGTAGGAGGGCAACATAATCCGGGTCTCCACCATTTAAGACCACGTTCATGGCCACAATATCAACCGGAGCATAGATAACGTAAGAGCATGTGGCGTCGATGCAACTCTCTTGGAGTATCAGCATGTTGCTCTGGCTTGAGTTTGCACTCTACATGCAATTTTCATGATTTAAATTTGTATAGCAGTTTACATTTTAACATTATGAGCCGGATGAATATATAGGAAGCATGAAAAACTTACATTAACTCGGAGTAGGGACACTGAGTTGCCAGGATCACGACCATTAGCAATGTGTGCCATTTCTTGAACTAGGCCACCGTTTGAGAGGATATCCCACTATATTAGGAAAAAAAAAACACGATTTGTTAAGATAGATACTTCCAGTATTACAAACATCAAGATTTGATTAAATATGTCCTGTTAGCATAAAGATAAGAATAGAAATAGCTTTTGTAGTACAGTAGAATAGTTTCAACTCTCAACTATTTGTGGTGTCTTTTCTCCCCTTCTAAATTTTGGTTTGATTTGATTATATCTCTAATAGTCAGAGAATGCATAGCAGTGTCAAGTTGATGAAATATCTCGCAAGGTACAACGTAATGGTTTCAAACTTTCAGGTGCTCGTGCTGTCTTTTCCCCTTCTACAATTTGAATGTCTTACATATAGTAATGACAGAACAAAACAACTACATGAAATGATGCATCGTAATAAAAAGAAAGGAAATGTCAATTCTGAATGGTGCAGCATTAGCTATGCAGGAATTATCCTCAACAAAAACATTATTGACACTACAAATTGTGTAACATTTTGATATTGCAGTAATTATCCTCACCTTAGCTCTGCTGTATTAAGAAAGGAGAGTGAATGGAAAGTTGTTTGGTTTAATACCTCACTTCTAGAATTCTCATTGCGTAGAAAATCAAACACTCGTTTTGGCGGGACAGGGAGCCAAAATGAGGTTGCAGCGCTTAGTACGATACCAGGTGGCCTCCCAGGATCATCCATACTCTTTCTGGTCATCACCCTCACATCGTCTGCCCCACTTCCTGATAATGTGGTCCATGTGTGCGCCGTAGAAGCACCAACCCCAGTGCAGAAGCTCATTGTCATCCTCTCAGCTAGTTTCAGCATACTCTTTCGTCCTTCTGGGGTCGTTATGACTGTATTAAGGTACAAAACGTAAATCCTACAAGATGGGAGCGATGTTTTTGTCGACTATTTTTTTAAGATAAAAAATACATTACCTCCAACATCTCCTGCTGGTATGTTGTTGGCCATAACGCTTGCTAGGCGTTCACATTGTCGGTCCAACGTTGCTACCCAACGTTTTGCTCCAAATGCAAGACCTGAATTAACTAGTGGTCTGTATATGTCGTGAACAGCCCTATCATCCACTTCCACATGTTCAACCCATATGACCTAGAAAATTACAAAGATTAACATAGGAGTTTGTGATGTAACTACGTCCAGCAAGTATCTGTGCAATAAAAGACATTAAGGGTTCTCACCTTTGAGTAGCCATTTGGTAGTTCTTGAATCAAACAACCAGATGGCCGCCTTCTGCATCGCGAGATTGTACTAGGACGCAAACTGTCTAGGGAAACGTCAACCACTACCCAAGTTCCTTCTGCATGTTGTTTACAGTACCTTACAAAGTAGTTTTCTCGATTTGGAACCAGTGGCGAAGGGACTTGAAACTCAGCTGACATCTGACAAAAATAAATTGCAAATATATTTGATTTTTGAATCATTTAGAACCATTTTAAATTAAGATGAAGCAAGATTTATACCACTTGTAAAGCTCCATTGTAATTCCCTGCAACTCCAGTTGATAGTACTTCTAAAGTCACTGCCCTTGAAACAATGCCCGAAAAAACGCTTGTCCATTGATTCTAATTAAAGTTTTTAAGTTAATTAATTAGTACATAATCAACTAACACACTGAAATGATGACACAAGAGAGGTAAGCCTACCACATCCATTAGAATCTCAACAAGGCTAATGTGATTCATAATAATGACTGCAGACTCGCGAGAAGCTTCCGATATCAAGCCCAGAGGCTTCGGTCCAATTCCTCGAGGGAAGGTTTTGAAGTAGTCATCTTCACTCAAAATCTCTGTGGAGTTGTCTGGGCTCAGAATCCACAAGGGTTCACCAGCTTGGGCCATTCTGATAACTTCCTCCATTGCTGCAACTGCAAGCTCAATGATCATGGGCTTGTCCGCCTCAGTGGGGCTGGACACGGACCTAAGAAGCTCGTTGGCCCCATATAAGTCCCCTACCAAACCCGGTTGTGGCCCGAAATTTCCAAACCCAATATCAAGTGATCTTGGTGTTCCTTGAGGATATGAAAGCATGGACTTGCCTACATACTTGGCTGCCATTCCAGATATCCTGTCGATCTGTTAACAACGGTGGATTGATTAGCTTCATGAGATGACCTCAGGCGTGATGGGTAATCTGTTGATAAAAAATAAAAGTACCTCTTCTCGAAGACGAACATTCTCGATCCTCAAATGCTGCTCGTCAAAGGACATCTCACCAATGGCAGCTGGACCTCCGCAGTTGGGGCAGGCAGCATTGCTTAGTGCTTCTTTGTACCTCATGTTTTCTGCTCGAAGCTTTTCGTTCTCCGCCCTAAGCTGTGAGTTCTCATGCCTCTCATGTTGGGACTGTCATAATCACAGGCAACATATTTGGCTTATATATACGGGTCTCACGTGTACACAATTGTAAATGTTTAGGAAGGTGCCAAACATAAATTTGGAAGCCATTCGGGCAGGGCATCTCCATCTAACGTTGCTAAATGAATCTGAGTGACTTGTGTTCCGCTTGTTAAAAATTCCTCGGAGATTAACTCAATGTTCTTATCAAAAAAAGAGATTAACTCAATGCATAAAGAATCACAATTCTTAAGCTCGCTATACTTTTAAATTACAACAAATAATTTAATTATAAGCTTATATTAATTCTAAACAAAGTAAGCACTCTATTCATGCTCAACTCGATTATATCTAATTTAAAATTGACCCAGTCGATCACTAATGAAAATTAAATACATATTCCAAGCTATTAAACTGCCACTGTTCCATTTTAGCTTTGTTTATTGAGCAGAACCCCATGTGAACTATGAACCAACAAAAACAAGAATGCCTTTGAGCTCTTGTTCGAGTAGTCTTATCTTCACATTTCACACACGGGTTGACGTATTTTTTTGTCTTTGATCAATCTCTGAAAAAAAAAAATTGGTTACTCAAAATTTTCAAAAATGGCTTTTGAACTTACTACTATGTTATTAGTGTCTTAAGAGGAGATGGAACTCACTAAACCCGTTTTAACTCATAAGAAGAGTGAGGATTGAACACAACCAGATTCATCCATGTATATGAGTGTAGATTAATTACCTTCATCTGTGTGCGCTTGTTTTGGAACCAAAATTTAATTTGCAAAGGCTCCAACCCTAATCTTCTTCCCAAATCCTTCCTTTGCTTATCATCCGGATGTGGGCACTCCTTGAAAAAACTGTACCCACACAAAAAACAAACGACAATTAGATTTATCAAAACATCTCTCTCTCTCTCTCTCTCTACAAATACACAAGAACAGTATGAACACTTACGCTTCCATTTCCTGGATCTGATGCTGCGTGTGCCTGTGGTACCGCTTCTTCTTGGACCGTTGGTTTGGATCCTGATCATCACCGAAAGGCGATTCCATGATATCAGTCCCTGATTTGCTCTCGAATTCATCGTCCCTGATCAGATTCATCTCACTTTCCGGGGTTTTGTGGCCCATATCTAGCAAATGATGCCCATCAAACATGCTTGGCTGAAACATCTTGATAGATGATCCTTGGGGCTAATTCCCCAAGTTATTGTTCTTCAATCTGATAAAAAAAAACACTAATATTTTAGATTCAAGAACAATGCAAGTGCATGCAATGCAAGAAATTAAAGGAGAAAACCACAGGTTACAAAGTTATTGAAGTTGATTCCTATAAGTGAATAGTTTTTTTAGGTCCGGAAGAAAATTGTACAGAAAAGCAATCGATGATCCAGATAAAAATTGTTATTTTATTTTTGCACTTCTTTTTATTATGGACCATTGCTCACTTATTTCTCCCTCCATACCCTTTCCTCTCTCTGAACTTTTATCGTCTCTATCGAGAAGGATATTGCTTGAGTAATCATTGTAATGCCGCATATTTAGATCTAATAGAGTCCATCAGTAATTAAGTAATGAGAAAAAGAGATACATATGAAATTCGCCACAGAAGTTTTAGACAGTAAATACATATACAGGTTTAGATTATTCAATGGAGAGGGAGGGGGAGAGAGAGAGAGAGAGAGAGAGAGAGAGAGAGAGAGAGAGGGAGAGAGAGAGAGAGAGAGAGAGAGAGAGGAGGAGAGAGAGAGAGAGAGAGAGAGAGAGAGAGAGAGAGAGAGAGAGAGAGAGGTGCTTTGAGTCCTGACCTTGACTGTAAATTAGCTCCGAAGGAAACCAAAATCGATTCCTTCTCGGCATATATGGAAGACACCTTCAAACCCTAGCTAGAAGGTATTCATCTCTCTCTCTCTCTCTAGAGAGAAGGTGATGACGTTTGGGGCGTTGAGTTTTTAATAGATTCTCTGGCACTGTCTGAGCACCAAGCTAATGAGATGGTTGCTTACATGTAAAGACAAAACCGAGATGACTTTTGTTTTGTGCTTTCAAAAACAAAACCTCTTTTATCCATACAATCTGTCGTTACTTGTCTAAAAGACCCATTTTAGAAAAATGATTTTAGCATCGCAGAGTTGACTCGGTTTGGAACTCCCCTTTGACGCCCACCAATTTCAAAACCAGCTCTTTTGTAACCTCCACGAAGATCTCGCTCCAGTCCAACCCTCTCTCTCCCTCTCTCTCTCTCTCTGTATCTTCAAAACATAACGGAAGAATAAATTAGGATATAAGTAGAGTGGACTTTTTTGGAGAAGTGAGAGAAACCCTTTTCAAGTTATAGGACTAAACAAGGGGGAGATAGGCCAGATCTGGTTTTCAGAGACACGGGTCAAAGGAAAATCACTTTTTGGATGATGATGAGTGGTTTAAAGATGGTTGAGATTTGGGTTTTCCCTTGTGAAGAGAATTTAAGAAGAATTGTTGGGGATGAGAGAGAAAGAAGTAAACGGACGAGAAAAAAGAGGAGATAGCGAATCAAGAGAGAAAGAGAGAGGGATATGAAGAGGGTGAGAAGGGGAAGACAGAAGCGAACAGGCGGAAAAGATGTGGTAGGGAGAGGAGTTATTGCAGAGGGTATGGAGAGAGAGAAGGGGGGAGAGAGAGAGAGAGAAGGTGATATTGCATTTATGAGAATGGGAGGAGGTTTTATCGCTCAGGAGAGAGAAAATTTATGATCTGATATTGTAAAAATTCGATCTCTAGGTGCATGGCGAAAGCAAAAGGACTCACGGGTGTATTTGTTCAATATTTCTAAAATAATTTTTTTTAAAAAAAAATTTGAGATATTATTTAGTGCAAGTATTTTATAAAAATTTGAGAGTTAAATTTTTTCGACATTTTCTACGTGTTTTATCTCTCTCTTCTTTTATAGAAAAATAAATATTATTTTATAAAAAAGTAACAATATTTGGAAAAAAATTTCCCAAAAATAATTCTCAAAAATTTTCTGAGAAAAAATCCAACCGAACACTTAATTCCACTACTTTCACTCACTCCATTTTCTTTGAAAAGTTTCATTAGGTTTCTAAGGGTGAATGCTTCTGATATATGGGCGGTTGAACTAAATATATTATTTCCTAATACTGAGTAATTTCAGTGGTTAGTAATTTTTTCTTAAAATGTTTGATTAAGTTATCCGTCCAGAAGAGAGACATTCAACAAAATAAATCTAAATCGAGACAAATTCACACAAGACAAATAATAATACGCAAAATGTAATTTTGATTTCTTAAATCTTTATTATATTTTGATCTTAAATTTTTCTCGTCACAACGAAGAATTAATTTTCAAAAAATTAACCTCAAATATAATAACAATTATGAATTGACATAAACCAATACTTTCATGAACTTAGGACAAACAAGCCCTAAAATCGACGATAAAAAAAGTTGCAATGACTTCTTTGTAGTTCCATTACAACACCGGCTTTGCATAGATTGGGTATATAGGCATTAGCCCATTTTAGTGAAAGGATGTAGTACTTGTTTACATTCCTTGATTTGTGAGGACAACAACTATGTCCAACCACATTTGCATTGCCTGCATCCTAAGTTGAGTAGATCCCTATGCGCAGCCCGATGAATATAACGTAAAATCACGTACTTTCCATTATTTATCTTTTTCACCAACAAAAATAGATGTTAATTTCCAACAAAAAAAATAAAAGGTATTTGACATCTGCGGCTCAGACAACAGTTTTCGAAGGCATAAGGGCACACTTAGCTACATTTTTCATGTCCCACCAACCATACTGTCTGACCTTTATCATTGTAATCGCATCGATCATCATAGCTGAATATTGTACCTTTTTTCGATGTTCAATTCTGTCCAACGCATGCTTACACATGTTCAAAATTAATGCACGTAAAAATGATTAGACATAGATCAAGATACCAACAATCATGGTTGCAACAGCCTTCGGGCTTATCTGTTATCATTGTTGTAATTTCTACGCTATACCAAAAAATGGCATCACCGATGAAGTCTCCAAACTAACTCATAACCAATACATTCAAAGATTTGATACTTTGTATGTTCTTTGATTCATGTCACACATCCCCCATTGTCGTGAACAACCCAATTTTGCAATAGTTGGCCGAAATTTTTTTTTTTTTGAAAGGCAAAACGAATTATATATTAATTGGTAAAAAAACAAATACACTTTTACACAGAGTCCCTGCTGGGGAGAGACCTGCATAGCCCTACTTTTCTACTAAGCCCTTCCTCACTGCAAAAATTAAATGGTACAGAGGGTGGGTGGACCAACCCGAACATGACTGACCTTAATTCAGCGTGATTGCCCTAACTACTCACTCCACCCACTGGCCTCTCCTGTATCTGCTCACCCACAACCATTAGAAGACCTGAGAAAACCTTCCATGTTGAAGAGGATTTGATTGACGCAGCTCTTAAGGTGGACATGATGCGTGGCGACCCCCATGGTCCATCTATACTTGAAGATCTCCAAAATCTTGTCCCACTGCGGCGGGACTCCATTGAAGCGTGCATTGTTCCTAGCCGTCCACACAAGCCACAGTAGCAGGCTTGGAATGGATAACCAAAAATCTTTGTAGACCTTGCTGAAATGAGGTGAACTCCCACAATCGGACCACCAGAGGAGGAGCTCACCAATTGACCTAGGGGCAACCCACGCAATCCCCCACCACGACACCACTTTGCTCCACACCGCCCAAGGGAACTTACAGTGTAGAAGGAAATGAGATTGGATTTCCACCTCAGAGTTGCAGAAGATGCACATGGCCTGATTTATAGGAATAATACCTCTCAAAAGAAGCATATGGCCCGACTTCACTCTTCCACACTAAGCCAACCAAGAAAAGAGCTGGACTTTGGGAGCACACACCTTAAACCACACACATTTGGGAGGAACCAATTCCGGGTTGTGGGGCTCTAAATTACCTATAAGATGGCAGAAGGATTTGACCGAGAAGAGGGTATCCGAAGCACCTCTCCAGACTATACTATCCTCTCTGTCAACCCTACAAATCTGAAGGCCTTCCCAGACTGAAGATAGAGTGGAGAAATCTTCTTCCTCCCACGAGTACAGCCTACGTCTACAGGTGACCCCCATTCTCAAATTTGTAGCGCTGAGTACTGTAGATAACTTGATTTCTTTACTAGTCGATACTCTGAACAACCTAGGAAACCTCTTCGAAAGAGGTTGCTCGTTTTCGATCCAATGATCATGCCAGAAACTGATCCTATCTCCGTTTCCAACTTTGAGTCCCAGATGGTCCATAAATATAGTGAATGCACGAGGCTCCGTGTTCTGTAGGTTAGCGATCCCTCGCCAAATGGGAGAGCCTGAGATGGCCTCCCCTGTCTTAGGCGTCCAAGAGTCCAGGGAAATTTTATTTGAGTCACAAATCACTTTTTTCCATAAGCACTCCTTATCAGTGGCGAATCTCCACCACCATTAGAAAACAAATTGCAAACTGAAATCGTATAAAACAAATTTACGAAAATCAAAATTAAAAACTACAATCACAATAAACACAAATGAAAGATAAACATATGAAACCCACAATTCAAATCCCAAACATGGAAAAATATATGAAACCCTTGACATCGAAAAATAGAGAAAACCCTAGCATTGGCAGAATTGAAACCCGCAATCGCAGAATTCAAACACCCAGTATCAGAAAACCTAGCGATATCACAAAAAAATTGGCTTCCCAAATCATCGTATTGTATCCAGTTATAGAAACCCAACAACATAAAAAAAACTAGGTCCCAAAAATCAAGTTCAAAAACAGGCAACAACCCAAAAATCTATTCTTAAAGCAGAGCATAACCCAGTACATCATATACCTAGCAAATTAAAATTGTAGAAATAAATTCACAATAACCACATAGTGTAACCCATGCACAATTGAATAAAAACCCATACCTCAATTGAAACCCAGAAGAGGAAGAAAAATCCATACATCGTATAGTACCTGATTCCAAAAACCCAACAATATTAAAATTCCAATTCCAAAACCTCTGTCCAAAAATCGAGCACCAACATCAGAGGAACAAAAATAAGAACAAACTTCAGTTCCAAAATATCATAAAACCTAGTTCTTGTATGTTCACAAAAATCTAAAAAAAACATCACAGAGGGAAAAAAAAAACCAATATGCATAAACAAGATCGAACAATTAAACCAGGTTCATCCTATACTCGGTTGTTCATCCACAACCACTCTAACTATGATCAAAATCTATTTTCGAGGCCCAAGATTTAGGGTATAACGATGGCATGCTCTTCTGATTCGGATTGAATACCTTAGACGAAATAGAAGGATAGAAGGAAGAGAGATGGTTAGAAATGAAAGAACTAAATTCGACAATCCAAGAGGGAGGTACGAAGTACTAGAGAGAAAGATGAAGAACCAAATCTTTTTTCTAGTTATGGTGACATACAAAGCTTTAGAACCTTTAGTTCAGAAGACGAACAGCAAAGGAACATTCACTCTTTTACCATAATTGAGGAAATAAACTCAGAGCCCCAAACCAAAACACCTTTTGGACCCTTTCTTTCTTAACTAACAACACCCCCATAGTCGGGGTTTAACATAATCCGGGCCCTTACCTAAGGAGCCCTTAAAACTGCAAATAATAAACACTGACTTGTTTGGAGGGTGTCTTAACTAGTTAAGACACCCCCTATGATTGCCAAAAAGTGGGCCGTGTCAAATTTATTAAATTGTGTATAAATTTTAATAACATCACTATTGAATTTTTAACTTTTGTATACTATTCCTATTTGTTGCACATAAATTAAAAACATTATGGTGAATTCATTACATATGTATGATAGAACTTTTGTCCTCCATATTATGAATTCCTAAATAAATGTTATGAACTTTGAACTAAACATTATGACTCTTTAAGCAAATTGTTATGAATAGATATAAATAAAATGGTGCAAGTCCAAAGGATTGAATAGAGTGCAAACCATACACATATAAATATGATCGTATATTGTGGCTTTTCTCTTATTTTCAACTAGCTATGTAATGTCTTGATTCTCAAAGACGTTGAGAAAAAGATTAATTAAAATTACTTCTTGTCAATTCATTTCAAAACAGTCTAAAGTACATTGAATTACAAAGTATTGAATATAAAAGTAAAATCATGTAAGAATGTGGTTTACAATTCAACAAGATTTTCAAAAAAATAAGTACAAAGTTCTAATATGAGCAAATCGCAGTCCGATGTAATCTTCTTCCATCGTGTTGTTGTCGGTCGGGTAGTTTAGGTCTTCAGCCTCGTCGTCAGTATCTGATATTAAATGTTAGGGGCAAAATATAGCACCATGAGCTATGACGTTCAATAAGTTATCATACAATTAGTCTCATTCCATTTGTGTGACAAGTATAATATGCCCATTTAAGGAAAAGAGTAACACATAAGTGCATAAAGTAAATACAGTCAAACAATCCATCAAGTTGTAATTAGGTCCGAAAGTCCATGATCAAACCCAATTGTTAAACAACAAATCATATCTCCAAATGATAATGTTCTAATCGTGCTAATTACCACGTAATTCAATCATCAAGCATATCAGAGCATTCTCCGTACTTGTTGGGCTATTTTATAACTTGATAACTCCTTTATGTCTAAGATGTTATTTATTTGCAAAAAAAGAAGGCTAATGGTAGGTGGTATTTGTTGTGGGTAGCAGCACTAGGAGGGTATGTTTATTCTATGAAATTCTCTCTATACGGAGCTGTATCTGTAATTGTAATGACCCGGCATATTTTAATTCAATAAATAAAAAAGATTTATTATTTAATTTAACTTTCAGAAATTATAATTTCTATTTTTATCATTATTATTGAATGAGATTGTGTGGGAGTTAGTGTTATATTTGGTTTTGGACATAGCCAATATCCATGTCGCCTTGATTCAAACTATTTTTTCTTGTTGGCCCAACACTTTGATCCATCTTATTAAAATCAATTGGGCTTTAACCCAAAACCTATGATCCCAATCAATTTGGTTTGACCCAAACCCATGATCTACTTTGGTTGACCTATACCCATTTGGTCTTGACCCAAGTCCATGGAACCACCCCTTTCCCATGGACTCCCACACGCTCGATAATTTCTTTATCTTCTTCATCAAGTATGCGTTAAAGTTTTTTCATCAACTTGCACATGGAGAATTTGGTTAGATCTTTTTCTTCCCCTATGGAACTTCAACCCTTGGTCACCACTTCTCCTTTAACATCCTTGGACTATGATTTTAGTTTCAAATCCTTCTTCTTCATCCCTCAGACCTCCATAGCTTTAATGGTTTTAATCAAAACCTCCAACAAATCTCTCATGATTTTTTGTAATCCAAGGGGTTTATACCAACCTTTACACTCCACCTCCCATTTATAAATATGACCCTCTTCCTCTTGAATTGGCATTACAATTTCAAATTCGAATTTGGTTAGTGAATGGAGAGTAAGGAAAGTCAGTTTACAGTAGAGAGAGAGAGTGAGAAGAAGAAAAGTTCCAATTGAAGTCAATTCACCCATTTGAAGCTATTTTCAATCAATTCAAGCTTATTTTACTCTCATTCAAGGTAATTGAACTCTTCTCTCACCTCAATTCATGTCATAGACCATAAATTTAAGCTTCACGAAGCCATGAAAACTAAACCCAGAGTTGTAAATTTTCATAGAAAACATAGTTCAACTAGATGATCATTTTAATTGAGACCATTCGGATAAGATGCTTCTTTGTATTTTTTTTATACTGTGAAACTTCTAATCCAACCGGATGACTATTTTTGGACCATCTAGATGAACCTCTGTGCTGTATCTGAAAAGTACTGTGATTTCTGTAATCCAACCAGGTTAGCCATTTTGGACCATCCGAATGACCTGACAAACTGAACCTAACTGATTTTTCTGGTCTTGACTGGCCATTATTACTTCATTGATATCTTATTTTCATTTCCTAAAGTTAAGTAAAGCCTATATTTATAATTTTTACATTTTTTTCTTTACTTTAATTTATTTAATAAAAATAAGGAAGTACTTCCCATTTAGAAACAATGACATTATCAGAATTTTTTAATTCCAACTAAATTAAAATCTTTCCTCCCATTTTAGTACAAAAATGAAATACTACTTCTTTTCTTTCGAAAGAATGGCTGATAACTCACACTAGTCTTATCCATTTGAGACAAATAAGTATACCATTATTATTATAAAAATTTAATGAACCATTATCGCCACTTTTTATTCTTTATTTCGGAACTTTAAAAATTCACTTTTTTCCATAGTTATTTTTTCAACAATTCGATTTTTCAGCTTAATGCAAATATGAGACGAAATGAACTTCTAAACAAAGATATGTTTCTTCTAATCATATTGTCCGTACCAAAATATAAACTTGGACTTTTCAATCTCGATATCATACTCAACCATCCGTTTTAGGGTAATCCAACCGGTTGACCTATATCGATCCATCTGGATGACCTATATTGATCAATTCGGATAACCACTGTTAATTGATCCAACCGGATAACTTATGTTTTTCTATCCATTTGATGTTTGTGATTCTCATCATGTTATTAATTGCACTTATGCTTTTATGATTCCTATTTTTGTTCAATTGACATCATGAATCATGGTTATTATACATTGGTGCTATAAAAGTATGTTGTTCAATTAGACTTTATAAAAGTGAACACGATACGATGCCTCAAGAACATAACATGGCTCGATACATGACACGTTTCAAGACACAACTTGGCTCAAGAAGCAATTTAGCTCAAGACATTTGGCTGGATCAAGTCATAACATGACTCAAGACATTCCAATTTGTTATTGTGTCTTGAGCCGAGGGGTGATAAACCAAGAACCACCCCTCTCTTTGCAAGATAAAAAATTTGTCGTAATTGTGATCCATCATGATGCTACATGATAAGACTAATTTTTATTTAGTTGATAAATTAGCCTGCATATTATGTATGTCACACATATAGTTAGAGGTTCAATAGGATTCCATATCTTTAGGTCCTTATTTTTATCTGATTGGTCAATAGATGAAACAATTTTCAATAAGAGTTCTATTTTGATGGGAAGTAGAAATTAAAGTTCAATTAGAAAACTAGTTATCTCTCTAATTATAAAAGTGCATCTGGTCTTTCATCAAGTAAAAAGGTGACTGATTGCTAGAAAATAAGATAAGTTAGAGAAACCTGTTTTCCACCTAGGTTTTAATGCTCTTTGTAAAATCACAGATGCTTTGTTAATTATGGAGGGATTCAAATTCTATATGGATAGATCCGGATATGTTGATCATCATTATGGATCTGGATCCATCGTGATACTACATGTCATGGACAGGGACATAACTAGGATTACACGTTTGGGGGCACCGGGAGTTTTTTTTTTTTGGGAAAGGGGGGCCAAAATATAATTTTTTTTTATAATTTTTATAATTTATTCTTAGGTCCTAAATATTTTTGAAATTTTTGAGGGCACCCGAGCCCTCCGGTCTACATGTAGTTCCGCCCCCGATCATTGAAGACGTGATATTACCGTTGTAATCTATTTTAGTAGTGTATAAGTGTAACGCCCCGAATTTCTGGAGATCTTAATTTAAAATAATTTATCAAAAGTCAATTAAATTTCTATTACTTAGTCAAAATATGGTTTGATTACAATCATTCAACTTAAAGAAAATTACATTAAAAATTTGAAATTAAGAGCTCGAAATAAATCTAGATGAACCACGAGGCTACAACATCCTTCTCTAAAGTACATTTGTTGCTATCTGGATAAACGGACTCAACAACGTCATCTTCGACACCTGGCATGATAGGCTAGTGACAGAGAAATTGTACCAGATGAGCGACTAACGCTCAGTAAATAAAATTATCCTAAATCTCAAATCTATGCAATGGATCAAATGATGCATGACCAAGAAGATAGTATGAGTAGTTGATCAAGTATTATGAACAGAGTAATATAATCATAGTGCGACTTAATCATGTTAAACAGTAAGCGGAAGCATTAAACAAGCAAGTACAGTAAATTAATGAAATGTCGACAATACAACCTTAAGTCAAACCCATGATTTGTTTCTATGTTTCTGACACACGCATCCGACCAATATCCATAAGTGTCCGTCATTGTTCACAAGTGTCCAAAATTTCTTTCAAAATATAAAGTTCGGTTCGACACAAGCGTTGCCCGTCATCAAAATTTCATTTCCAAATTGGTGTCAAGATGTTCCCGACCAATATGGTCCCGACCCCTACGCTGACCTCGTATCCAACGCTAGTGTACTCAAACATCGACTCCCGTATCCCATGCTCTTAATCGTTATGCTCCCAACATTATATCTCCCATATATGTCGTGCCTTGACTTAGAAAATATCTAAGTCCTCCCTTTCAACTATGTTTTATTTTTGAAAAGACATGACATGCACGCCTTGCGAACATAACCGGCTCATGACATAACTTGGCTAAATACATGAAACGTGACCGACTCGGCTCCAAGACACAGCCCAGTGGTAATAGACATGGTTCGGCCAAAATCTATATCCCGGCTAAAGACATCCTAACACGTTTACTCAAGGAGTAAATCAAAACTTGAGTCACAACGTATACGAGTTTTTTCAAAACCTCGATTTTCGTTACAAAATTCTTGACTTTCCAAGACTAGTGTCAAAACCACGGTGACATATCTATTAGCCTCAACACGTTCCTTATTAACTCTATTTAACTTTCATTTAAACGATTAGACTCACGATAGCATGATGATGTGTTGGAAATGTAAGTTTTTAACACAAAAATAAGATGATACAATAAATTTAGCTATGGCACATAAGCATATAATCACATGATTTCATCTCGCAAAAAAAAACTCTTAGCATGCTAATTCTTGAATAAGATATCGGCTCATAATGATATATGATACCTAACGTTCAATACGATAATCTGAGCTTGATTATAGGTTTTAGTAGTCATTATGTAAGAATTTGAGCGATGTTCTAATTTTCTGAAAAATTTTGCTGTCTGAAATTTTTCCTAGGTATAGAAAAAGTTGAATTTTCAAAGTTTCGATTTAGGGGATAAAAATTCTGGAAATGATTCATTGAAATTTTTTTAAGCACAATGGTATATTTATACGTCTCAAACGCATAAGTCTAGGGTGAGTTTCAGGCCAAACTATAGGAAGAAAACGGGTAGTTTTTCGATTTGGTACTAAAATAGGGAGGGCGACATTTTGATTCGGATGAAATTTTAATTTTCTGTAAATGCCATTGTTTCCAAATGGGAGGTACTTCCTTATTTTCATTAAATAAAATTAAAGCAAAGTACTTAAATTTATTTATAAAAATAATTGCACTGCCATAGAACAAGTCCTACCTTAACAAGCCTAAGTCAGAAACTGAGTATCAAGGTTTCACAACAGAGGCACCAGTGTTACAAAAAATAAGGCACCGATGCTAAGTCTATTTCATAGCACACTAATGAGATACAAAGAGGTAAGGTACCAGTGTAAGATTTTTAGAGGCATCGGTGCTAAATCAAATTTACAGGCAAAATAGAAGTACTGCAAGGGGAAGGCACCGGTGCTATTAAAAATGAGGCACCGGTGTACCTATGAAAATACAGAACAAGGTAAAATGCTGTAAGTAAAAGCACAGGTAACATGATCTTTTAGGAAAATACAATACTGGATTTTATTTTCTCAAAACTCCGTGGAGCTCAATATAGATCAATAGCATAAATTAAAGGTTACAGAGAGTTCTATTTATATACCTTTAGATTGAAGAAGCAAAGTTTGAATTGAAAGATTACAACTTGATTTGGGCGATTGAACTTCAAATTTGGAAGTTCCTTTTCTCTCTCCCTCTACTGTAATTCTCCTCTCTCTCTAAAAATCAGAAGTGTTCTATCTCTGGCTCTGTGAATTCATATATGTGAAGGAAAAGAATACAATGGTGTATAAAGAAGAAGATTGAATGAAGGAATACTCCTTTGCATGGATTTCCATTGGAGGGAAAAGCTTCTTGCAGTAGATTTTGTGATGGAGTGAAATGGTTGCATTGCTTAGTCATAATGAAAATTAGAAGGGTGGTTTGTGACAAAACCAGGGGTGGAAGGAGGTTTGGCTGAGAAAAGAGGAGTGGCCTCCAAGGATTAAGTGTTCAATAGAGGAAGAAGATATCAGAGTAAGCTAACGTACGTTTTTGGAGAAGAGGCACGTGGGCTGAGATGATGCTTGAGAGGAAAAATGATTCCATGTGGCAAGTCCCATGGAAAATGGCGGATCTAATAGGTTTTGGGTCAAACCAAAAGAATTTGGGTCGTGGGCTGAACCAAGTTAAGGCTTGGGTCAAGGCTTGGGTCAAGCTTCATGAATTTCTAATGGGTTAAGGGTTTGGGCTCAAGGATTAGTCCAATTGGTTGGGTCCAAACACACACATGCATGATCCATGAATAGACACAAGTCCGATAAAATACATAACTAGAGATAAAAACGCACAAAACTAATTTAATCAATTAGTGATTTCATACATTAAAATTTTAATTTCTTTTTTAATTTTATTTTTATTGAAAAATTTAGGGTTTTTACAATAAGAATAGTTCATCATATGTGGGATTATGAGAGATGTAAGTTGGTTTGGTTGAGATATTTGCACAAGTTCATCTCTAAGATCCTATACCAAATACAAGACCACTATGCAAGACCATTTTCGAATTCGCCTAGGAAACTAATCCCCAACTGAAAAACAGCTTTATTTATGATAATCCTTCACAGAAAATGATACTCTCGACGGAGCTTATTAGAGAAAACCGATTGTTACAGTCAACTCCAATTGATTGAAAAAAAAAAAAAAAAAACGACTCAATTTGGTTTGGTTTGGTTTAATAATGGGATGAGCTCAAAGATTGTCTTGTTAGCAGCTAAGTCTGGCTCCTTGATCTATATTTCCTTTTAGTGTTCCAGTTCGTATAATGCATAACAACTTCCTAGAAGAAAGTAGAAACAAATTTGTATTGTATCAACTAAGGACATCAATACTGCAACCTTGACCTGCAAACAGAGGAGGCTTTCGCAACAAGGTAAAGCACAGAGATGTCATACGTACTATAACTGGTCACTTATATCTTTATAAACTTCAACACCTTGGCTTTCCCATGTTAGATGTTGTTGAAGAAGTAAAATTGAAGCAGCTGGCAACATAATCATCCCCAACGTAGCGATTCAAAACCAATTTATCTTCGCCGGCCACTTTCAAATTCGTACCAATGTGATCATGTTTCCCATGTGCTGGATCGTGTCTTGTCCAACCGGAACTTGAGCCACAAGTTCTCCGCGATAAGTCACATATGCTGTACTGTTTCCATACTTGAACCTTCCAGCGTTATAGTTTTTGACAGTAACCATCACGCTCAATTTCACATTTAGAACAAGTGGAGTTACTCATTTAATGTGATCTAAGCTCATAGACTGAGTGATGATTTTGGGTTGATTAGGCTTTAAGCTGGTGAGCGAAAGGACTATAGCAACTACAAGAAATATTGATCAAGACAAATACAAAGACATCCCAGCATATTTTCAGGTTTTTTTTACGGTTATTTATTTATTTCTCATGTTGTTTCTGTTTCTGGGTATTTGAGTATTGAAGAGATTGAGACGATTTGTCTTAAGATTTGGTTAAGGTAAATAGTGGTGAAAGGGTGAAAATTATTATACTATGGTGACTTCCTTTTTTGTAATGTAGTAGGAGATAAAAGCAATTGGGTTGATTATTTGTAGAAAGTAAAATTTATGCTTCTTGTCCTGCTTCCACGGACAAATCTTGCCTCGATTTATTTATCAACATTCTTCAAGTCTGGAAGGACTGAGATGAGCATCTTTCTGGCCCAAATCACTTGTTCAAATGTTTGTGTCAAAATGAAACTCATTCCCCAACTGAAATTCCGGCAAGAAGAAATCAAAATGACGTGATGGGCCCTGTTACACAATACAGCATTCAAATTGTTTCATTTGTAAGCAAAACGTACCTTGATATTAGGATTCAGGTTCAAAATACATAAAAATTAATGAAAATTTCCATGAGCACAACTAAAGAATCCAACTCTACATGTATTTACTTCTTTGCAACAAATCCAAAAAAAAAAAAAAAAACACATTTGCGTTGTCCCTAATCGTTATCACCTTCAAACATTTGTTACATATTTTGTCTTACCCCTCTGTCTCTCGTGCATTTCATGTTATCGTTATTGTCCATTTCACGTTAATCCCACAGATGAGCTATACATACTTCCTCAGTAACCAGAAGAATTCCAAGTGCAGAAAGGGGACTTCACAGTCTCTGAACATGCACATCAAAGAGGCTTCTGTTCTTGGCTCCAATTTAATAGTTTTACATCACTTCTAAATTTGGTGGTCTGGCATTTTCCTCAACAAATTTAGCCTTTGATTTTGCTGCTCGTGATGATCTAGATGAAGAGGAAGACTTCGGTGAGGAAGTCGATCTTGTCTTCTTCCTCTTCGGCTTCTTTGGAATATTGGGAAGGTCTGTGGGTGGTATGTCTGTAAACGTCTCAGACCCTGGTTGCTGATCCATTGCTTCAAAGTCTGTTAC
This sequence comes from Arctostaphylos glauca, assembly GCA_019985065.2. Lineage (NCBI taxonomy): Eukaryota > Viridiplantae > Streptophyta > Magnoliopsida > Ericales > Ericaceae > Arctostaphylos > Arctostaphylos glauca. The sequence continues at coordinate 17,601,493 of JAHSPW020000001.1, read as the reverse complement.
CGGGGAAATAAAAACAATTGTAGAACATTGTACGCCAAGTGCCCGATAAATTGGAATGATTAAATGACAAAACTTACACAATTAAATGCCCATTTGCATTCTTTAACAGATGGGAGATAATTATTGAATCAAGGTTTAACTAATCAAATCTTTTGGAATAGCCGATGGATATGTCAATGGTTATTTGTTGATGAAGAGGAGCAAAATTAAGGATGCAATGAAAAGTAATAGTTCTTGAAAAGCGACCAAGATCTAAAATGTGGGATACCTCTTTGATGTTAAGTTGTGAACCACATTGGACGCTAGAGTGAAGGGAAAGGGTTAGAGTTGTAGGTAATACAAGTAGATAACAATCACATCCAGCGGGAAGAGGAAATTATCAAAGGGTCAAGCCACAAACAGAAGGAATAGAACAATCCGCACTTGGGTAAATGCATTGCAACTAACAGACAAAACAAACTTTGGACAGAACGTACTTCCGGTGCCCAGAAACAGCTACCACAAAATATAGAACAGACCATACAGAGCTAAGTATTTAGCAGAGATTCAGTTTTACTTGAGAAGAAACGGAAGCAAGGAACAAAACATTAAATCAGTTCACTTTCACTGATTTCAAGCACATTAGCAGAAGCTTGACCGTGCCTAAATCCACCATCTTATGAGCAGAAAGTGCATGAGTGGGATCCAATCTTGTTTGTTAAGGGTTTTGTAAACAGTAAATTTGTTAAGATGCATTTTAGAGTGTGTGTTAAAGTGTATCAAGAACATTTTTCGCTACTTAAATATGATCCCAAAAGAACTAATGGAGGGAAAAAAAGAGATGAAGTTTTCTTAGCCTGCAAAATCAGCAAAAAGACACTCTTTACAAGAGTGATAAAAGAGCTGACAGCGATTCTGAGAGGCCAAGTCCGACGACAGCTTTATTGATAAGGTGTGTAATGATTGCTCAATGAGTAGCAATCAGAATCTAACATTCTTTCAAATCGTTTCATAATTTTCATGCTTATAACGTGCGTGTTATAGCCTGCTGGAATCATAACATGAATAGCATAGTTCAAGGTCCTCAATTTGGGATTGGATGGGCATTTAGTTCAAAGATTCTCCTCCCAATAGAAGCATTGCCTCGTGGAACAAGGGCCAAACATGGCTCTCCTTATAAAGCAAAGAATCAAACAGACTTTTTCCTCCCTTGCAATATTAGGTAATTTGAATTTTGAACAAAATGAGGACAAATCTATCATATCTCTCAAACATTTCAACCCATGAAAAGGCCATTTTTAACTTTGTCAAATTAGGAACACAGCACAACACAGCACACGATATTCCTAGTAGATTAGTTGCCTTGTTTGCACTCAATACACTCTTGACAAACTACCCACATACCTGTAACGACCGTATATGTTATCCTATGCACCCAAACTCAAACTAGACCATTTGTACCACCATACATGCACATGTTAATTTGTCTTTTTCTTCTTCTTTTTTCTCCTCCCCCCACCACCATCACATGTCCCTTTTTTTCTGTTTGCACACTTCTACGAAGTGAAATATAAGTCGAAGCTGCTTCAGATGCCAAACCATGTAAAAATTGACCACAAAAACAATCTTTCTAAAAATTTGGGAAATCTTTGCTCTATATGAACAATTCCGGGTCCTATGGTAATCTCTTCTCTCTTACAACATGTGTATATCGCAAAAGAAAGTGGGGCCAAAAGGGGAAGAAACAAACCTTGAGATGACCATGTGGACATTGCAGAACCGGAGCCTCTTGTTCCAGTAATATTGCCAATAGAAGTTGCCGCAAAATCAGGTGCCACATTGAATTCATTCATCTAACCCAATTAAAAAACAAGAAGACGGTTCACTGCTAGACCTAAATAAGGGCCTAAGGATATGATGAAGAAACCATAACATTTAGGTGGAACAAATACAATAAAAACAAGATACATCAATTTGCATTACATACCCAACTAGGTGCACTGCCAGAGGGGCCATCCCACCCAATATGTGCCACGTGTTTGACGTCGGTTGGATATCCAATTTCCATCTCACGCTCCTTCACAACTGCGGAAAAAAGGACCTAAATTTTCACCCTAGCCCTAGAACACCAAAACCCATCACAGAGAAGAGGGCAATAACCCAAAATACATACGTATTTGAGATAGAGAGAAGCATTACCAAAGATTTGTGTAATGTACTTGAATCCCTTATAGATCCCTTTAATTTTGGTTGCCATAGTGAAAACTACAACCAAATCCAAGATATGAAAGAAGAACACCACAGAAATATGACGAGGTGATTCCTTTACCTGTGAAAAAGCAAACAAACATAACTGGAGATAATGTTCATAATTTTTAACTTTCCCATCAAAAGCAGAGCACAAAATAAGAAACAAAAAGGGTTATGAGTGTTGAAAGGGTTAGGAACAGTTTGCCTGCGAAATGGGATTGGTATCTAACCATGGAATAGAGAGGGAATACACCAACAATTCTAAAGGCATTTTGAGATCAATGGCCCACAAATGAAAAGAAGCAGAAAAATTGGTGGTGAAGTTACCTTCTAGACAGAGGATGAGGTGATATAAGGAGAAGCAATTTCTCCTCCTCCAATGAAAACATGCATTGGACTATTCCCCTTCTCTTTCTTCACCCACCGGCCACCGTTGACGTGTATTGGGCTCAGAGAAGTGATAAAACCCAACAAAGCCAAACAAGGAAATGAGGGAAATCAAGAAAGAGAGAAGGAGAAAGAGAGATGGTGGTAGATTGGCCACAGAGAGAGGAGAGGAGAGAGAGGAAGAAGAAAACAAAAGATGGACAACCACGAAAACCTCCCAAAAGAAAAATGAGAGGTGGATTTGGAGGAGGGAAATATGAGTCAAATGGTTAATGACAAGTTTTGGCAGCTTTATTTAGTTGTTAATTAGGAGTAAATGTGGGTTAGTTGGTGCAGTGGAATTGTGTGTGGTGGAATTTTGCCCTGTTGTTGAAGAAGTAACAATCACGGGCCTTGAGTCTTTTTCTGCTACCATCTTTAGGGTTGCTTAAAAATTGCAAGCCAAAATATCTCTCCCCGTTGACAAAAAACTCTGTCAATGTTAATTCATTTGTAAATATTTTAGACATGTGTTCTGACAGATAACGATGACAAATTTCACAAGAGCAAATGGAGAACATAAATCCCCCTACTATATCTTACTCAATTTGTGGCACAACTACAACGGGTAATCCAAACACATAATTTGCTCCAATCATATAATGTTGAAAATATGTTTTCGATAGTCGAATCTCCAAATCAATTTACGTACATCTCAATTAATTTCAAAAGATTGAGTTAATGACTAGATGAATTTTCGTCTAACATTCGGGTTTATAAATCCATCTCTTGCTAATCAAAACATTATCATGTTCTTGCAGTTATTCCTATACTTGTGATTGTTTTAGCATTGTTGACCTTTTCAATAACAATCTAACTGTGTCATTTCCTAACTGTCACGCTACTTGTTTAATCATTGGTGCCATTCACATGATAATGGTAATCTTGAACCCAGTTGTTCTTCAGCGCAAGTTGAAATATTGTAATCAGATTCGTTTCCACAAATGTGGGGTCTGTTTGTTCCGAAATCCTTCTTTTCTACTTTAAGGGGCCGATTGGATGGAGGTATATTTTGAGGGGGATAAGTTATTGAGGGGGGATAAAATAAGAGGGGGTATTATTTTTAGAGGGATGACCCACATTGATGTGATGTTTATAAAGGGAGGATAAAAAAATAGATGGTTTGGATGAGGGATTAAACAAGGGGATAAAGGGGGATAAGAGTGGTGGATAAGGAAAAAAACTGTTGATTGTTTGGATGGGAAAAAAAAGAAGGGGGATAATTTTTGGAGGAGGTAAAAGGATCGACGTGACATGTTTAGCATGGTTTGGGAGCAAAAAATGCAGGGGGATAATTTTTGGGTAGGCCAAAAATAATCCCCCGGGAGGGGGATAAAGGGGGATAATTTTTGGGTAGGGGGGAGGTGGCCCAAAAGTTATCCTAGAGGGGAGGGATAAAGAGGGGAGGGGGTATTATCCTTGGATAATACCCCCTCTTCCTCATTACAAATACAAAATAACTTTATCCCCCTATTTTATTCTCCATCCAAATCAAGTACTATTTTATCCCCTTTTTTAATACTTCATCCAAACTATCTATTTTTTATTACCCCCTCTATAAATATCACATCAATATGGGTCAACCCTTTAAAAATAACTTGGCCCCATTTGGCCAAAATTTTTTTTTTTTGGCTAGTTTTTTGTCTTTATTCAAACTTTTTTTGTATTTATTATTTTTATGTCATTTTTTCGTGGATTATTGGTTCGTATCGACGAAAAGAATCTAAAAAGTATAAAATTATATCCAAAAGTTAAAAAAAAGTCACTAAAGACGAAAATAAGTCAACACAGACGCTGTTTTTGACTTATTTTTTGTCTTTTCTGAACTTTTTTCAAATTTAGCCGATGATTGATAACTTTTCTGAAAGCTCTTGTCGAGACGAACCAATAATCATCAAAAAATTGATAAAAAACAAAAAATTTAAAAAAAAATTCAAATAAAGACAAAAAATTAAACAGTGAATAATCCAATAATAACCACAGGCCAAATGGACCCGGGCCCCTCAATAACTTATCCCTCTAAAAATAGGGTCCATTTGGATATTTATTGTGGTATTTATTGAAAAAAATTTCGTCCTTATTTGAAATTTTTTTGTAATGTTTTGTTTTTCATCAATTTTTTTTGATTTATTGATTCATCTCGACAAGAGCTTTCAGAAAAGTTATCAATCATCGGCTAAATTTGAAAAAAGTTCAGAAAAGACAAAAATAAATCAAAAAATAGAATTTTTTGTACTTATTCGTCGTCTTTAGTGACTTTTTTAACTTTTGGACATAATTTTATACTCATTAGATTCCTTTTATCAAGACGGACTATTAAACTATAGCAAAAAATAATCCAAATAGGGCCTATAATCCAAATGGGGACTAATAAACTATAGCAATAAATAAATAAATAAATAAAGACAAAAATAACAAATAAATAAAAACTATAGCCCAAATGGGACCTATAATCCCTTATCCAATCAGCCTCTCAAATGACTATTTTTTAATAATTTAAGGGTTTTTTTAACTTTGTTTTACCAATTAACAAAAAAAAGAAAAAAATAACAACAAAATATAAATCAACAATAAAAAATTTAGTTAAAAAGAAAAAATATATAATTTAGCTCGCGTAAATTTAGTTAACAATAAAAAAGATATAAAGAGAAAAATTTAGTTAACAATAAAAAAGAGAAAAATATAATTTTGGGAGGGGGTGAAATATAAGAGGGGGTAATAGGGGAGAAGAGGGGGGGATAATTTTTGGAGGGAGAGATTTTTAGTTTCCAAACCATGCCAAAGAGGGGGACCCAACCCTAAGAAGGGGTGATAATTTTTGGAGGGGGGCTTTCCCCCATCCAAGCAGGGCCTAAGATCCGTAGCCACACTAATATGTATGTAGGTACAGCTGAGATAAGTTTAATATCTCCTGACTCATCAGCTAGAATCAGCTCATGTACTATTTATAGGGTAAAATGTACTGACCTACACTGAGGTTTCTGACAATTTCAGGGATTTCTCTGTAGTTTTGAAAAATACAATTACCTCATTTATTTTTGAAGCTATTACATTTTCAGTTACTATTTTAAATACAATTTCAGGGACCTCCTCAAATGAGCTATTTCAGTTATTGTTTTTAATAGGGTGGTGTCAAATGTTTAAAAAAATCAAATAAATAAATCTATTTTGCACTGTTATATTAAAAAAATGACCGACATCGCTCATTTAAACCTTTTCGGTCTCAACGAGAGATTTTAAAAAAATATTAAATTATGTTAAGAAATTAAAAAATTTAAAAAATAAATAAATAGTACAAAATAGAGTATGTTTTGAAGTTTTTTTTTTGTCTTTAGTGATTTTTTTTTAAACTTTTGGACATAATTTTATACGTTTAAGATTTTTTTGTTGAGATGAACCAACAAACCTCGAAAAATTAATGAAAAATAACAAATATAATTTTTTAAATAAAGACAAAAAATAATTTAGATCGATAATTTAGGTCAAATAGAATTTAGATGACATGTCCATAACTCAAGAAAAAAAAATTACATCGATAAATAAAAAAATAATCAACCAATGCATTTGTAAAAAAAATAAAATAAAGAGAGTTACATACCTTTAGTCTTTGGTGAGGAGAGGAGATATATAAAGGAGAACTTGCTTCATTCTTACATTCATGACCAATGGTGGTTTAGGCATTTTAAAAAAGCAATCTGATGGCCTCATAAAAAACTAACCCATTTCTAACAGAAAATCACGAAAGGAGAGAAATGTGTAATAGTTTCAAAAGTAGGGGAGGTGAGTGCATTTTTCAGAACCTCAGTGGTTCCTGCAATTGTCATAAACCTGAGGGGAGGTCAATGTAGTTCACCCTTATTTGTAAGAAAAGTACTACGGTCCCAGAAAAATTTCTCCAAAAACATTCCCGAATTGAAAATCAAATATTCATTTAGATTTTGAAAATTTACACACTTAAGTAATATCTACATCATTTATTTTAAATTCTGAAATATTTTTGGAAAATTGTTTTTGGTCCTTAGACTTTCTCTATTTATAATACTCAATCGCCACTTCGTTTGTTGGTACATTCGCCTACATATGATTTGCACGTACAAATTTGTATACATATGTGGGTTCATAAATAGGAAAAGTCTCTATCCGTAGCATTATTCTGATAAATATATGTTGGTTTTTGTTGCCACGATCTAATAGGAATTTATCTCCATTACCTGATCATGTGGAAGTTTGGTGGTCATTTTCAGTTTCTGAAAAGTAATGCTTACTGGGAGATGTTAACACTATCCCTTACACATTACTAATCTGAAATCTGATATATATAACTGAGGAGATTCTTGAAGAACCACCATGTCCAAAACAATCTAATAGGTTTTCCTCCCTAGACTGGGAGTTGCTATCACTAATAATGTGAGCTCCACTATTCACCGTTCTCATTTTTATGATTATCGAAGACACTAGTTTTATAATCTTCTTGTGCTGATCATTCTTTAAGAATTTACTATTATTATGATAATTTAATCTTATCACTGATTATTCACGATTATCTTTGCATGGCAAACAAAATAATGTCATCTACGTATCGTTGCAACAAATAAGTATATAGAATGAATTGTTATAAAACTGTATGGATTAATAGAGCTCGTGATGCTGCCATATACATAGACAATACCATTTAGTCCAAACATTGTACCGTAAAAAAACCATCTCCATACTCCTTATGAACTTCTATTGTTAATTCATTGGTAATTTTTGTCTAAGAATTAGTACAGGATTTCATTAACAAGGCAGAGTCCCGTGTAAATTCATTGTGGTCACTTGGGTATGCGCTCTCTCTCTGTCGCTCTCTTTCTCCATGGTACTTCAATGGTGATTCATGGTAGGGAAATTTGCAAAGCAAAATCATACAAATCAGTCACAACATGCAAAGCAGAACATTTACCCAAAACAGTAAAAGCAGAAATGGGCTAGTTCTTCTGCAGAACCGAAGCAGCAGTGTCAATATGGGATGAAGTCAAGTTCACCATAATTTTACAGCAATAGAAGATTTCAATAGAAAATGCACTTCGCATTTTGTTTAGACAAGACTATATCCCTATAAATACATTGGCCCTATTTGTACCGACGTAATTTCTCCTAGGTACTGGTATAGGCATCCCGTATCTGTTCATTATGAATCTTCTTCGCACTTTCAATTCCCTTCAACTTGTAACTCTTACTAAACAAGGCCATTTTGTTGAGCCCAAATCTACTTTAATTTTCTCTGCAATAATGCACTTGAGTTGATTTTGTATGCAATAATGCAGTTGAGGCCCGCTGCAAGACTTAGCATACCACACTTAATCAATCACATATTGGTTAGGTAAACTACATAGTACCAGGGGCATAGTCAGAGTCAAACTCTGAGGGCCGAACACTAAGAGAAAGTTTTTCATGTATGATGAATTTTTAAAATAAAATCTAGTCATCAATAAATAAAAAAATTAATCTTGAAATAATATATTTTACTATATAACCCAGTATCGTTATGCAACAATATTATTTACTATAGTTTAGGGTGTTCAAAGTGAAAATTCATTTATACATTTCTTTTTTCATTGTACCTTTTTTTATTTGCGGATTGAGTTATTTAATCTGAGTGTCATTTCAACTGCCTCGATTCGTCTGTTCTTAGGTTTGTAAAGACAACACCAATTAGTGCTCACCGGTCAATATTCATTTGGAAAGCATTCTAATGCCTAAGTTAGAAAGCAAACCAAAAAGGCAATGGGAAGTATGTGAGTAAGGTCAGAGAGTTTTGTACCGTACTTTCTCCTCCAAAATACTGTATATACTGAGCATGGCTTGAGTTCCAAGTCATGGTGTGCATGTGTAGAGCATGCTCCCCAATGACGTTGGCATAATCGAATTATGTTATGACGTCACCGTATGTCGTACTGGTGTCTAGCTCGGATGCCACCTGCCATGGTTGAGTCACCTGGATGTCGATGGACACCAATCTAAGCCACGTGGTATATATCGATCTATCGGGTCCTAACTCGGCCTGACCCAAATGATGGGCAGCCATGGCATGGCTTGTTGTGCGATGTCTCATGGCTTGGTTGGGCTATGATTCAACCCATAGATTTGTTGTTGAACCATTGAGCTTGATCTATTGTTGAGAACCAAACTTGACAATGGTCCTGCCCATTCACTAGTGTCGATCACGCCCGTTACAATTGCCCCGCAACTTCTTGTCGGCTCGACTAGTGTGGAGTTGATTCTAAGTCCTAGGTTGGTGTGTGAGATCCCGTACTAAAGTGATGGGTCAATTGCACGACCGAGAAAGTGAGTGATGATGCCTATCGTAGAAGCCTGTCTGGCACACCTATGTGGTACAATAATACGCATTGGTCATTGATTGAATCGTTGTCAAATGAAGAAATAGATAGGACATCAGTCCATAGAGGCATGCGAGGCATCACTCCTTATTAAAAACCCCTAAGACCCTTTTTTTTTTACCTGAATTCTCAAAAAATCTTCTAAATTCTGAGGAGTCCCTACAGCTTTGCCACCTCAAGAATTTTCAACCCTAGACTTTGGATCCATTCAGCCTCAAAGCATAATTCATGCTCGTTAATCTTAGTAAGACGTGCTTTTAACTCTATTGTTTACATTCTGATTTCCTTCATTTTAAATTTTTAATCTATTTTCTAATGGGTTTCACAACATAGACAGTCAAATCATCAAACTTTCTGACCAATTTTTACCACGTTTTGGCAACACTTTGATGGCGAGGCAAACGATAGCGGCCGAACCTTAACCATATGACAGTGTCATCTCTTGTTTACGTGCCAAACGATGTGAGGACCATTCCAATTTTAGATTTTAAATATTTTTCTAAATTAAGTAATTATTAATAAATTAGAGTTTTTGGAATTTTGTGATAATATTGTAATTTTTGAAAAATTTGGACTTAAATTGAGAATGAATGAGATTTTTGAAATAAAGTGTAATTTGTTGATTTTTTAATGTAAAAATAGATTTTATTCCCATTATGTTATTCTAAAAAAATCCTAAAGAGTCTCTCTACAGTCTTTGTGAGAGTTTGATCAAGTGGCGTATATCAATCTTTCGGATTCTCGAAGAACGCAAAAAGGACGCACCATACTAGGTGTCGAAGCATAGATCAAATTGGGTGTCGGTGTGTTCGCAATGAAATTAAAAGGATCATAGCGTTTGGGAGATCATTGTATTCGAGATAGGATTCTTGTTAAAACTTGATTTAAAGTTGTTTAATATGTTTTGTGTTGTATTTTGGTGATGATCTATGCGTTACGTGCTGTTATTCATAGTCATGGAGTCGTTTACAGGGTTTTTCTCACAATTTGATGTTTTTGGCATAACACATGGTGACCGATCAAGGTGGTGGTTTGACCGGTCAAACCGAATAAAATTAGAAATTCTAAAATTAAAGCTTGACTGGTCAATATGATACTGTAACCGATTAGGGCATGTCTCAAAATATTCTATTAGCAATTTTTGACCGATCAAGGCAATGTTGTAATCGGCTAGGGTCTGTTTCAGAACACTCAAGTGGATAACTTTAACCGGTTAGGACTACTCTTTAGCCGGTCAATCAAGTTTTAAATTCTACTTTCTAATATTCCACAACTAGCATGAAACTTTATGAGACTTTTTTCAATAACTTTGCTACTACGTGAATATCTTGGGACAGATGTTAAGTGTTGATTCTGAAGAGTAAATAAATAAATTATAATTATTTATTTGATTAAATACTTCAAGTATTTTTCTTTTTATATAGAATACTTCGGGTATTTATTTATATAGAATACTTTAAGTACTGATCATATTTATTGCACGAAAAGAAATGAATAAAATGGTACATATAATAAGATATTCACATGCTTACTTTTTCGGTAGCGTATAAACAATTGCAGAATATAAATTCTATACTAAACACACGAAATATAAAAATATAATTACTTCAAGAACTATCAAGAACAACATAGATTTTTAGAACTTATATGATTTTATTCAGTGTTGTTCCTTCTGCCGTTCTCCTCGTATCAGGGTTTCTTTCTTTCTCTCAGAGTACCGTCTTATTCCTGCAGAAGTAAGATTATATAAACAATATTTGAGAGAATTAGTCATGTTGAGAGCCTACACAATAACTATATGTTTCCAACTATAAGACTATTTAACATTATTAGTACATAATGCCTTTTGTTATTCACATATTTCACAACATACCCAAAAGAACCAAAATATTCTTTCTAGACCACCGGCCCCATAATAGCTGCAGCGCTGCATAACACTTCACCCACTCGAAATAAAATTTCATGTCCTTTGAGCTTACTGCAACTTTCATTCACAAGGTTAACATTCCCAATTAAACTATTAATTGGTGTCATCTCTTGAGCTAGCTGTCAGCAATGTTGGCCTACCACTTTAGTGGTTAATAATTTCTTAATTCAAAATAATGAATTAGGTGGATTTCCAGGTTTTTCTGCTGATGCAATATTGGTCAATCTCGTTTGCAATGTATTAATTGATCATCAATCGTTTATATGTTCCTGATTAATTTAAAGATTTATTTCGCACTTAGCAACAATTTCTAAGCCACATTTTTAATTTTAATTTTTTGTTGTTTTTGCACATATCTTCTTCTGTTTAATGAATACTAATTATATATATTTTCTAAGCATTCTAATTTAGAAGTGCATAATTACCGGCAATTTTATATAAGTGTCATGGGTAAAACGGTAAAGTTGTTCTAATGTGACCTAATTAGTAGTTACAAATTCGAGTCCTAAAAATAGCCAATGCTCTTGAACGATAAAAGACCTTTTGCATCTAAACTTTTCTCAGACTTTGCAACAGCAATGAAATCACACGCAATAAATATGTTTTTGTGTTATGCAAACCATCAGTTTTGTTGTAAAATTCATAAAGAGGTGTTAGAAAAACCGACTTAAATAGTTGGACTGTAGCTAGCTCCTCAATTCAAGATTGGATTGCTTCATTGACGATAGACCTAAACAAGCTGGAAATTAGATCACACCAATTATTCTTGGGTAGCACACATTACTGGATAGTTACTTAGAAAACCAAAAACAAAAGCAGTAGTACTAAAACAGAACATAGGAAGATTATTCACAAGCCTTCAGTATAGGTTACCCCAGTGGACTTCAACCATACCCCTCCTTGGATCAGCTCACCCACCGTAAATTTCCTGGCTTCGGCTGAATTCGTGATGACCCGATAACCTGCCCACTTGACCCGCTTACTGGTACCAGCACCAGGCCCATTGTTCATGTACTCTCCGTAGTACAACGTTGTCAAATACAAATCTCCAGTCCACACTGACCAGCCCGTTGGATCAATGTGGTCACCAATGTAGGACTGCATAACAACGGTCCTCGAGTAGGCTTTCCACGGTCGGCCCAAGTACGATTTTATGGTTTTCTTGACAGGTTCTAGATCAGAGCTGGCTATCACATTGCAGCTCTGGATCGAAGTCCCTGTGTTTTGGTTTGGGTCTTCTCGGCCTTGGGCTGTTACCATGTTGCCCTGTCCGGTCATGGGTTTTCAGGCCACTAGTTTGCAGTTTTGGAATACTACGGCTGCATTGCCGAAGATGAAGTCCACTGTGCCAGTAATGTAGCTGTCTCGGTAGAATTGCCTGTTGGTGTGGGTGTAGAGAGTGTCTTGGTAGGCGTCGATGCGGCAGCGATTTATGACCGACTGATCGGCCCCTACACGCAATGCCACAGCCTGATGCTTTTCGGGCCCTGCAGTGTTCTGGAACCAGATGTCTTGGGCTATGAATCCATCACCAACAGCAGCTACACCGGCAGATTAAAATAAAGTTAATACATAGTCATTTGGGTTTTTGTTGTGTTGTAGTATTTGATCTATGTGAGGATAGGCTGGGGAAAGACAAGGCTATAAGCCCATCCACAAAGGAGATTCATTGTTTTTTTGAACGTAGGCAGTCCTGGGCCAAAGCTCGGCCCTACAAAGGCAAAAAGAAAGGCCGAGCAAGGGACAGAGCAAGGGGCAGAGCAAGGACTAATGAAAATGAAGTTTTATATGAGATATCTTTCTACATACATTGGAATTTTTAAATAAATCAACACCATTCTCATTTTTTTACTCATGGACTTATCATGGCAACTAAAGTCATATTTCATTGGTTGGGCAGTATTTTACGCGTTAAAACGACGTTATTTTGACGCACAACATGTCTTGTTATGCACAATGCACAGCAGGCTCCCCTAATCCGTAAATAATGTGCCGACATATTATTTAACCTCATGTTTGTCTCAAGTACTGTGTGATTCATAGCAGCTATGAATATCTACTAGTTTAATTTCATGTCTAAACGCATGTATTAATTAACACACCCTACCTAAATGCTGATATCAAATTATTGGGATGACCCAGTGGTTGGCCACTTTAATTTTATTATGGGATATCACACGTGCATCCAGCTATACCATAAGATCTGTGTACTCATGTGTCTATAAAATCTGTATACCAAGCATTACTCTACTATTATAATGTTCGTAATTACCCTACTATCAGAATTACAGGGGTTGATCAGTGAAGTAAATTGAAGGTTAGAAGGGGAAGACTTTCTAAGATGGAAGTGGGGTATAAATAACTCTTCTTTTTCAGTCAAATCGTGCTACCAAGTGTGGGAAAAGGATGCTTTTCAAGAAAATGTTTACCTAAAAGGTATTTGGAAAAATGTTGGTCCTCCTAAGTCAGAGTTATTTTTGTGGCTGGCTATGCAGCAGAGCATTTGTACAAGGGGGGTGCTATAGAGAAGAGGAGTTCTAGGTTTGGGCTAAAGTTTGTGTTCGTTATGCCAATTAGCGATTGAGAGCCCTAATCACCTATTGATTCTTTGTGATCAGGTAAGGAGGGTTTGGTCTTTTAATTTTTCATGGCGGGGAATTTCGTGGGTGGTCTCTTCAGAAATTCAGTTCTTTGTGCATGAGTGGCTAAATTCCAATTATAAAGGTCAAGAATTGAAGATTTAGGATACCTGCCTTTACGCGGCATGTGGTCCATCTAGTTAGCGAGGAACAATGCGGTCTTCAATGATCTTCCATTCCATCCGAAGAAGGTGGCAGATCTGGTAATTTATCGTCTGGCAATCTGGGTCAAGAACAAGAACAGATTGCATGGAGTTTCGGTGGATGACTTCTATTCGAATATTCTGGCTATTAGGTCTCTGAACTTGTAAAAGGGGGGCTTCTCGTCTTTTTCTTGGCCTTCGTCCTCGTCTCCCCCTTCGTGCTGATTGTTACAAGGTGAGTTTGTAGTGAGGTGTAGGTGTAATGGCTGATCTTGTTCCAGTATGTGGGGTAGGTGGAGTTGGGTTGGGCCGGTTTTGGTTTGGGTTTAGGTCATCTCTTGGGCTGCCCTAAGTGGTGGATTTCCATTTTTATTTTATTTTGATAGTCTCTTTTGGGTCGTGTTTCGGCCCTCTTTGTGTAGAGGGCTTCTTCTTCTTCTTTTTTTTTTTTTTTCCTGGGTCTTTGTTTTAGTGCTTAGGTTTGGGCCCAGTTTGGTATCTTGCCAACAGAGGATTCTTTCCAAAGCGAGGTGTTTTTTTATCAATATCAATATATATCTCTTTGCTGATAAAAAAATTATTATGTTCGTAATCAGGGTTTGAATAAAAGGGAAAAAGAAAAATGAAAAGGAGATGAACGTTACCACCGTAAATATTTTAGACAATTTTTTTTTACACTAGTTTTGATATTTTCTAATGGGCAACTTATCTCTGGTACTCAATTAAATTTTTATTCAAATTTAAGTAGAATCTTCCATGTTAACAACCAAACTCAGATCTAAATATAAGCTTGGCTTCATTAATAACGTAGTCATAAATTTAAAAGGAAAGAGATAACCTTAAAAAATCTAAATTAATTTTTTTGATTTAAGTAAATTTGAGTAAGAATCAATGTAATATAGGTTTGAAGTAGATTTTTTTGCAGAATTATAATTTTGAGTCAGGGCTAAATATGATCATTAGTATATAGGACATAAATTACCAATCTAGGAGATCTTCTCGGCTCTTCCCGTGAGGGGATTTCGACCTAGACGAACTGAGCTGTGGAGCTAATGAAAGAAGACTCCTAACGGGAGCTCACCATCTTGCATGCTGATCTAAGGGGTAAATTAAGTCTCTATTCAAATAGATAAAAACTTTAAAACGGCCGAGAGATGATCACCTTAACATGTCAGCGTGAAAGCAAACTTCTAGTAGAACTCAAAGAGTTAATGAGGTGTAAAAGCCCATCCAAAACAAACAGCCCAAATATGGTTCATCACTCTCCTACTACTATTCTCATCTTATTTTCTCTCCTTATCTCGATCTAACTTAAAACACACAGGTGTCCTAATTTTCTAGCAAATCATCAGTCCGAGGAAGAATCGTCAAGGCTTATACAGGTGGGTTTGCAATGATTACTACTTTGGCCACAGTTTCATGCCAAATCAAAAGTAGTTGTAAAAGTCTTCTTTTTCTTTTTCACACTTCTGTTATCTTCATAAATTTGTTCACACCATCGTAGCTCTGTTTTTAGTTATTAAAATAAAATGAACAATTAAAACAAAACCCGTGGGACGTATTTGCAGATCGATAGATATGGAGGATAAAGGAAATTAAGATGATTACCAACAGTGGCCGATTTGAAAGTTGTTGATCCATCTACGACGTTCAAGCTACCAGTGATGATGGTGGAATCCATGCCATCCCCCACCAGCATCACATTCTTCTTACCGCTCCCTATCTCTACATTTTCTTTGTACGTTCCCTTCTTCACGTAAATAACATACCGACTACTGCCCTTACTCGGTGCCGATGCCACTGCTTCTTTCACCGTCTTATAATTCCCACTCCCATCCTTTGCCACCACCACATTCGCGTTAATGTTCTTCCCCGGAGCCATCATAAGCCTCCGGTCCCTGCTAGTCACCCACCCCGGAAACGCCCCGTTAAGTGGGCGGAGCAAGTCGTCTTCCGGCTGTGGTGATATTTCCACAACCAGTGCAAGGGAATTTCTTGCTCTTGCTATCAAGTCATCTAGCCCGACCTTCATCATCGGCCGGGCGGGCCCATTCAGGCCGTCCAAGCACGTGAAGTGGTTGGTGAGTACACTGCTGAGCCACGAATGGGCGTCCGAATGGGAACGGCTCGTTCGCTTCCCGAGTGCTACTATAGAGTCCATGATCCTCTCCAGCGACAGTTCCATCAGTTCCCGGCAGTCAGCCAGAGCCGCTTGATCTTTCGGGTCGTTGATCCGACGGCTGAGATCGCTCGCCATCTCGGCAGCATCCCCTATGGCTACTGTGGATTTTTTTAGGAACTCCTGCAACAAATCTACACCGTTCATTTGCATCAGATTTCCTGATGCAGTTTCCGATACCATAGCCCAGCATGAGGACTGATCGATAGCCTGATTGCAAATTTGGGGCGATACAGGAGGATTAGAAGAGGTGGGATTAAACAGCCCTGTTTTGACAACAGTAATTGAGCCTATGATCACAGTTAGAGAGAGAAAAATACAGGAGAGAGATTTGGAGAGAGAGAACTTTGGTTTGGGAGTGTCTAGCAAAGGTTGATGGGTTGTTGCCATGATCTTAGCAAAGTGTGATCTCAGCCCTTCTGCTACTGAATATCTCTTACTCCATTGTCTTCCTTAAATAGACTTCAAGAAGCTGATCTAGTCAAGACTGTATTTTGGACTATTAACTTTTGTTTAGAATAAGGCATCCAAAAATTAGTAAAGTGTCATATATACTATAAATATAAATATGAAGATATACTATTATTGTAGCACAAAAGGCAAGAAGACTAACAATCACTACTTTTTGAAAAAAAATTAACTTAGGTTTACGTTGTTATAATTTTTTAGCTTGATTTACTAATCATTTGTTTACTCATAAAACAATGGAAGAGGGTGCAAATTTTAACTTCGAACCTCCAAAATGCTAAGTACATCCGTGGTCAAGAGTGAGGGAGCTACACCCATAGATAAAACTTTACAATAGATACAAATCATATGTATGAATTAATTTTTAGTCGATAAGGTTTAATAATTAAAAACTTAATTTATTATAACACATCACCAAAATGTTTTTGGTTTTTAAAACAAATAGACAATTTATATTCCCTTTTTTAAATCTTTTCAAAACAAACATATCTCATTGTGTACCAACTGATATCAACTTGTTTTTTTTTTTTTTTTATAAGAAAATGAGACTTTTGTGGTGTGCAGTTGAACTGATTTTCTATTGCAGAGAAATCCAGTCTCTCCGGTACAAAAAAACACAGAGAAAGAGAGAACAAGAAGGCATCAAGAAAATAAAGTGACCTTTTCTACTTTAAAAATATTTGATTATTTTTTTCATGCCGTTAACTTTAAAAAAAAACTGTTAATTTTAAGTCATAAAAGACTACCCCTCTTTACTCTTCTTATATTTCTTTTCTGTATATATCTAGCCTATTCATGTGTGTGCACATTGAGATATAATTGAGGCGCATAAATAAACTAAAGATATCTACAAAATATATATAAAAAAACATAAAAAGAGTAAAGAGGGACATTTTAGTCTTTTATGACTTTAAACTAACGATTTTTGTCAAAAGTTAACTGCTATGAAAAAATGATCAAATACTTTCTAAAATAGGCGAGGTCACTGTATTTTGTCCCTGCATTTATATTATCCTTAAAACAAATAGACAATTTATATTATCCTTTAATTTTTTTAATCTTTTCAAGACAAATATATCTCAATTGTGTACCTATTGATATCAATTTTTTTTCCTTAAGAAAACGAGACTTTTGTGGTGTGCCAAAAATAAAAATTGCATGGATTTTCTATTATAGATAAGTCAAGTGTATCAAGGAATAAATCTAAGATTTATAATCCATGACCAGTGATGTATTTAAAATTTATAAGTACTGAAGCCAAATATCTAAAATAAATATAAGTTTATAAGGCAAAACATACCATTTGTTGAATAAATTGTAATATCTTGTACGCTAATGCATAATATTTTGTGAAATAAATTTATCAAAATAGATTAAAAATATACTTATCTTAAAAAAATCAACCCAATAAAATCGTTTAACTCCAGTTATCACCGTGTATACCCGCGATTGGGACTACCCAATACCAATAGAAAAGAAACACAGAGAGACAAAGAAAGCATTAAAGTAGGAGACCCCCACCACTACCCAGATCACAACTTGGAAATTTCTGCTTTTGTTTATGCGAGCCATCATCACCTGAGAAAAATGATGGTTTTGTTTACGGAGAATCAATCTATGGTCCAGAAATTTTTTTTAGAAAACTTTTCAGATTTTTGAATTGGATGATGTTTTCGGGGAAATTTTTTTGGACATGTAGCATTTTTCTTTGTTTACAGCCAGTGGACAAACACTAACATGGCCTTTCCCCATATTTTTGTTTTCTTTTTGTTGGGTAGGTACACACATGGGGCCTTGCATATATTAACAAAATGAATGTGCATATGTTGACAATTTGATCCTTTCTTTACTGTTTTTTTTTCTCATTACTCACTTTTTTCCTCAAATTTTCAAGTTTAGTCACTTTCATGAGTAGTGTGCTAATATTATAAATGAATAAAAAGAGATCTGAAAGGATCTTTGCTTGCTAAAAACCTGATATATGTAGTAGTTAATTGGTACATTAAGGCCGACATTATTATGATTTATGGGTATAGGACAATACATTCGATTAGTTTTACAAAGCTAATAGACTAGGCCCACCGCAAAGGCTGCACCGCATCTGCAAAACCATTTTGCTTTTCTTTTTTGATAAAATACAGTGATCTCCTTTGAAATTACTAGCACATGCAGAAATTTCTCTTGAGATTTTATAAGATAAAGAGACTATTAGGCCTAGCTATTACTCATATTATTCATAAATATCTTGTTCCATTAATTTAGGAATATATACAGCTGTATAGTTTGTTTCCTTTTCAGTAGCCATTAATTTAGGAATATAGTTAGCTAGGGTTAACCTAGTTTGATATATACATTGGCAGCAGTCACAAGTGCTGCACGGAATAAACACAAGAGAACGATTCTTTCTTCTCCATTCTCAAATCTGTCTTGGTATCAGAGCCGGTTTGATAATATTTTTTTCTCTTCTCTTTGTGGTATTCTCTATTGCAATGGGCGACACTGAAACTATCAAGGGTGTGGATTCTTCGTCTCCATATTATTTACATCCTTCTGCGAACACAGATCGAATTATCTCCCCGGTGGTGCTCCGTGGGAATAATTACAATGAATGGGCTCGATCGGTCCGCAATGCTCTCAAAGCGAACAACAAACTTGGGCTTATTGATGGCTCGATTCAGCCACCCAAGTCGACCGAAGCGACGATATATTCTGCATGGGTGCAGGTGAATTCGATGCTCGGGGCATGGCTACATAACACCCTCGATGCATCCATCCGTTCTACTGTCCCTATTACTGATGATGTTAGGGAAATGTGGGAAGATATTCGACAGCGTTTCTCGGTTGGAAACGGACCTCGAATACATGAATTAACGAGTCAATTGACTCGTCTTGAACAAGGTGGCGACTCGGTGGTCGACTATTTTGGTAAAATCCGAATGATTTGGGACGAATTACAAGGTTATTCCGCTCCTGCGTGTACCTGCAGCTGCAAGTGTGGTGCGAAGGGTGCATTGGTGAAGGAAAGGGAAGATCAGAAGGTTCACCAATTTTTAATCGGTCTTGACTCAGCCATACATGGTACGGTCCGTTCTCAGATTCTCATGCAAGAACCCCTTCCGCCATTGAACACGGTCTTTTCCAAGGCATTGACTGAGGAACGACATCATTCCATTGTTCGTCAAAGTGACAAGAAAGAGGCCGTGGGTTTCGCGGTGCAAGGCATTGCTCGTGGGCGAGGTGCAGCGTCTGCCAAAGAGGGTGACAAGCCTCGCTTCACCGGCACATGCTCTCATTGTAACAAAGTCGGGCATGCCAAAGACAACTGCTTCCAGCTCCTAGGATTTCCTGACTGGTGGTATTCTGAAAATAGGGCAGCAGCCAGGGGTGGCGGCGGCGGCAAGTACACCCGTGGTGGCCGGAGCAACGGTCGTGGACGTGGGAATATGGCAAATGCTGTTGGTCAATCCTCTGGTAGCACCTCAGACCAATATATAAACGCACCCGATCGCAATGGGGTGCAACTGTCGGATGCGCAGTGGCATCATTTGTTGGGTATGCTAAAAACTTCTCCATCCAATGCAGTTACTCCTACACATGATGGTAAGTATAAGGCCACTCAATGGATTATTGACAGTGGTTGCTCGAATCATATGATCGGGAACGTTTCTTTATTCGAAAGTTTGTATGATATTTCTCCATCTCCAGTTGGGTTACCAAATGGCAACCAAACGACGGCAATTAAGGAAGGCAGAATTGTCTTGAGTGATGGTTTGATTTTGACGGATGTGTTATATGTTCCTGATTTGAATGTTAATCTCATCTCTGTTTCACAATTACTGGCTACCTTGAATTATTTTCTCACAGTAACTGATAAGCTATGTATCATACAGGACCGCAATTCGAGGACCCTGATTGGAGCGGGTGAACAATGTGACGGAGTATATTGGTTTAAGTCCACGAAGCGGATTCAAGCTAATCAAACTACTGTGGTTGGACAGCACGAATTGTGGCATCGTCGGCTTGGTCATCCCTCCCGAAAGGTGGTGAATCTGTTGCCTTTTATGTCTAGTAATAAAGCTTATCGTGAGAGCAATGATGTTTTTGACTCTAAGGAATCTTGTGGTATTTGTATGATCGCTCATCAAACTAGAAGTGTTTTTCCGATTAGTGGAAGTAAAACAGTTGACTTGTTTGAGATGATTCATTGTGATATTTGGGGTGCTTACAAAGTTGCTTCTAGTTGCGGTGCTTATTACTTTCTCACCATTGTTGATGATTTCTCGCGGGCCGTTTGGGTGTATTTAATGAGTGCTAAGAGTGAGGTTGGACAAATTATCAAAGATTTTTGTTCTATGGTTCAAACTCAATTCCATAAACAGGTTAAAATTTTAAGAAGTGACAATGGGCCTGAATTTACTTGCTTACACCGTTTTTATGCTGAAAAGGGAATGTTACATCAAACGTCATGTGTTGATACACCTCAACAAAATGGTCGGGTAGAACGTAAGCATCAACATCTACTTAATGTGGCTCGGGCTTTACGTTTTCAAGCTAACCTTCCGTTGAGTTTTTGGGGTGACTGTGTCTTGACGGCTGCCTATGTGATCAATAGAACTCCTTCTCATGTGTTACATGGAAAATCTCCGTACGACGTTTTGTTTGGCAAATCTCCGAATTACTCTCTTATACGCACTTTTGGTAGCTTGTGTTATGCTCATTATCGTCCTAGAGTGCGGGATAAGTTTGGTCCTCGCTCTCGGAAATGTATATTTGTCGGGTATCCCTTTGGGCAAAAGGGTTGGCTGCTTTATGACTTGGAGAGGAAGGTTTATTTTGTCTCTCGTGATGTTATTTTTTTGGAAAATAACTTTCCTTTCAACGACATGGACGCACCTGTGAAACCTAATGGAGTTGGTATAAATGAGTTCTTTCATCGCCAACCGCAAATTGTTGATGAGAATCCTGACGATAGTGGAGTTCGGGGGAGGAGTGAGGGCCATGAGGTTAGAGCGGCTGACCAGCTTACTACTCCCCCTGACCAGCAGTCTCCACCGCCTGGGTGTCCTCTTGACCAGCAGTCTCCCCAGCCAGTCCCGTTGCAGCAGTCACTTATCACTCCACCACCTATTGTGGAAGAACCTCTTGGTAAAGGACATCGTATACGGATTCCGTCCACACGTTTAAAAGGCTACATCACCAACACAATCCACACCATTGCTCCCGTCACTGTCACTTGTTCATCTCCTCCAAAGCGGTCCTCAGGTACGCCGTTTCCTATAGCTTATTTTGTTAACTGTGATAAATTTTCTGTGAAACATAGGCAATTTTTGGCAGCAGTCACAACTTGGGTTGAACCAAAATCCTACTCTGAAGCAGTCAAGCACCCAGGATGGCGTAATGCCATGAGAGCCGAGCTTGACGCTCTCGAACGACAAGGCACGTGGACATTGGAATCTTTACCTCCAGGAAAGGTTGCTCTTGGTAGTATGTGGGTTTACAAAGCTAAGCTCCGGCAGGACGGGTCCCTGGAACGACTGAAGGGGCGTCTTGTTGTCTTTGGTAATAGACAATTGCCTGGTATTGACTTTCATGAAACGTTTGCGCCAGTAGCCAAAATGGTGACCGTCCGTATATTTTTTGCCGTTGCTGTTACTCAAAATTGGGAGCTTCATCAAATGGACGTACACAATGCATTTCTTCATGGAGACTTGGAGGAAGAAGTCTATATGAAGCTTCCCCCTGGCTATGCACCTTCGGGTTCGACGGGTAAGGTTTGTCGTCTCTGTAAGGCTTTGTATGGTCTTCGTCAAGCCCCTCGGCAATGGTTTGCCAAATTATCGTCCGCTCTGAAGTTGTTTGGTTTTAAGCAGTCTACTGCAGATTACTCCTTGTTTTGCTATACTAAAGGGGATGTGTCATTATACGTGCTTGTGTATGTCGACGATCTCCTCATTGCAGGTTCAGGTCATGATGCAGTGATCAAGCTTAAGGCCTATCTACGTGAGTGTTTTCATATGAAGGATCTTGGGGTTCTTAAGTATTTCCTTGGCATTGAGGTGGCTCGAGGTCCCGATGGCTTGTTTTTGAATCAAAGAAAATATGTCTTGGATATCATAAGCGAGGCCGGCTTATTAGGATCCAAGCCTATTTCTACGCCCATGGATCAAAATCATCAATTGGCTCGGAGTGAGGGGGAGTTGTTTTCAGAACCTGAAAAGTACAGGCGGCTTGTAGGGCGGTTAGTCTACCTGACGATTACTCGACCTGAGCTCTCCTATTCAGTTCATGTATTGGCTCAATTTATGTCTTCTCCTATGATCACCCATTGGGAAGCTGCCCTTCGCGTTCTTCGATATCTTAAAGGGTGCCCCGGACAAGGAATTTTGCTACATCGTCAGTGTAACTTGCAGATATATGGTTTTTGTGATAGTGATTGGGCTGCTTGTCCTCTTACACGGCGATCTTTAACCGGTTATTTTGTACTTCTTGGGTCTTCTCCGATATCTTGGAAGACAAAGAAACAACCCACAGTTTCACGCTCTTCCGCCGAGGCAGAATATCGTTCCATGGCTACGACTACGTGCGAGTTGAAATGGTTGAAGTCTATTTTAGTTTGTCTTGGTGTACGACATGATCAACCTATGCGTATGTATTGTGATAGTCAAGCAGCTTTACATATTGCAGCAAATCCGGTCTTTCATGAACGTACGAAACACATTGAGATGGATTGTCATTTTGTTCGAGATGAGCTTAAGGCTGGTACTATTGCTACATCATACATACGAACGGGTGATCAATTGGCCGATATCTTTACCAAGGCTCTTGGAAAATCACAATTTTTGGTACTTCTTCGCAAGTTAGGCATTCGAAATCTTCATGCTCCAACTTGAGGGGGAGTATTAGGCCTAGCTATTACTCATATTATTCATAAATATCTTGTTCCATTAATTTAGGAATATATACAGCTGTATAGTTTGTTTCCTTTTCAGTAGCCATTAATTTAGGAATATAGTTAGCTGTATAGTTTGTTTCCTTTTCAGTAGCCATTAATTTAGGAATATAGTTAGCTAGGGTTAACCTAGTTTGATATATACATTGGCAGCAGTCACAAGTGCTGCACGGAATAAACACAAGAGAACGATTCTTTCTTCTCCATTCTCAAATCTGTCTGAGACCTCTCGTATTTTAAATAGTAATATATAGTTCTCCACATTCCGTTACTTTTCGTTAGACGTGGTTTAAGCATGAATTTATGATAGTGCCCTAAATTATATACATCAAATTTTGAGAGTGAATTGTCATTGTAAGATAGCATTCAATTGGGAGAGAGAGAAAAAACAACGAGATCTTTTGACGGAGATGGGTTAGGTTTACACGCCACTGATCCACCGATCGTTTCACTCCACTGTCTTTCCCGAAGATCAAAACAGCCAAGTTCGTTTTTAGCCTAGTTTGTTAGCGCTACGATTCTAGGGTTTCTTATTTTCGTTCACTGCCAAGTTCGTCTCTGTTCACCAACGACTGTGTTTGCTCAAATATTACCCCGTGATTAAATTTGTGCACGAGCATGTCAGAAAAAAAATTTTAATTATCTCTTTCAAAAAAAATTAATGTGACAGGTAAAAACCAACAATTACTAGGTATTTGTATTATATTTTCACTTACACCAACTAAGAAGATTTTTCTCAATTATTCACATGTGGAGCTAGAAATTAGAAACAGAAGATAAATAGTCATGAGAGAATGAAATGAAATATGATTTTGAATAATAAACTTGATAACGAACTTACATCATACTCTGATTCACTGCTCGAAGCGTGAAAATCCAGCCAAATGGAGTGTTCATGAATGATTCTTGATGGTGAGATTAAAATAACCTCTGCTCCGAGCCTTCGATTGTTTGAAACAACGTCTACATACAATTTCCAAATGTCCATGCCAAACAATGACCAGACAACTGTCGATTTGCCCTAGTTGGTAAATGAATCACTGTTTTCTTGGTGTCCAGTTGGGTTTTCGACCGAAAAGTGAATTCGGCAACAAAGTCAGCTAGGATTTAGACTTTGATGGTTATTCGGGACTGATATTTGATGTCAAAATTGGTCAACTCTATGGCCCATTGCAATATTCGCCCCAACAGGTCGGCTTTTCAAAGCAAGAACTTCAGCAAGTACTCGGTCAGAACAGTGATAGTGTGGCCTTGAGAGTATGGTGCTAATTTTTTAGAAGTCGTGACAGGTGCTAAAGTTAATTTCTCTAAAGAGAGGTACCTGGTTTTTAATTTCTTTAAAGGGAGGTACCTGGTTCCCACATTGAGCAATGTCTTGTTCCCGTAGTATACCGGCCTATATTCCATTTCAATTTTCCTAACCACGACCGAGCTAGCTGCATGAGGCAAGACCGCAAGATACAAGTACAATATTTCCTTTTCTTCGGGTTTGGTCAATATTGGTGCCGATGTGAAGTACTATTTTACCCGACCGAGCGCTTCGTCACACTCTTCATTCAATTGAATGTTCCTCTTGCTATTCTTTTTAAGAATCTCAAGGAATAGTCAGCACTTTTCAGATGATCGACTAATGAATCGGTTGAGAGTAGTAGTCATTTTGATCAATTTCTATACTTCCTTAAGTGTCAATAGTCGACTGAGTTGTTGGATGGCCATAATTTGGCTCAGATTGGGCTCAATTCCCCGTCGGGTTACCAAGTAACCGAGAAGCTTTCCAAATTCAATGCTGAACGCGCACTTAGAGGCATTTAGTCTCATCTTATGCCTCTTGAGTATATTAAAAACTTCCTACAGGTTGGCCAGATGATTCTAACTCTTTGTACTCTTTGCAACCATGTCGTCTATGTAGTCTTCCATTGTATTGCTGAGTTGTTTCTCAAACATTTTAATAATCATCCACTGGTAAGTCGCTCTGACATTCTTCAAGCTGAAGGGCATCACTCAGTAACAGTAAAATCGATAACAGTCGTTTTATCCTAATTTAGACCGTACATGGCAATTTGGTGGTAGCCCCTATAAGCGTCCATGAAACTCGTGCGGATTTTTGGCTGTTGAGTCGACTAAATGATCAATTCCGGGCAATCTAAAACTGCCTTTTGGACATGCGTCATTCAAACTTGTGTAGTTTACGTAGACACGCCACTTGCCATTTTTCTTTTTGACCACAACTATATTGGCCAACCATGCCGGATCCTCTGATTGTTTTAGCCTCTAACAACCGATCTACTTTTTCGGTAATTGATTTGGTATGTGACACGGCCGACAGATGCACTTTTGGGACTACCAGTCGACGCGTTGGGTTGATGTTGAGGTTGGTGACATATGAAGTTCAAGTCTACTCCAAGCACCTCATAAGGGCTCTAAGTGAACACCAAAATGTTCCTTCTTAGAAAATTAGCTAATTCTTTCCTCTCTCTATTGGCCAAAATGAGCTGACCAAAAAGAATTTCTTCTTATCCTCCTCGTCTATAGAGATCGTAACCAGATCTTCAACTGCCTTCTCGGCAGCTGGTGTGCCGATCTCCTCGAGGACTGGTAGGTCGAACACCTCAACCTAGTGAACATGCTTAGGTGTGGTGTTGCTCTTCACAGTAGCGATGTAGCACTGCGTGACCACCACTTGATTTTCATAAATACTCTGCACTCCCTTCGGCTCAATGAACCTCAATAAGTGATGATAGGTATAGGTTAGGGCCACTCCCCCAAGATTGTGTATTCATTTCCTGATGACGATGGCTTTATATGGCAATAGAACGTTGACCACGTCTACGAATTTTGTTGGTACAGTTACTGAACCCGCGATGACCAACATGGTGAACTTACAGAGCGACCAAACTAGGGCCCCATTGAATCGACCAAGGGCACTTTGGTCAGTTGGAGATTGGCTTCAGTATACCCCATCTTTGTGAATAAATTATAGTATATCACTTCGGCCGAGATGCTAAGATCAACCAATACTCTCTTGACAAACCATGTGTCAAAGGTTAACTTGATCACGAAAGCACCGTTGTGTGGATTCCGAAATCTCCCCAAATTCTTTTTAGTGAACAAGACGTGCTTCTTCCATCTCATCAAGTCGGTCATTATTGTTATCATGTATCCCTACCCTTGGCTTTTCTTCGTCAATCCACTCGTTCAAATGCCCGACTGACACTAGTTCCTCCAAAATGGGCCTTTAATTATCGACAGTTCGTCGTTAGATGCCCCTGATCCTTATGATAAGAACATCGAAGTCGTTGATTCCTCGATTTTGACTCTTCCATCATTTTGATCAGCCATTTGAATAACAGTTCATATTCTATCTTTCATAAACATACTAGGTTTTCTCGATACCCAATTCATATTTAGTTATACTCAGAACAAGCGCTTTGCAACAATCCTTGTTCATTGTCAGATATTTTATCTCAATCTTGCTTGGGTATGTATGTATTAAAGTGATTGGGGTTGTCAAATAAATTGTTTTTCGTAGTCGGTTAAGTTAATTTTTTTGGATAGCAATAAAAGAGAGATTTTAAGAACGCGTAGGTGAAAACGTGGATAAATAAATTGAAAAACGTATTATTTTGATACTTCTCGGTACCTATATTGACTACCTATCCACTTTTTAGACATCACGAGGCTCGTCAGATTAAGTAGTTGTTTTCATGCATTATAAACGAGAGGATAGACACTAGCAACGTTATAATTCTTTTCCCTTTCACCACAAGATATGAAACGATCTTTTAGGCACTCAAACTCTAACATATAAATACATATATACATAAATTAAGGCGTTTATGTGCATAAGACGGCCATTCCAATAGTTTTTCAAAGCTGCTAGGCCCCACAACCGACTCTGATCAAGGCGTCTAACCAATATCTTTGCAATAGATACAAATCATACCATATGCAATTAATTTAAATTACAAGGCCATATAGATAAGGTTCAATAATGCAAAACTTATTTTGATTGCCGCATAAGTTAATTCAATACTTATGGTTTCACGTGTCGTATTATATTTTAGATTAATTAGCTATTGATAAAAATTAGGGATGGCATTTAATTTTGGGGTTGTACTCTATTTTTAAATTACTTTTTCGTAGGGTTGTTATTGGTTTAGTTAATAATGTTTGCATCGTTGTTGGTTTAATTACAATTAGTGAACTTCTTTATGATATTTAATGCGCGATGTGTTGTTTTAACATCCTTTGTATACTTATATACAAAAGATATACATATGCATATGGTAAGCTTTTAACGAGGGATTCTCATTTTGCTAAAATGAGAACTTCCTATATTTTCTGATCAAATATTGATGATCCAAACTGTTCAATATGTTTAAAATATATTTTTAAGAGTACCCATGAGAAACCAGCTCGAAATATTATCAAAAAAGACTTGATCCAAATAGTTTTTCATACAACTTTTCCTTTTAGCATTTATTAAAAATTACTTAGATCATCTTAATATTTTTCTGAGTCGATTTTTCGCGAATACCTTGAAAAATTTGTTTTAAACACATTGAACTGTTCGGATCAAAAAATGAAAGATCCTCATTTTCGTAAAATGAGAGATTCTTTATTAGAAGGGGACTCTCTCTCTCTCTCTCTCTCTCTTTATTACGATATAATTCTTTGCCCTTTGCGCGAGATACAGAACCTCTATTCAAAAATAGTACGTTTGGTCAGTTCTATTTATAATATGAGTACAAGATAAGATATGAAATGATCTTTTAGTTGCCCAAAATCCAATATGTAAATACATATGGAGGTTTGAGAGAATGAATGTTTGAGAGAGTCAGACGAATGAGGGGATTAAGATTTAGGGGTTTTTGGTGACAGCCACGAAATGACATAGTTTTGATGATTTATAAACTTTTTAGTGACACTCCAAAAGCTTTCAGTGACGTTCCTAAAAATTAGATCTCCGCCTGTTTTTTCCCTTTGGTGCCAAAATTTAGTCTCTTTGGTGACACCTATAGCATTGTCACCCACCATTGTAATATTCGGTGACACAAAACTTATCACTAAAGCAATATTATTGTTGCCGTAAATTAAATTCGTTTGACACCAAAATTTCAACACTTTTGGCGATAGATGTAAAATTCCTTGTTACCATTAGTTATATTTATAGTGACAAGTTGTCCCAGAGAGCGTCACCATTGGTGTTTTTGTCTTGTAGTGTTGGTGATGAATCCTTCAAGAGTAGCCAAAATCAAAGTGAAAAAACTAGAATTTTTGTAATCTTGTAAAGTTGATAGTGACTGGTGAGAGCTCCTTCTTTCTTGTTGGTGTACTAATCCAATCACAGTAACCATATTTTGTGCTCAAGTATTTGACCTCAAATGGAGAAAGAATGCAGGGTAGTAGGTTTTTATTCATAACGTCTCAGTAATTGATCTATTGTTCTTGTTTGCTTCATAACACCCTTAAGATTATGGGGAAGATTTGATATTTCAAACTGGGAGCAACCATGCAATTGCAGAGCATAATTATTCCCTAGATAATCTGGCTAGGAGGGTTGGACACAAATAGAGCCTTGGCTTCACAAGGCAACATTGATAAGATTCGATACAAAATCAACTTGTGGGTAGATGTATAAACTTACATGTTTCACATGTCGTATATGTATAAACATATACTTGTACAGAAGCTTAACCTATTGCTCAATTTTATTCTACCTGTGGTCCCACTATACCAGATTTCAATCTGGACCGCACATTGATTTCCTGTGTGCACCACCCTTTGTATTTTTTATGTGAATCTATCTGTTCTTGTAGGTGCTTGTATTCAATGGCTCGTGTCCTTTAATTTCCATTTGAGAAAAATATAACTATCTGTTGAGGCCAACCACCCTCTATTATCTTCTTAGCGAAAAGGTTCATCTGGACTTCACTTGGCAGGTGAAGAACTCATCGATTGCTTTATTGGTGAACTGAAAAAGATTCGTTAATCCTTTACCATTCAACTTAATGAAAAGTTTGGCACGAGGGCATGAGCATCAACCACTAGCAAGCAGCTCAAGTTGGAGTTTTTTTATTTGTTTACGAAAAATTATGACGAGGCTCGCCGATAATGTAGCTTGCTTTTCCACATTGAATATAGCATGAAATGCAGCAACGGATAAACACAAACTTGCTTTGCATATTTTAACACTAAATAATGACAACTACAGCGTTTTAAAATCCAAAAGCATGTGCAATTGTGTTTACAATATGATTTCTACTTTTCTGCCCAAGACTCATGGTGGGTGGTAGGCTTTAGTCAGTCTTCATGTACAAATGTCCAAAAGATTTGAGACCATCTTGTTTACTGTAAAACTAGCACCATAAGATGCCGACATAATCATGAAGAATGTGACAAACAATACCTTAATTTTATGGTATACGATAAATGGTGCATGCACCACATGTGCATCTGTTGTTTCACTAGACTTTCTCAGAGGTTTCTTCTTCTTTTTCATGTTGATATTCTTGAACAACTTGCGATGTAGGGGCCACTAAGCCAAAGAGTTTTCAATATCGAGGCTGTTTCAATCAGCTGCAGTTTTTAGATAGTTTATTCATAGAAAAGTACTACGGTCCCAGAAAATTTTTCCAGAAACATCTCCGAATTTAAAATCAAATGTTAAGATTCATTTAAATTTTGAAAGCTTGCACATCTGAGTAAATCTATACCATTCATTTTAAATTCTTGGAAATTTTTTTTCGGTGCTTAGACTTTCTCTTATTCATAATACACAGTTAGTAGCGTGAGGAAGGCAGGTAGCCAAAGGGGGAGATGAGTTTTCACATGCAACTACAATGTTATTATGATGTTAAAAAGGAATTTTAACATTCATTTGTTATTTTTAAATGGAAAGGAATGTTAAGTTTGTCCATAAAAAGGAATGTTAATTTTAAAATAGAAAAGGAATGTTAACTTTTCTTAATTTTCCTTTTTAATTTCCATAAAAAAGAATGTTAACTTTTCTTTTTCATTTTAATTTTTCACACCTTTTTTTTTTTTTTTTAAAGCAAAAGAATTGTATATAGAAAGAAGTAATTACAAAGTGAAGGAGGAGGTATGGAAATGTAATTATAAAAATACCTAGAAAATAAAAAAATTAAATAAACAGGTACCGATCGAGATCCGGTACCCCAACTTGAACGGTACAAACCTCCGATAGTACCAATTTCTTGCCGATACAAAAGGTACGGCCCGGCGCACTACAGTACAGGATTCATTACTTTAAGTGCAAGTGTGCTGTATTAGTATAATCGAAGATACAAACACACGTGCATATAAGCAAATTTGTCCAATTCTCTTTAAATTTACTCTCTTAATTATGTACTGCTGATTACTTGTAACTTTGAGATAACCATGGCAAAGACTAACGCTCCATTTGGCCAAAATTAACTAAATTAATTGTTTTTTGTTTTTATTTAATTTTTTTTATTTGTTTT
The DNA here is from genome assembly GCA_019985065.2 of Arctostaphylos glauca. Classification (NCBI taxonomy): domain Eukaryota; kingdom Viridiplantae; phylum Streptophyta; class Magnoliopsida; order Ericales; family Ericaceae; genus Arctostaphylos; species Arctostaphylos glauca. The sequence goes on along the minus strand of JAHSPW020000001.1, from coordinate 17,570,672 downwards.
TTTTTTGTATTATTGTTTTGGTGATTATTAGTTTGTATCAACGAAAGAAATCTAAAAAGTATAAAATTATGTCCAAAGTTAAAAAAAGTTCACTAAAGATGAAAATAAGTTTCTATCGACGCTATTTTGGCCTTATTTTTTATCTTTTTAAATTTTTTTTAGTTTCTGGATATAATTTTATACTTTTCTAAAATCTCTTGTCCAGACGAACCATAAAAAAATTGGCAGAAAATAAAAAATAGTAAAAAAATTTCACGAAAGGACAAAAAACAATAAGATAATAAGTCAGTAATTATCACAGTCCAAATAAACCCTAAATCAGCCTTGACAAAGAAGTACAAGCATGTTTGGTTGAGCATTTCTAAATTTTTTTAGAATAATATTTGTAAATTATGTTTGGAAAAAAAATTCACAATCACTGTTTGTTTTATTTGTCAATCATTGACTAGCATTAAATCACCATGTTTATTAATTATTAATGTATTAAATAGGCACATTTAATCCTATTTTGATAGTTTCCAACACCATTTGTTTGATCCTTTTTTGATGATCGTGTTCTTTAAGTTTTATTTTCAAAAAAAAAAATTAAAAATTCACTATTGACTTGAAAAATATTTCGAGATTAACTACGAACTCAAAATTTTAAAATAAAAAAATTGTTAACAAAATATATGCACAAAACACACAAAAAGAAATTTATTTTAAACACAATACTTCTTTCCCAAGAAAAGAAGAGAAAAAGAGGATAAAAAAATCTAACCCTAAATTTTTTATAAAACACTTACGCCAAATAACATCTAAGAGTATTTTTTTTCTAAAAATCAATCCAGAAACTAACCACCGGACGTTGCCTACCAACCTCCACAAATGGATTAGAACAAACAACACATCACTTTCTTCTCCGACGTCAGGATTATAGTTGCACGGCATATTCCTTCAAAAGAAACCTTCAGTCTAGGATAGCTTGATTTCTTAATCCTATCAGTTCAAATATGAGGGGGTTAGATTATGATTTAAGAACCAAAATATAACCATTTGCACAAGAGAACGACTGTATATAAAGTGACATTGCTGGGCAAATGTTTTTTATTTTTGTCCTCAGTGGTGAAAAGACACAGAAAGAAACAAGAAGAAACTGAAAGTAAACAGGCAAAACAGATCGAGTAATGAGAAAAATCGGCAGTTTATATGATGAAACAATTTAGGAATTAGGAACAAGTTTATAGCTATTAGAAAGTTTATGGGGCACCCATGTGATATAATTGGCAATATTACTTTAATCATACTATCTTGTTCAGCTACATTAAGTTATTAAATATTAAAAAACTAATCTAATATCTGTCCAGAATTCAGAAACTATTCCTTGATACTCTCATATTACTGTACAAGTATGATGTATCACAATTTCAACTTCATAAAAAGTGTGGATGCATACAATTTAGAATATCCGAAAAGCATCCGATACTACTTAAATTTTAACGAAAATTAATTCATGTATCAGATATGTATGTCCAAGTATCTGAGTATCAATATCTGATAGGGATGCAACTCCCTTCTAGAAGTATCAAGCTTCATAGGTAATTCTAGACTGCAATGACATCATAATCCCAATCTCATCCAGCATAAATGAATCCAGGAAAGTTGAGCTTCAACACTTTCCTGGAGCAGATTCCCGGGTCAACGCGTACAATTAAGTTACTAACTTCACAAGCCATCAAGAGGCCATTTGGTGCAAGCCTACCTTATTGCTTAAATAAAGGTAATAAGCATTAAGTTCATTTGGTACACTACTTGGTTGCTCATTTCTATCAACCAAATTTATAAGCAAACAATCCATAAGTAAAGCAAATAAACTAGTGTCGACAAACAATGTTCATTTTTATGTACCTTGGTTACTGCTTATTTAGAACAGACAACAATACAACACTAATAAGCACAGAACCGAAGGCAACCTAAATATAGCAGCTACCACCATTTCACGCCCTTTGCTTGGGACTCCTTGATCCTTTCACCAACTAGAGCACTAGCTTAACAAACCAGTATCATCAAATTTTCCCCCTGAATAAGTATTTTCTAAAGAAGAAAGGGAAAAACCTACCAAATGAGAACTATAGGGAACTGGGACAAGTGAATCATAACAGATTACAAATTATTAGCAAAAGAACTCATGAAGAACCCCCCAGGTACAAGGGAGTCGAACATTTCATGATTCGAATTGCAAACCAACAGCATATTTAGTGGTGTTGCTGATGCTCCTTCCATATGTAGCAAAGCTGCAACAAGCCATTAATCTACAGATAAGCTTATGGTTCCCTATACAGGTCTTAATGCCCAAGCTGCAATAAAGCTCCAAAACCATGGGCATAATACATGAAAAGCTGAGAGAAGAAATGTCCCAACATGACTCAGCACAGAGTTTATCTATACATGTCATTGCATAAAGTTATCGAAGGGTCACTTGTTCAACCATGTAATAAGGAAAATTGTTCGTAGGCACAGAATTCTCCATTAAACAAAGTTCAGCCAAAATAAGATAACAGCGATACTTTAAAAGCTCTTAGCCACTCTGATAGGTGCATTGGGTTGAAACTGGAAGGACCATAACAGACCACATCTGATTACACAAGAATTCTGAAAAAAGTTCTATTGGTAGAGTACTACTCGTGTAATAATGATGACAGCATTAAGTAGTCGCACCAGCAAGACCAACAGGTAGCAGGGTCAGGACTACATCTGTATCTGAACGTGGATAAAACCATTGGCACAAAAGTAAAGCTCAATATAACATAGGTTCAGGATACATGCGTATCTGAACATGGATAAAACTACTGGCAACAAAAGTAAACCTCAAGAAAACAAAGGGGCACGCGAAACAGATACAATATTTGGAGGTCTAGCTAGAGATTTTTCACAATTATAAGTTCTAGGCCGATTTTCCACTATCCATTGGGCACCTCAATGCCGGAGGAATCATAGAACACAGATGTCACTCAAAAGTCAAAACTCTCTTCTGCCAAAGAAGTTAACACAGCCACATGAGCCATGAGGTACTGAGACCACGACTCGTTACTCAGGGGCATTGCACAGTACCAGATTTACTCTATCAATCACAGGTAAAATACTTGTGGGATACAAGAATGGTATACAGAAGGGCTAAACAAACACCAGTAAATTAAACAGATCTTACAAAAATCCATCAGCGGGTGGTTTAATCTCTTTTCGACCATGATGCTAGGACATTGTCTTGCTGAAGACTGGGGAGTAAATTCATCAGGAAAGTCAAAACAAAGCCTTGCATTAAGTGAACAAGAGGATTCTGGCATAGTTTGGAAAGCTAGTCCAGCTACTAAGAAAGTTGCGCAAAATGCTTGTTTTCTACTCTATTGAGAAGGTTTGATGATTATGTCATCTCACGGTTGGTTTGGAAAGGTTCATTGTTTTCAAAGCCTTGATCCATCTAAACGTGCTTAAATTTTTCCCATTTCTTGCTAACAATAGCCTAATATACACTATCCTGTAACTATTTTGGTCAAAGATGGATATCGGTCCACTACACAATTGGTTAGACACTAGGGAGCACACATACCGATATATGATATGGATACGATACGATACGGATACGGCGATAAGGCAAAACTTAAAAAAAAAAGATACAGATACGGCAATACAAATTATTTTTTTTATAATTATCGATTATGTATTATGCATAAAAAGCAACCAAAAGATATAAATGAGTAGTTGAATTGCTAATAACATTATATCAATCATTTAGTAGAAGTCAATTTTCAAAAGTCATTCAAAATAGAAAGAAAGTTATCCAAAAATACTACAAAACTTACATGTCAAAAAATCTTAAGCAAAAAGTGATAATTTCTACTTATATCAGCTTCAACATTCAATTGCATCTCCTTCGCCTTCGTTGATGAATATTGCGGCTTCCATATCTGGCTCACCAAAGAAAAGACTATCAACTTCAAGTATACCGGCACTCTCAAGTGAATTAAATGCATCTTCTGCTATATCGCTAAAGTATCCGACCGTATCCTAAAAGTATCCACCGCGTATCCGAAACTAAAATGATTTAATTTTAATGTTGGATACGTATTTGGCGTATCCAATAACTGGTGAGTATCGGTATCCGAGAAGTATCCAATATGCGTACCGTACGTGACTACTTCGGAGTATCTGTGCTTGATAGGTTAGACACTAGGAGGTGAAACCTTTGGCTTGTAGTAGAAATTTGGTTTTGATTGTGATGGGTCATAAATCCCCGACATGCACCAGTTATGTTTAGCAGAATTCTGTAACTTCAGTTAAGTTTTCAGAAGTGGATTATATTTCCAGAGTTGAATACTTTCATTTATGTGCATAATTAAGCAGGGTTCTATACCAAGTTGGTCACTATGTTGTGGTTTGTCACGCGACTCTTCAACAATTGATCAAGCTATATTTTAGGAGGTTGTTATAAATCACCAACAGAATTTTCATAACGTTTTGTCAGAAAATTAAGGACAAAATCAAGTGATAAGAGAAAAAGAACACAGGGATACAGCATGGTCAATAACAACCTCACCATCCTCAAAATACAATGAGCACCCTAATTGGGAACAAGGGAGGCAAAGATAACCATCGCAGAAAAGTACATTGCATATCAAGATGTACCAGCAATTTTGGACTACTAGTCCCAGCTCCAATGAACTTACTGAAGAAGTTTGTTATAGCTTGCTGGAGAAAGAAGTTGCATACTGAAGTGAGAATAACAGCATCAAATTATGCTCAAGAGTTGATCATGGATTTTCATTGAAAGCACCTTTGATTCCTTTCGACAAGTAAACCAGATCAACAACTTTTATCTACAAATGGCATAACTACAAAATGTTTATCTACAAATCGACATTGTGGATAGAAGTTGCTTATCGAAGTGAGAATAACAGCACAATGTGGCCAATCTCTAAGAGGGAACTCTACAAATGCCTTGCTGTACAATATGTCCAATGTTTAGTTTGGTCCTTCATTTCCATTTTTCCACTGCCATAGCAGCACTACAAGAGGAACAGAATACCATGGTGTGGGGTTGCTAATCAATTAAGCCTAGAGTAATTGCTGCTCACTCCTCATTTGATCACAAAACTTTCATATCATTTCTGTTCACCAATGACCGTGGCAAGGGAAACCAATAACATATAGAGAACAAAAAAAACACCGCACCACGGCATTACAAAATTCATCACAAAGCAAGAACGGCCAATTGTTTAACAAAAAAACTAAATATTGCATTATCAGGGATTAGCATGAATACACATTCATATCATAATAGTCTCATAAATGTTTTGAGCAAAACTCAATTACTCGTAAAAATTACCAACTAAGGTGAACTTATTCTGCTACCTATTCCGCTGCCGCACTGCCTTTGATCTCACTGCCAACTTGAAGGCCAATACATGTGAATTCCGTAACCCGTCTTCCAATTATCTAAGAACACCACTTTCTTGACTGCCCAAAACGAAACCAACAGCGCTACAATCATAACCACCCTCTGAACAGTCACATTCCTCACTGTCACAAGAACATGGGTCATAAAAGCCAGTAATAATCCCACGACAGTATACAAAAACCCAACAGCAAACCCCTCTGCTCCCAGCTGCATCCCTGACCCCTGATAGAAAAAAACCAGCTTTGATGGATCGTTACGGTCAACCATAAACATGGGCATATTTCGAATTATGTTATGCATAGCACCAGAAACACTGAAGAAGTAGATAAACACTGCTCCAGCCAACCAAAGTTTGGGATCGTGCAAAAGGGTCTCTCCTGCAATCACTTTCTTTACAACAAAAGGTAGCAAAATCAACAAACCAGCAATCATAACGAATAATTGTTTCTTGGAAACGGCTGGGGGTCGGTGAATGGGACCCACAGTGAGTTGGGTCTTGGACTCAACGAATTCAGCCATAGACTCGGCGAGACGGGAGAAATCTCCAGCGTCCATTTGATGGGATTCGGATTTCAGATCTGCGGCGGTGGTGGGGATAAGGCGGATGTGGGGGAGGGAGTTTACGCCGAAGAGAGCGAATGAAGACTGGGATTCTTTGAATTCGATTTCGCAGAAAAAGAGCTTCGATCGAGATGGGTCTTCGGCGTTATTGGAGATGAAGGAGGACGCGAGGAGAGAGAATTCGGATTTGAGGGGTTTGAGGCGGAGCTCGGCCTTGTCATGGAGCTGGACGGCGTCGAAGAAAACAAGGAGAGAAAAATGGCGGGGAGGTTTGTGGGACGTGAGGAGGCGGGAGATTAGGCGGTCGTTTAGGTGGATTACGCCGGTGGGGGATTGCGATTGGAGGGTGAGGAGCTCGGCGACGAGGTCGGAGGAGGTGGTTGACGGAGGGAAGAAGGCGATGAGAGCGAAGAGGGTTAGGAGGAGAGAGAGATGGGTGGATCTCGCAGCAGTAGAGATCGCCATTTCGGGGGTGGTAAGTGTGGTCTTCTCAGAAGACTTCCCTGTGAAAGGGGACGGAAAAGCAAGGGTTTTGATCTCGGATCGCCGATGACTTCGAGCAGACTGAGCTGCAGTTAAGGATAGTACATTACTAGGGTAATACCCGCGATTAAATTCATATTAGAATTATAATTAAGTTATTATTTAAGCTATAAGCTATTAGTATTTGCATAATTTTTTTTTATTGTGAACTTCAGTCATTAATTATACTATTGTATATTGTAATATAAATTAGTTTACATCACGTAATATTTATTAGAACAAATACATATATATCTATATTGAAAAATTCATAGAAATTAAATAGTTTATCTACTCTTGAAGAACCGAGTGTTCAACGAGAGAGAAATTGAAAGCACTAATGTACTTCTTTTATTACTTTTTCAAATGTTATGAAACTAAACACTAGTTAAGGTTATTGTGTAACTTTATTTATAGTTAATATCAGCTATTAAATCAAAATAATCTCAATCGTTGTTGTGAAAATATATTTGAAAAGTCTCACGCAGTTCTGTATTTTAATATAAATTAGCATATTAACTATACTTATGGCACTACCAACAATATTAAATTCATGTTAGATTCTAATGTATCTATAATTCAATCTATTAGTATGTTCCATTGTGTAAAATTTTTAATTGAGCATCAGTCATTCGATCAAAATAATTACAATTGTTATAAAAATGTATTTAGAGAACCTCATAAACAAAGTGTGATAATAAATTAACACTTGCTCCTAAATTGAATAGGGCTTTCTCAATTTTTTCTCCCAAATTTGAATGGAAATGGTAAGACACCCCTGGGTTTTTGTACGTGGGGGATATTGAGGTATGTGTAATAATCCGTAATTTTAAAATAATTTAAAATTAATATTTGATATTTACTTAGAGTGTTTCACTATTTAAGTTAGGAGTTTTAAAAAAATAAAAAAATAAAAATAAAAATAAAAAAATAATAAAAAAAAATAATAATAATTAAAAAAATATATATTATTTTAATAGGCCGCTCGAGCGAGCTATAGACCGCTCGAGCGAGCTATCATTTCCAGCAACCTCGAAAATGGCATCTTTTGAGATTTCTTCGTATTCATGGGTATTGAATGAGATTATTTCGAATCATTAACGAATAAACATCGGATTCTTTCGTGTTAATGGTAAACAAACGGATTTGAATCAGATTGATGACGAATTAGTAGGGGATTTTATGGAATTTAATTTGGGAGTTTTATAGTATTGAATTAGGGTTTAATTGGAACATTAAGAGGGGTTTTTCCTCTCGAATCTATAAATAGGACGTCTAATCTTTGAGTTTTGGATGTACAATCGGAAATCCAGAAGGTTAGGGAGAGTATTGTGAGGTGTTGGGAGAGAATTCCAGAAGAAATTCGAAGGTGTTCTTGAAGAGAGAGAAGATTGGGTCGAGGTTTCTTCGTCAAAATTCGTTCTACTCGTAACCGTTTTCATCAAATTGAGGTAGGATTGCTTACCTACCAACCTTAGGATATTCAATTTTGTGGTTATTGCATGATTTCATGATCTGTTAGTAGTTCTATTTGATTTTTAGGGTTTTGTTCATATGAAGTTGTTCAGTTCTGGAAATTCCAGAATCTGGGGAAGACGATGGCTCGCTCGAGCGAGCTTTGGACCGCTCGAGCGAGGTTGTTGTGAAAATTTTGAATTTTCGGAAAAAAAAAAAATAATAATATTTTTTTTGAATAGGCCACTCGAGCGAGCTTGAGGTCGCTCGAGCGAGCTGCAGAAATTTTTAAGTTTCAAATTCGGACAGAAGACTTGTTTTGGCCGCTCGAGCGAGGTAGGGTCGCTCGAGCGACCTGTTGATATACAGAGCAGAATTCCAGCATGTTTAGCTTAACATTAGAATACATCGGCAATGATTATATTCTGTATTTTGTTCACCAGACAGCATGAACACTCTCACATGTATCCACTATGCTTCGATTATGTATTCGAATTCTTATGGGATCTCGTGAGTTGAGAACTTTGTTAAAATGCATTGATGCCTAACATGTGTAGATGTTAAATTCCAGTGCGTTGTTAGTTGTAGAGAACAATTTAAATGAAACTTGAAGATTGAAACTTGTGGTTATGCCGGGTATGGCCGTCGTGCTGCCCGATGCCGGACGTCGTTCCGAAGATACTAAGGGATAACCAGTCCCACATGTATGGTTGATGCCGGACGTCGTTCCGAAGATACTAAGGGGTAACCAGTCCCACGTGTATGGTGGATTACCGGATGTCATTCCGAGGTATGCTAAGGGGTAACCAGTCCCACATGCAGCTTGCTTACCGGGTTCAAGCCCCGAGGTATGCTAAGGGGTAACCAGTACCACATGCAGCTTGCTTACCGGGTTTAAGTCCCGAGGTATGCTAAGGGGTATACAGTCCCACGTGCATGCTCCGGCCGTCGTGCCATGTGACAGGGCGTCGTCCCACTTAAACAAGATAATGAAAGCGAAAAGAGCATAATTAATCCGACGTGTTTACTGCTTATTTTTATTCAATATCAGCATGTATTGTTATTTACTGTCTATTATCATGAACTGTTGAATGTTGTATGTCCTTGGGTTTGGTTTTTCGGGTAATCTGTCCTACTGAGTTTCATTACTCATCGGTGCAACTTCTTTGCCCCTGGCGTTTCATGCCAGATGTAGAAGTACCTATAGAGGAACCGTTCGGGTCGGAAGAGCTGGAGGCTACTGGAGGGGAGACATTCACCTGGTTGCCTTACCCATAGATTAGTTTAAGGTTTTAGTTTAACTTTAATAAATTTGTAAACCTGAAAGGGTATTTTGGTCAATTCAGTTTGCAACTTATTTTACTTAAATGTTGTTGGAATTTATCATTAAATAAAAGTTAATTTTCTTTCGATAACTTATTTTGGTTATATAGTGGTTTAAATAAAATAAAAAAAAATTTATCGTGGAAATTTAACGTGCCAAAAGTTGGGGCGTTACAGTATGGATGATAGAATTCACATGTCGTGTCAATTATACCTTCTTGTGTACATGATGTTTGCGTTTGATGGTACACAAGTCTTTCAAAAAATCAGCGTATAAAGGTATCTGCTTATTAGCATCTAATAGTGGAATATTGACCGGGACATATTTAAACACTTCATATATCTCGATGCAATGTGTGGTTTTGGGTTGAATCCCTAATCGTTGTGGAAAAAGTGTTTGAAACATAGGCGAATAAGTAGGTGTAAGTTCTTTGTTCGTCTTCTTTCTGGTAGGTGAGGAAATCCAAGGAGAAGTACAGACAATTGGATCTCCAACAAGAATAACTGTGGAATTATAAGTGGATGGTAGCGATTAATTAGAAGTCGACTTATCAGGTGTATAATTCAGAATAGGAGCTTGAGGAGGGGAAGATTTCAACGGAATAGTATTATCAACTTCCTTCCCACTCCTCAAAGTGGTGATCGACTAGATTTGTTTGACATTAGAATCGTCGTAGCTAAGTGATGTGAACAATGACTGTCTGGCAATGCTAACATACGTTGTCCATATCACTTGGCCAAAGTCATGATAATATCAAAATTATGTAACATTATTGCAATAAGTATTCAGTGCTTGGAACGAAAATTTTGCATGAATAAAAAATAGCAAAAAATATTTAATTTTTTTTTTTGGCTATTAGTGAACTTTTTTCATCCTAATTTTTACTCTTTGCTCATGGAAAAGAGTTATTAATCCAAAACAACTGAACGAATCTGATAAAAGTCTAAAACACTGACAATAGAATAAGTCTACTAACACATCAAGTTGCACATCAAAGTATACAGCATGCTTACTTGGTACATTATTAAAAGACAAAATATAAAAGCGGATCTCATGAATTTTGATATGTGTTCAAATTAATAAATATCCACATAGACATGATGTGTAACGTGATGTTTTAGAGCATATACATTAGACTCCCAGAATACACTCCTTCCCCAATCTGAGGAATGATTCCTCCAATCAACCCTCACACCAGTCTCCCTTCTTCTCATCTCTAAATAAGAAATGCTATAGTGACTCCCTATCTGTAAGGAGTCACTGTAGCCTCCTAGGATTTGGTTTTTATTTTTTCTTCCATTTTATTTCTCCTCCACGCTTGTTTATGGCACCAAAGATTTCTGGTTTTGGCGGCAAGTCATGAAGATGCTCCAACTTGTGAACAATCATCCATAATTGCTCCAACTGTTCAAATTCGATCCATTGGTGCCAACTAGTCCAACCGGTGAAGGTATGCCTCTTTGTCTTTCCCTTGAAGTCGTTTGTTGTCGGCCCCTTTGTCTTTCCCTTGAAGTTGTTTGCCTCTTTGAAATTATTTGCCCCTTTGGTTGCAAAGTAATTTGAGTTGTAATGAAAACTTTGACTAAAGTATATGAGTTGTAGTGAAAATTTTGACTGCATATAAGATGTTTGTCATTTGGTCCCAAAGAATGTGTTCCATTACAGTAGGCTTTTCGATTGAAGCATATTACAATCTCTGAAATTTTTTCCTGATTTTACTGGTTTTGGCAATAAAAAACGATTTAGTTCTGGAGTTTTTCTGAAGTGAACAAGACATATTATATACACCGAAAATCTGGGAGATAAATGCACAATGTATAATCCAACATTTTTTGGATAAACAGTATAATCCAACATTGAAAATAAGAAAACTCAAACTCATCTAGGAACGAGCTAAATGCTGACTTCCAGTTAAAAGGAAATGAGCCACCCTGCAAAGAAAATTCATGAACCACTCAAACTGACAGGTAGGGCATAAGTTGGAAAACTAAGAAGTTGCCACAAATAAAAGTTCACCTAACAAACTCATAGACAAGTCATTTCCTATACCGAGGGGAATTATTCCTGTTGGAAGAACTGGTTCGTGCTCTTGTTTGTGAAGCTCTCCTAGACTTCCTAGAACCCAACCCATTGTGCCATCTCCTGTTGCAACCTGTCAAACCAAACTAGTAATCCACAACTTCCCACATGAGTTATAGTTTTGAATTCCTCTTGTCCTCTCTCACATTGTCTTTACAAAAATGGAAACATAAGAATATGTAAACTACACTAAACACAATGCACGGACAAACAAAACCAAGTACACAAAAAATAAAGTAGGACAACCAAGTGCTCAACAGCCAAGCAACAAAGCCATACTGGAAATGGAATCAAAGAACATGGGAACTTTAGTTTGATCACGCAAAACTGATACCAATTGTGATTGCATAGATGTACAGTAGAAAAAACTACACGGTAGAGTGTGAATGATACTAGCAAACTACTCGCAAAGAGGAGCGATTTAACGAGGATCGCCATATGCTTAACATGGGTGGTCTTATGAATTCCAGCGAGTACCCTGGTACAATTCGGTAGAAACTTGCACCATTGCTTCCAATTTTGCAATTTGTCAACATATCATCTCATTGTTCGGAGTTGGGACTTCAAAGCATGTATTCCACTTACACTCTTGGAGCCTATACAATATTGCCTAGCAGAGTATCAAAAAGATTGTGTATTGTTGTTGAAACTATTTTTATGGACAACATATTTATGGCTCAAGGCAGTTTTGAGGTTCTGCACATAATCAACTGAAAGTTTTGACCTTTTTCATCTCAGCAACCTCTGCAAAAAAATCTATGTTCACCATTGATCTTTATTATTCAATCCGAGTTTCAGTTTTGGTTCTACAGTTCCAATTTGCACACTAACAAACCCTATAGTTTCAAATTTGTTTTAATCACATCTTGTTGGCTACGGTACATAAATTTTCAAATTGTTTACTTTCGCACTTACGTGTTACTGCTTTCGTATAAATTGCGCATGTTATATTGCTTGAACATTAAAAAAAAAAAATTAAGGATATGGTAAGTTATAGTCACTTTGCTAACATATTTGCTTGTTCTATTTTATTACGCCTTGAAATTAAGGTAGACAATCTAAACTGAAACTACGCCACCTAGGATGGTAATGATTTTTGTTAGCACTATCAATCACATTTTTGTAGATCTTTTATTGTAACTTTGAAGATTTATATGTATTGTGAATGATGTACTCATAGACGTAGCTAATAAAATAATTTTTATGCACAAGATAAAGTAGAGATGAATTCACTTGGAGACCCATTCTTCTCAAGTCTCTTGCAAGAAGGGTCTAACATGGAGAACCAGTTTATGAAGTCTCAGTACCTCAGCCAAAGTGTTCAAGTAACGCAGAGAGAGTCTCAATTCTCTATTCAAACAAAATCAACATCTAAAAAATCACGTAGTGGCAACTTTAGCATAGAAGAAGACAATTTGCTTGTGTCTGCATGTCTTAATACTAGCTTGGATGCAGTGACTGAAAATGACCAAAAAGGTAAGACTTTTTGGAGGAGAGTCGGAGAGTACTTCCACGAGAACAAGACATTTATTAGTGGATGCAATGATAATTTACTAATGCATCGTTGGTCTACAATTCAACTTTGCACCAATAAGTTATGTGGGTACCTGACCCAAATTGAATCAATCAATCAAAGTGGTATGACTGAGCAAGATCAGGATTAATCACATCTTTCACTACAATATTAACTCTTCCATTGTATTCCATGATGTTAAATCCGTAATCTTCTTTCTTTCTTCTTCTTTTTTTTTTTTTAGATTAATTAGCAAGGCAAAAACTATGTAAACACTGCATACCAATTTGAGCATTGTTGGAATCTGTTGAGATATCAACCGAAATGGCACGAGGAATGTGAAAAGAAGAAACCAAAAAGAGGTAGAACTACTGCGACACATTCACCTCTAGCACCATATATAATTAACACAGTAGAGGAGGCCGATATATTTGTGCCCTTGGAGAGACCAATAGACATGAAGGCTGAAAAGAAAAATTGAAAAAAAAAGAAAAAGTAATGATCAAGCGAGTGCTCCCATTGCAAAGGTATTAAATGAAATGAAGGAAGATAAAAAAAGAAAAAATGAGAAGAAACTTCAAATGCTTCAGAAATCATATGATCTTCAAGCTGAAAGGATATGAATGGAGCAAATGAAAGAGGAGAGAGAACCATGACAATTGATACAAGTGGTATGATCGTAATGCTATGAGATTATTACCATCGGTGCCAAATGAAAATCATAGAGAGGCAAAGGAACAAAACTTAAGTAGAGAATCTTGAATGCAAATTTTTGAGGAAATTTCTGTATTTTTTGACGATTGTGAGTGCAGTTTTTTGCTGGAATACTACAGTTTTTTGAGAAAATTTATGCAATTTCGTTATGGAATTGTTGCAGTTTCTTAAGGCCATTACGTTGAAAATGATCTGTATAATTTTAGCGTTAATGTATGTATTTAGACATTGCCTCTCATATATGTATTCAAATATTGCCTCTTTTCAAATTGCTAGATTTACTGTTATGCTTATTTGCACTGCTAGATGCGCTATTATGCTCATTTACCTCTTTCCAAAATTGTATTTTCCAATATCAGACATTAAAAATTACAATATCATCAGACATGAGAGTTTTACTTTCATTTTCTAATATCAAAAGTTGATCTGCCATTAAAAATTACAAGTCTAGAAATGACTAAACCGCAAACTACCATTAAAAAGTAAAAAAAAAAAAAAGAACTATTCGAAAAAGAAATAAAATTCAAGTGCTATGTATTTGCCACAAGTGCTCGACAAGATCCAATTGAAGCTGAGAATGAGTTCCTCTGTCTCGGATATGATGATGGCGCTAAATGAATTCCATAACTTCTAGCATGCGCTCTTCCAACAATTCTATAGGAGGAACTTCATCACTTTGTTCATACTTTGTGTCTTGAGCAACATTTTCATCTCGCTCGTCCTCTACAATCATATTATGAAGTATTATGCAAGCCTTCATAATAACTTTAATAGTTCCAAGACTCCAAGAGCATGTAGGCGCACATACAATTGCAAATCGAGCTTGAAGCACTCCAAATGCACGTTTTACATCCTTTCTACACGCTTCTTGAGCTATAACAAAGTGTTTTTTCTTATTTCCTTGTGGACATGGAATTGTTTTTACAAACGTCGCCCATGGTGGATATATACTATCGGCAAGATAATATCCCATAGTATATTCATTACCATTCACTGTGTAATTAACTGGAGGCGCACACCCTAGAGCAAGGTTGCTCAATACAGAAGACCTCTCTAGTACATTAATATCATTATGAGACCTAGGTAACCCAAAAAATACATGTCATATCCAAAGATCATATGAAGCTACAACCTCTAAAATAATAGTCGGTTTATGTGCGTGACCTGTATAAATACCTTGCTACGTGGTTGGACAATTCTTCCACGTCTAGTGCATACAATCAATACTCTCCAACATCCCAGGGAAGTCATGACTTTCACCAATAGCTAGCGATCTAGCAATATCATTAGTGTTTGGTGATCTTAAGTACTTATATGAAAAAATTGCAGTTACCGTTTTGACAAATATTTTGAGGTTTTTCAGTGCGGTGCTTTTTCTGATCCTTAATTATTCATCAACAGAATCAGCTGAAGCTCAATAAGCAAGTAATCGAAGTGCCGCAGTCATCTTTGAAAGAGAAGATAATCCAAGCACTCTAGCACTATTTTTTTTCTGGATAAAATATGATTCATGAGCTCTCACCTCTGAGTGGATACATAAAAAAAGAGATCAACTCATTCAAAATCTTTTTCGAAATATCTTAGGCGAAAAAATTACAGGATCTGCAACATAGTCAAGAAATAGCCTTTCGTGTCCTTCTAAATGATTGCGTCGGATAATGTTGCGACGTTGAGCAAAACTTCATCGTGATCTTGATGAACTCTCGGCTTCCAATTGTTCGGCTTCCATAGCAGCTACTGTTACAATTTCTAATTCATCTTTGGAGTCGGAGTCATTGAGAATCAAATCATCTATAAATTGAATATCCATATTGAATATAAGAAGATAAATCAAAAGAAATATTGGGTACAAATAGTCTTATTCATACTAAACAAAATGTATGACCGTTACAAATATAGCCGTTGGGATATAGCAGTTACAAAGTAAGAGAATTTAAAAAAAAAAATAACATTTGAATTGAATATCAAAGGGAGAAAAAGAATATTTTAATAAAATAGGAATAGAATAAAGAGTCTGATGAAGAAGACATTACAAAATATAGCACCCTAAAATAGAAAAGTAAAATTTTCTTTCTAATTTGGTGTAAAAAATAAGAAGACTGGTATGGATGCGTAGCATTGCTCTCGACAATAATACCCTAAAATTGCCCTCAGCCTTAACCACTTAAATTCTTTATTGCTTTCCCAAAAGTTAATAGGTTTTGCGGTGTACTTTCACAACTTCAATTGTTTTGACGGTTAATGATGCAAGAGAAAGAACTTGTAAGCTTGCCCACTTGGTTGTTGGTTGAATGAAAGTCCAAGTGTGCTTTGTAACATTGAGCATATTATCAATGTCATTCAGTATCATTCGAAACTAAAACTACCAAATGAGCAAAATACAGACAACCCCTAACAAAAAAAAGGAAAAATGAAAACATGTGGAGAAAGGCTTTGAAGATGCCAAACAAATCGTTCCTTGTATTTGAAGATTAACAAATAATATCGTAAATCCGCTGCCTCTCAACTCCTACAAACATAAATATAGAGAAAAGGTCTGGGTTTCAAAGTAAGCTTATGTGGTCATGGCGGTGGGGCGAGAGAGTGGTATTAGTAAGTTTTGTGGCCATGGAAAAGTATGGAGAGAGACTTTCTTTGAAATTGGAGAAAGAGAAAAGGACCTAAGGGGAGCCAGCAAAGTTGTCCTGTATCCAATCAATGCCCTGTAGAAAACCCACATGTATGATCACAATCCCAATCACTGCTAATGCAAATCTCACGATTTTAGTATCTGGATCCAGCCCCTTGCTTCAGATCTGAAATCATAGAACAATCACAGAACCGTGAGTGCAACTAACAGCGGTCAATCATTAAACCAAAATCGATACGCATGAACCCAAAGTAAATTAAACTGACATTAACAGTGTAAAGCAAAATCATTTGAAAATCTTGCACGAACGCACTGTAAAAATTTCAACATTTGAAGATTGAAATCACCACATCGTCAATCAAAATCATTTGAAGATCATTCGGTAAATTAACAGCGTTAACAGAAATCATTTGAAAATCATTTGTTGTTAATAATATAGTGTTTATTTAACAGCTAATCAAAATCATTTGATGATCATTCGGTATACTGCCTCCAAAGCAAACTACATTTCTTTTTATCTAATAGAAAATCCTTGGATACAAATTGTTCATGGATGTTTGGATCTCTCCCCCCTCCTCTCACGGCAAGACTACACTATGGGTGTTTTGACTTTTCGTGTACAATTAGAAAAGTCTACACTGATGGGTTTTTGCAAGACTAACACCATTGATGACTACACCATTCACCAATGTTTATTTTTACAACCAACAGTCATCCATGAGGAAACGAATAGACGTGTCAGAGCAAACAAAAGTAAAAAAGAAGAGCACATCTTTAGAACAAAAGAACAGAAAACAAAGCAAACAAAAGAACATTTCTAGAAATATTCAGTCGGAAAATGCTTACGTATTAACAAAAAATTAAATAAATAAAAAGAGCAAAAATCTCACAGGAACTGAGCTCCGTCAAGGGTTCCCAAAAGTTTGCTTTCATCTGAGACTCCTCCCTCAGCAAGTTTCAATATATTCTCTGCCTGAACATGTGCTAACAGCCTTATTCAAGTAATCAAGAAAAAGAAAAAAAGAGGAAAAAAATGTTAAATTGTCGACAAACCTTACGGCAAGGGACATTGAAGATGGTAACGGTTCCGTTGAAGAAAACATCAGTGCAGCCCTTTTAGGAGTGCTTTCAGAATTTTCGCAACTATGACTCCAGGACAAACAAAAGTAATGGCGTCATAATTTAAATATTATTTGGCATAAAAGAGTGAAAAAACTGATTGAAGATGTTTGAATACCATGAGGTATAAGAGCAGGAAACGGATTCTCATCATATTTTGGAGTCAACGGAACCTAAATGACATCTTTGCGGCCTATTTGTTTTTTGTGTAGGATTTAGAAACATTGGAGCTCTGCTCGCCAGAGCCAGATGCAATCACAACCTTCAGAAGCTCAGGGTTCAGCTTCGAAATCACATTCTGAATATCTGCAGAAATGTGTGTTACTGGTATCCAAGGTTGAATCATCATCCCCATCACTCCATGGCATTGGCTTTTTCGTGGTATGAAGATGACTCTGAGGCGAAAACAGCAAGGTGTCAAAACACCTAAATAAACATTGCCTATCGGCAAGTCCAACAGGTATTACCGCGGACAAACCAAAAGCCAAGGTAGCCTATTATGTCTGAGGGTACAAATGCACTTCTTGCTTGCCTATCAACAAGTCCAACAATAGTTATTACTACACATCGCCACAGTTCTTCATTAACAATCTAACATCTTTATGCACCCAAATGAACACTGCCTCGACTCCTCCTCAAAAGATGGTAGGTAATCAAAACACCTAAATCATCAAACATTCAGGTGGTATGACTAAGAAATAGGAGACTTAATCATCAAACACCTAAACCATTATATGCACAAACCAAAAAAATCAATAAAAAAAGTGTAGAACACCTTGCTGGGCATTCAATCGAACACCTTGTTGGCCCTCTCATGGTTTGGCACTCTCTTCCCTAAACATAGAAATAAATGCTAACCACCAACAGGTACTAAAGAAATTACAAAACAGCAACACACAATAAGCAGAGATGGATGCCAATGAATTTTTAGGAAGCGGCTGTTGGGCTTGTGAGAGAGAGAATGCTTGGAGTTTGCATTTGGAATTTTTGATATCATCGTATGGCTAATAATACGTACACCCTGGTCATTGTGACAATGAGGGAAAATTGAAGTATAAGTTTCCAAAACATTGGGGAATGTTTGCATTGATATGATCTGTGAGGATCGCATATTAATTCACGGACATGTTGCATTCAATACATTTAAAGGTATTAATGGAGATCAAAACTCCACGGGGAAATGCAGAAAAAAACCACCATAACCTCACTTTGAAGTAAATTGCAGGAGATCTACACAGCAGCATAAAAACCCGCTGGTATATCCTCGGTAAAAATCAGATCCTCAGCAATCCTGATTGGCGAGATTTGACAAAACCCACCTGATTAATGAAAACCCAGATAAGAACTACTCAAATAGCTGTTAGCACCTAGAAACCTAAACATACCCTGAGGTCAGAACTGGCATCCCATGCTCCCATTAAGCAAATTCAACCTCTGGCAACCGGAAAGTGACCGGAGGTTCAGGTGACATGTAAACTGCATGTGGGAGGTAGAGCCGCTGCATAAATTCCAGGACTGTGATGACGATAAAGGTAGTTCAAACGCTAAATTCAGTGGTTATCTGCAAATTTCCAAAAGATACTGAATCAAATCTAACATAAAACAGTCTCTGATTCCAACTCCGAGAACCATAAAGACAGGTCATCCTGGAAAACTAGAAGGACCAGACCTCTGATACATGCAACTCCAAATCTATCTCAAAGGCAACATATTAATACAAATTTATACACTGCGATAGGAACACATATATAAAGCCAGATCTACATGTTCTTTTCGTTATATATGATCGCGCTCAGTCAGAAGAAAGGAATTGCAAAGAAATTTCATGATCATTACAGAAATAGATACATAAAAAATCACAAAGAAATTTTTTATTGACATTATCGAGTGACAAAGACTTGTTATACATAGTTTCCAATATTAAACCATCTGAACTTGAAAGTATGAACAAGCACATTAAAAGGTATCAAGTCTATGGCCCACGAGACTATCAAAATGTACAATTTCTATTTCCCATAAAAAATTGAACAAGCAGATGGCAAAAGAATTATATGGCGCACATAAGCGAAGGATAAGTTAGTTATTTGATAGTACGAAGATTAGAGTGGGAATATTTTAAATGCTTACACACGAGTGTAGAAATATTTATATCCACCAAAGGGTAACATTTCAATCTGACCCTGTAAGGCAGGCTACTTAGTGTGCAAATGAACAACACTCGAATGCGAAAAAAAATTGTCCCGACAAAATCATTTAAAATTAGATATCAAACGCTTATATGTTTTCTCATCAGGTTTAAGCCCTAATTTCAACATTTCATCATGCATTTTCATGGCTTTCCTCAATTCCTTCTCCTGGCAAAGCCCACTGATGATGATTGAAAAACTTGCACTGCTCAGCAGCTTTCGAGCTCTCACGTAGTCAAACACCTCAACTCCTTCTTCAACCCTCCTTTCTTTGATCAGTCCATCAAGAAGTACATCATACACTGTTATATCCAAAATACCATTCGCTTTCGCCACCTTATTATGCAAGCCAATAGCTGAATCAATCTGTCCCGTCCCACAGTAATGCTGAACCAATGAAGAGCAACATGAAGAATTTGGAAGGAATCCTTTCTCTAGAATTGTATTCAGAAGCTCCTCCACTTCTCTCCATCTACCTTTGGCACATTGGGAGGTTACAAATAGAGACAAATCTAATGCGCAAGGATTAAAGCCTCTCCCAATTATACCCTTCAACAAATCACTGATTTCCGCTGATGGATCTTCCTTGCAAAGAACCTTCACCAATGCATTACAACAATTGTCATTCACGTCAATATCCCTTACTAACATTTCACGATAAATACTAATTGCTTCCTTCACTCTTCCTTCCTTAGAAAACGCCCTTAGCATGCGTCGATAAGAAGAACCCGATAGTTTATTCCCCTCATCACAAGCTCTCTTGTAAAACATATCCATCGCATATGTCTTTCCCAAGTCAGAAAGCTTTTGGATGATGGTATCACAATCTGATAATGGAATCCTTGGAAGAAATCCCTTTTCAACCATAGAACTCACTGCCGTTTCTACCACTTTAGTATCCCCATATTTACAAGCCCCATCAAGAATTGAGCTGTAAGTACTAAAACCCGCATCAAGTTTTTTAATAGACATATTGTTTAACAGATCAAATGCAGCTCTAAAGTTCCCTATTTTACTGTAACAATCAATAATAAGGTTATATAGCACTCTATTATTTACACCCATGTCTAAAATTCTAAGAATTCTCTCGAATTTCCCATCCTTGCAAAGAATCTGAGCAATTGTAGACCATGTATAGGCATCCAGTACAACCCCATTTCGAATCATATTACCATACAAACACCATGCCAACCGATTCTCATTCTCTAGTTGCAAAGCATTGAGTAAATCATTACAGCTACGAATTGAGCAAACGTATCCATGACAAATGACTTCTCTGTAAACCTCTAAGGCTTGCAAGAACAAACCCTTTTCGCAATAGCACTCAAGAACAGAACCTAATACAGAGGAGTGAGTATCTGTACCTCTGCATTCACGGATTGATGAATTTACAATTAGGGTTGGTGGGTAGGACTGAGTCAACGAATCCAAGATTGGTTTCGACTGTCGGTCAAGGCCGGACCCGACAAGGATCCGGGTTAGCTTAACTAGGGTTTTGAGGTCTGGTTCAAACCCTTGGTTTGATTTTGCCCAACTGAAGAAGCTGAGAGAGACTTGTGGGTTGGTTTGTGTTTTGTGAAGGATATGGAGGAAGAGGTATGGGGTGAGTTTTGAGGAGGAGAGGTTGAAAGTGCGGAGAAGTGAGGCCCAGTCGTGTCTCTGCAGGAGAATGGAGGAGATTTGGGAGACCAGGTGGGATTGCTTGACTTGAGATCTCCAGTTTAGAGAAGTCGTTTGTTGTGTTGCTGTTGAAGTGGAGAAGGCTTTGATCAAATGATGGGGTTTGTGGAGTAGCATTGGAGTTGAATTAGCTGGTTATTGTGTTCATGTGTTTGTTGTTCAACATTGCTAAACAAACGGCTTCAATTCAAGAACGGACATGGCAAATGCCTACCCAGTGGAACAACTAGAAGACAAGAAACAGGGGACGACGTCGTGTGATTGTAAAATAATGTGGGTAAGTGATTACCTTATGCCTTCTAACTTTTAAGTGTATTGTAAACCACTGTCTATTAGACACCGATAATATGCGCATAATATCAAAGTTAAATAAATATGAATATCAATTTTTCTTTTTATGAATATTAATACACATTTTACAGATATCGTTTTTTTTCTTTTGTAGATAACAAAACTTCATTAAATAAGAGAGATGAATTTTTTTCGGAATTGATGCATCCATAGTCACTCGATAATAAACTTCAAAAAATTGTGTCAAGATTTGACTTCTATGCTAGCATTTTTTTGGTTGGAGAATTGAGATGACACTCGAAATGTCACATTGATGCCACGCAATCCACTGCCCTGTTGATGTAAGTAGTTTGTCGTGAAATGTGTGCTGTAAAATAAAGTAAAAATTAATAAAGTATTTTGTCGTGAGATGTGTGCTGTAAAATAAAGTAAAAGTTGGAAGTTTCAGACAAAAGGAATAGCCTTAAATACTATCTCTCTTAGAAATATTTATCAAAATGTTTTACTTGCCTTGGAAAAATTGTGCACCATCAGAAATCCCTTCGAGCCCTATGTTGTAAAATAAAGTAAAAATAGAAAGTCCGTACTCATGCGTGGTGCAAGTTTAGGCGTGTGACAATTTAAGAGACAAACTATTAAAATGAGCACTTTAGATATGATTTCATATTTATATTTAAACAAGTTAAGCTTTTCTATATATAAATAATGTGAGACAAAACTCCCATAACGAACAAGCATTCTAAAGACATAAGAAAATTTTACGAAAATTCCAAAACAAAACTCATTTATTTTAAAAATTCATGAAACATAGTGTTGTGTTAAGTTATAAGTCTGCGGAAAAAATCTCCTCAATTTTAATTAGAGCATTCCAGCTGGGGATGAAATTAGTTTCGGATTAGTCAGACTAGAAGGCCCAACCCTATGCCTTGGGGCTTCTTTTTCTTGTTTAGTTTTTGTTATACTGCTGTTGTGCTTATAGATTTGGCGGGATAGGGACTTCCCTTTTTGTTATTTAGGCAATTCAAGGTAAAAAAACAGATACATTTTTAAAATATCAAAGCAAAAAGTGCTTCCAAAGTAGACCGGGATAACAATCGTGACACCATTCATGTATCCAAATCATGTACTTTGCGCATAGGCTCCACTAAAAGAGAGCAGCTCTCGTTCAGTTTGGTCCATATTTGGACCATCATTTGCTTACAACG
This sequence comes from Arctostaphylos glauca, assembly GCA_019985065.2. Lineage (NCBI taxonomy): Eukaryota > Viridiplantae > Streptophyta > Magnoliopsida > Ericales > Ericaceae > Arctostaphylos > Arctostaphylos glauca. The sequence goes on along the minus strand of JAHSPW020000001.1, from coordinate 17,547,960 downwards.
ATAATTGAAACCAGTCATATGGTATATCCCGAAGACAACGCTTATCATTCTAAAATCAGTGGCGTGATCAGAAACGATGGTGGTATTGAATTTTCTTTTTCTATGGAAATTCTGGCTAAATGTCACAACCAGCACTTTAAAATGTCACAAGCAGCTGTCAAAGAATCTAAAATTAAACTCAGGGTTTATGTTTGGATCTTGAACTTGGGGAAGGAAGAATTTTATATCCAAGTCCAGCCTAAATTTAATGATGCAGAGAAAAACAACTAATCTCTCTCTAACCAAATTATACATCCTTATAACAAGTGTTTCTTCATCTTCAGAGAAAGTCAGCTCAGGTTCTTTGCTACTTTCCTCTGAAACAGACAATCCAATTCTCATCGTCCACAATATTTATGTGATTTTCAAGTATTCAGTGAAATTGAAACCATTCCCCAATAAATAAAGAAGAAAAATCACTGAATGAAACCTTCTACGACAAATAATAACAGTACTAAAGAAGTTACAAAGAAACTAACACCCAAAGTGTATCTAGAAAAACTTTCTGATTCTGTAATCTTAAAGAGACATAAACCTCAATTTGAACAGAAAGAAGTACTCCAAGTAGAGTTTAAAAAAAAAGGCCAATTCAGTAAGTTAATTGAAAAGAAGAGTTAAGAAAACCGTTCATTAAATTCGCGAAATGGGGAGGTAACCTTGTGAATTAGCAGAAGTCATAACAACAGAAGAGGAGTGTTCTGAGTCAGTTATTTGAACTGAGAAAGATAGAGGCTATCAGTACTGGTAATAGAGTAACTCGGGAGAACAAGTATTAATTACTTTTTGACTAAAATATCTTTTTAAATTTTTATTTAGCACAATAGACAAACTTTTTGAAACATAAGTAGTTATTATTTCATTGGTATTTATGTTAAAAAAATTCATATGATAGAAAAACCCATTTCATGCTTTTATTTGATCTTGTGTAGGCCATATGGGAAATGAGGAACCATATAGTAGACCGAATCTGCATCACGTCTTGTGAGTCCTAAACCATACATGCATTGTCATTGTTAATTTTTTTTTTAATAATTTAAGTTGGGTTAATGTATGATTCAATTAATTTTGTCATGCAAAGTCACTAGATTCAACTACAAGAGTTATGAGGCCAAACATGTTATTTTCCCTCTTAAGTCAAATTGACAAGTTTATTATATGTAAGTAGATATAGGAGTTTGTGCTATAAGTCCATCATCTCTAAAATTAAAGGGGGAATAATGTAATTAGTCAAAAAAAAGATTGGAATGTTTGCTGGGATTGACACCAAGTGTGTCTGGTTCATGTATTCACTTTGGCCTTGCGAAGAAAAAAGAGAGGAATAAGGGAAAAGAAAACTCGGTGAATTTAAGCTTTTGGCAACAAATTCACAAGGCAATTTGATTATTTTTTAAAGTTGGAATTGAGAATCTGAGGTGTTGGAGTAAAGTATAAAAGTTGATGTTAAGTCACTAGTTAAAAGTTATGTTGTAGATGCTAAAAATGGTTAATTAACATGCTAAAAGTTCCATATTTGAGCTAACGAGTTTGGGTTCCGAAAATTAGGTGCCTAATTTTGTATTATTTGAACACTAAAAATTAGTTTCAGAATTTGAGTCCCAGTGAATGAAGCTGAAATTATTTGCTTAAATATGTTATGTAATGCCTTGACAGGATCATATGAATCAAAACAAAAATTTTCTAGTAGGGAGAGATTAAGGAATATTTAAACCTTCTTAAATAAACAATCTTATTAAGTTTAATGCTTAGGGGTTGTTTGATAACCCATTTTCAGCACTTAAAACTGAATAGATTAAGTAAAAAGGTATTAAGTTGGTTTGATAATAAAATTTTGAGGAACTTAATATATTAAGTCTTCAGCAAAAATAAAGAGTAAACAATTAAGTAGCTACCCCCCTACTTAATCAAAAAGCTGAACACACTTAAAAGATTTTTTTTTTTTAAAAACAGTTTGTTTACCATGTTGCCGACCACCGCCACTAACTACTATCGGCACCTGCCACTAACCACCATCACCACCCGCCACCACCACTACCACCCGCCACCACAACACTGCCAACCACCGCCATCCGCCACCACCACATTGCTGACCATCGACACTAACCACCATCGCCACCGCCACTTGCCACTAACCACCAACACCACCCGCCACCGTCACCGCCACTCACCACCATAGTGCTGACCACTACCACTACTAACCACCACCGCCACCCGCTAGGACCACATTGCAGACCATCGCCACCGCGACTAACCACCACATTGCTGACCACCATCGTCACTAATCACCATCGCCACTCGCCGCCACCACACTGCCGACACTGCCAATAACTACTACTACTACCACCACCACCCGCTATTAACCACCACCGTCACCCGCCACGACCATATTGCCGACTACCGCCACTAACCAACACACTGTTGACCACCGTCACTAATCATCGCACTGTTGACCACCGTCACTAATCATCGCACTGTTGACCACCGTCACTAACCACCATCGCCATTCGCCATCCGACACCACCACTAACCACTACCGCCACCATATTAACCACCACCACCACCACCACCATCCCCGTTGCCACTAACCACCATTGTCACCTGCCATCACCACACTGTCGACCACCGCCATTAACCACCATACTACTGATCACCGTCGCTAACCACCACCGCTGCTAACCCCCATCGCCACTAACCGCCATCGCCATCTGCCACCACTGTACCAACCATCGCTCTACCTTCCGACCGCAACCACCACCACGCCTACAATATCAGGTGGGGTTTTGTGTGTCGCAAGACCTATTGTGGGATAAGTTGAAAAACAAATAAACTTTAAATTTCAACTTCTTGTGCAAACCAAACAACTTAATTAATTCAGTGCTTAATTTCAGTACATAACAAATAGCTTTTATACTTAAAAAATTCAGTATTCAATTTTCAGTGCTTAATTTTCAGTTTTAAGTTTTCAGCTTTCAGTTTTATCAAACTATTTTGGCTATTGGAGAAAGCATTTATTGGTTGAAATATGTTGATTAGATTCTCTTTATATTGTTTTTTGTAAGTTAGAAACGAAATACGTAAACCCATTTTCATATCTCCACACTTGAAGTTGGATTACTTAATTAGATTTTGGAACCTTGCATTGTTGTATGAGGTCTATGCCCACTACAACTTTGGCTAAGAGTTACTTTGATATTCCAGTTAATCCGGTTATTTTTGTAAGGCGAGTACATAAATTATGTAGATTGGCATTAAAATATTTTGCTTATAATTCTTAAGTATGTACTTTTGTTATGAACTGTGATTTCATTAGTTTGAAAATTATGAATCAAGTATTTTTGTGTGAAATGTATTTTGAGATTCGTGCTCCTGCTCCTAGGCTAATGCAAGAGTGTTCACCCTAGTTATGGATTTATTTGTATTAGCTCACATACGGAATATCTAGGTGTTTTCTTACCATTGAAAATTATGAAATGACTTCTAATATTGTCAATGTACTTAATTGAGTTGATTCTCAAGGTAGTACTGTCTTAACTTTGGTCGAAGGTAAATGACCCTTGGTTATATGAGATGATTTATTAAACCTTGCGATGGTCTTTATGAATATTTTTTTAACTAAGAAATATTATTTTAATTTAACTTGATCCATTACTGTTACTAATTACTTATTTCCATTTATATGATTTATTTGTACTCATTGAGCATGTGGTTAGCTCACGTATAAAATGTGATACTCTTTGAGATGTTCAAGAATAAATGTCAGTCCACTATAGAGTTGTCAAAGGGATAAACTAGGTTTTGGGCTTGATTGGTTTGGATCCTCGAAAAAAGAGATAAAATATGAGTTTGCCTACAACAATTGAACTTCCAAGAATGGACCCAAAAATTAAGTCCACCACACACACACACATATACACCCATCATAAATCTGTAAACTCATGCAAGTCTAAATGAAATTATGCATGAAATAGTTTAGAATGTGCATGACAATTCCTGAAAATTGAGTTTATCTTTATAAAAAAAAAATTCATTGAATTTAAAAATCCGGATCTTTACAGTTAATATAAAACTTATAAATGTTTGGTTATTTACACTTGAAAAATTTCAAACTTAAAATCTAAAAAGTAAATCAGAAAACCTCATATATACTTTGAATACAAGACTAGTCACTTGGGTTAAGTGAAGTGAAATGTACAGATTAACATTTACATTCCTGTACAGTTTAGTCAACTTAGTGTATAAAACGCGTAAGTTGTTGAGTCGTAACCATTAAGAACAAGTCCTCCTATTAACCCAGAAAATGACATTATCAGAGTTATTTTCTAGCCGACTCCAATTCCATTTCATTCTGCCAACAGATGGGACATTTCGTAGCTCCCATGTGTAATGCCATTATGGCATGTATTTCCCTTTCTTTTTCATTACCGACTATCATTTTCACACTTTGTGATGTGGTAGGTAAGTTTGACATTACTAAATTTGATTTGACACCAAAAGTGACGTTACCAAAATTTAGTCTTCAATTTGGCACAAGGATGGATGGGCTTTTGTATTTTTTTTTTATGCCAAATTTTGAAAAAAAAAAAACTGAGAGTATTCATTTATAACATCAAGTGATAAAGATTGATAGCATAAAAATATTGTGAATTTATGTCCTGATGCTATGAATCGTTCTACAAAAGTCATGAAATCCACACTAATGTTGTGAATTTTTATACAAAATGTTATAAATTTAAGGCGGCACAAGGAGTAAACATATTGTACACATTTAACTAAGAGTATGTATTGTATCATTTTCCTTTTCACTAAACCCATAAACTTTAAATATGAATACCCTTAACGATCTTTCATCTTTAATACACAAGAATAGAAGTGCTCGAGGCACACAAATCAACGCAAACACATTTGCACTTGCACACACATTCACAATATTGGGGGCATAAATGTGTGCAGTGTGTGAGACCCAATCTTACCGTCATAATTAGTCAGTGACTTATATTTTCATTTTAAGTGATTTTTCAAAAACTTTTAATTAACATATTTGACTTTTCAAATTTGTTTTGATGATGACAATAAAACATAGATACATACATACATATACACACATATATGTATATATAAGTATGAACCAAACTTGAAACAATTCCAAAAAACCAAACATAATTTAAAAAATCTTTTTTTTTTCCTTCAAATATTTGCTTCTTTACTAAATTCTTTTAAGCTATAGTTCATAGTTCTTATTTTATAGATTGCTCTGGAAGGAAGAATTTGAAAATCAAAACTTGACGAAAACGTTATAAAAATATAAAAAGATGAAAAAAAAAGTGTGAAAAAAAAAATCTAGTCGCATTTGAAAAATGGCAGCATAAACGTGGATGTGTATGTATATACGTTGCTAGCGTAAGGTACCACCACGTACGTCGGCAAACCCAATCGTGGGCCCATACCAACTAAAGACTACTGCTACCGTGGGACGTTGGCAGAGATATACCTCACATGCTTGCTTTTCATATTTAATTTGGGACCCATGGTTCAGATAGCATACTTATTAATTATTGAGGGCTAGGGCTGGTTTACTAAAGATGAAAGATTCAATGTTACTATTTTAGATGTGATTTTTTGTATTTAATATATTCGTAATTTATTTATTTTCTTACACAAAAGGGTGGAGTTTAGGGCTGTTTGCTACAAATGTTATATCATAAATTCAACCATGCACATGAAAAATAGGATTATGATAGGGAGTATAATATTTCTACGACTAGGTATCCTTTAATTCCAGGGAAACCGTGAACCTATGTATGCCCGACAAATAAATTTGTCTGACCACACAAAATGGAGGAGTTGTAGTCACTCGGCCACGACGATATTAAATACTAGCCGAAAAAAGAGAGAAAAGTTATTGATTGTGCCGGAATTGGTGAGTTAATTTGCACTTCTGTTTTGACTTCTGCAAGTAAAAGTTTGGTAGTTGAGGGCAATTGTTTGGGCAAAGATCATTCAATGATAAAGTTAGTAATCGAATAAATATGGGAGTATAGCTGTGGGAAATATTAGAGTGCAATGAGTAAGCAAGCGTACCTAGTCTTTTAGCCGGAGGTCCCTTCCAATACGTCGAAAGAGGGGCTGATCTTAGGCAAGCCTATGGTTGCCGATTATGTCTCATTTCCATTTCTGGAGGACCGGTCTACTAATTGTGTACGCCGTCTTTGGAATCCCAAGCGGTTAGAGGCCATTTTTCGGGATTGTTTGAGCACTTTAGTAGCGCCCTTTACAAGCTTCTCTGGTTGGGATCCAACATTGGATTCCCTTGGAGTAGACTGAGCTAAGTGTTTCTGAACATATTTCAATCAATTGGAATGAACATTTACCGATCGGGTCAATATATGCTTGAGTGGCTAGTCGGTTGGTCATTCGTACAGACAGATCACCACCCCGAATGCAGATATAAACTTGTCAGCCACAATAATCAATCGCTGATCAATCTATGACTAAACAAAACCAAACATGGCTTATTAGTTGTCCGTCATTTTCTAGTCTAGGCATGAGCTCGAATGCAGAGAATTTTTTCCCAATTGAGAAGAGACGATTACGCTTGTATTTGATGCCCGTCATTTCAGTCACCATGCTAGCCGTTGGATCTTGCCACGTCCCACCACCAACCCAAACCTTGAACATGGCGCTTCACATTTGGCGATTAGGCGCGGGCTTTACTGTTGCGGCGACGTGGCATTGTTGCCATAGCACATATTGCTGCACGTTGAAGGGTCGTGATCGGTCCTTGTGAGAGCCCCAACGTGTCTCAATCTAAAGCCTCCGTCCTTGCATGTTGAATGGCCAAGATGAACTTGCGGCTGTGTTTCCTTTCATGGACATTTTCCCTGAAAACATGTTGAGTTTTGAAAAATGCAAATCGTCTCTCACTTAGCTTCCCATCCAATTCTTCAGTGTCCGAGCATTCCAAAGTTCCAGTTGCCTTTCTTCTCCTAGTCTTTTACATGAGATCATACTTTAGTGTTATGACTTGACCCAACCTAATGTCTTAAGCAATATTGGTATCTTGAGCTGAACTATGTCTTGAGTCGTTGTGTCTTAAGTTATGTTATGTCTTGAATCGAGTTATGTCTTGAGCCGAGTTAGAGATTGGGATCATAACGACCGGAACATCATGAATATGGGATATAATGATAGATTTATCATAATGTGACAATTATCATGGATGTTGAGTAAATGTTGTCGGCATCCCAGTCGTTGTTATGACGGGGTCTAATATGCATGACGATTCAATGATGTTGTAATTAGCACGATTAGAACTTTGGGATTTAAACATACGATTCGTCGGATAATGCCTTGGAACTTAATTCTAGACTTTCGGACTTAGAATATGACTTGACTTCTTTTACTTTATGCACTTATGTGTTATGAGATAGCTTATTGTGCCTCGTCACTGATAGTGATGCATTTTGCCTATGATATTTGATGTCAGATACTGAACACGGAGCTGAAGACCCAAACTACTTGGTCGACCACAGCATTGTGGAAGAAGACTCAAACTATGGCCCCGTAACTACTATAAGAAAACATCGATTGGGTTTTAGGTCCAATTTCATAAATTTTTTTAAGGCAAATCTTACTTGTTTATTGTCAACTAATCTAGCTCGTTTAACTAGATTATATCTTTGTACTTCCTTTTAACAATCTTTTGAATTGTAAACCACTTTTGTACAATATTTTACTTTCATATTCAATACCTTGTGATGCAAACTTGTACTTTTAACCGTTTGAAATGGAATACAACGAGTGGATTTTGGTTACTTTTTAATTAACGTCTTCAAGAATTAAGTCATTATAGGTTTGGTAGTTGCTACCAATACGATTTCATTATAGGTTTTTGGCTACCGCAAAAATGGCATATGAAGCAGTGCAAAAAAATGAGACAGAAAATGACAAGATCATAAAAGTACTATTTCATGCTTCGACTGACTGTCCTTGTCCCTCCTACTAATCGTAATAGAATTAAATGAATTGAGATTGCTCCATCTAAAAGACTCAAGCGAAAAGATTGGGACAAAAAAGAAATTTCTTCGCTTTTATCAAATTAAATCAACTAGTTCAGATATATGCCGTTACTGTCCAAAATCATTTGGAAAAGGTAAGGGGGAAGAGGGATAGCTAGAGAATCTAAACCCTCTGATGTGATCTCTCAGATAATAGATCTCTCGTGTAATTACAGTATGACCAACCAATTATCTCATTTAATGATTAGAATGATTAATGTTATAGGTCTGGAAGCATCTATTGTCCATACATACAAAAAGAATAGATGGATTGGACATTACTATCTATTTATCTATATATATATAAAGAGAGAGAATATACGTCTAATAAGGGATTGTTTATTTATTAAAATGAGGACATCTCATTTTTTGATCAAATTATGATGACCTGAAGTACCGTTTAATGTGTTTAAAATATGTTTTTAAGGGTACCTGTAAAAAATCAGCTCAAAATATTATCAGGTAAGACTTGATCTAACTAAGCATATTTGTCGGTTGCCACAAGAGAAATGAACGACTGAATTTGAATGCCTTTTTCTTTTCAAACAAAGTTTGTTTGATCAAATATTTACTGATATCCGATCGACTTGATTTTATGTAGGAACGATAAATACAACGAGACTTATAAAAATGAAGGGTTTGAGTAGTCAAATAAAATCTTAATAGGTCATATTTTACATTGCAAAATGAATAACACTCCAGATCATTACATAAAAAGATTTTGATTCGTAGCTAAGGGGATAACATTGAATATGAAAAGAGCGAGCGCACACAACTTTGAAATCAGAGTGGAAAACGAAAACAACGCTGCTCTACTAAGCAACGATGTCTATTTTATATGGAAAAATGTTCGGTTCTTGAAAATGAAGTAAGAAAGTTTTTCCGAATTTAAAATCAATGGTTATGATTTATTTGTACTTGTGGTCTAGCTATTTTAAGTGAATCATGATTATTGACTTTGAATTCAAAAAAACTTTTTTCGTCTATTTTCAGAATTCTTAATATTGAACATAACCCACAAGACAGTAGTACCGATAATTCAGAGCACTTCTTTTCGTTCTTACGAGTCTTGTTGGGCAAGGGGTACCCTGAAATCGTACAGAGGCAACACTGATATTCAAATTATGCTTGAACAAGCTATTGCTTGGCTGGTCCAACTTATAATGTTAATTTATTAGAGATTAAATTGTGACCAGCTCAATTAAAATTCATTTGATATACAGGTGGTAAATAATCAATTTAAACGTATTATTTTTTAAACTAAAAGAATATACTGCTCAATTTGTTTTTCAGTCATAAATGAAACGAGGAAATCTATACTAAAATACAAAATCTCTTCTCTCGGGAGCACAACGACGATGTGACTTGGTAATTCGGATTTTCGTATATGTTCATGAGGACGTGGACTTCCGGCTAAGCATGTGACCATGGATTCTCTGAGATATTGCCATGTGTTCATGTTATTTGTGCCGACAATATGGTATCACTGATCTATACTCTACGGTTATCATAGTTGGTTCTATTGTTTTATGCTCATGTGCCCTGTTTCTTAATTAAATCTCAGAGACAGAGAGAGAGAGAGAAGAGAGAGAGAGAGAGAGAGAGAGAGGTGAGGGAGGCAGAGACTTGGAAGAATGAGAACCAAATGGAGTTGTTAGTCTTATTATTTTTGTGGTAAGCCTGTTTGAATCAACCCAATAAACATTAGTCAATTTAATGATACTTTTCTTGATTTATCTAATCAAGATTTTTTTATAAAAAAAAAAAAAACGTGTTCCTGTAGTTTTAAACCTCAAACTTTGAAAATAATGTACAAAAAGACTTGGAATTAGAATGAGAACCATGTTTTTTTTGCTAAATAATGAGAACCATGTTAGTGATATTATTTTTGTGGTAAGCCTGCTGCTTGAATCAACATATATATTTCTCTCTCTTCTCTCTCTCTCTCACTCAATCAAATGACAATAGGTCATATCTGGGGTATAACTAGTAAGCAAATAAGGAAAGGAAATCCCCCCACATGCTCTTTTACTCGAAATAGTAATACTAGAAGAGATATTGATTTGTCTGATAGAATTTTGTGAAGCGTGTTCTTCTCCTAAACGCTATATTCTCAATCCTCATCGTCCGTCTTATAAATTAACCAAGTCCTAATGCAAATCATGCTTGACACTTTTACCGCTATAAAGGAGTATCTTCCGCTATTCTTTTTTCTCCCAAAAGCTTGCTGGCAGACTGCTCTAATTTGCAATCCTAATTCTTCCATGTAAGTATTCAATCACTCTCTCTCTCTTTCTCTCTCTTTGGATTCCGTTTCCTCGATTCCATATGTTGTTGTCTTTTAAGATAGCTCGGTTTTTGTTTATATAAATTTTATGTCCCAATTATACATGAGATTGACTTCAATTTCTCGGCACCCTCTGTTAAATTTGGAAGTAGCTAATTGAATACTCTTCCCTGCCTAAATCTCATAAGAATCCTAGCAATTAATGTTTGTGATAAATGCTAAGCATACTTGAGGAAAAATTCCCCATGACATGACAATAAACAGTGTTTTTTCTCCCTACAAATTCTCCGTTTTGCTCTATCGAGCCAAAGCTTTAGCAGAAAGATAAGTCTACGGTCCCATAATTTTAACCAAGAAATCTTTTAGAATTCAAAATCAAAGGTTATGATCTCACTTGTACTTGTGTTCTCATAAATCCAAGTGAATCATGACCTATGATTTTGAATTCGGAGAACTTTTCTTATTCTAATTCTTGGATTGTAGCACTTCTCTTAGCAAAAACATCTGTGTCAGAATAAGAGCTACCAAAAATCTATTATAAACTACTCAAATTTATAAATCCAAGTGCGTATGTGTTTAGGTTTCGTCTTGTACCAAACCAAACCAAACTGAGCCTTATGTCCCAAATCAATTGGGGTCGGCTACATGAATCCTTTTCCTCCAAAGAGTTCTGTCAAGTGCTGCTTGCTCACTTAGCCCTAGTAGACTTAAATCCTTGCGCACTACCGCATCTAATGTCAATTTAGGTTTCGTCTTGTATGGTACAAAATTAATATCATAGCCTAGGGGGGCCAGAATGCCAAAAAAATACAAAAAAAAGCTTCAACCTCTATTCTAGTTTATGCCCATATTTCAAATTGCTCAAAAAACAATTTTGAGCACTAAATTTTATTCCTGTCTCCGAGACGAAGTCAATAATACATTACGAGTCGTCGCCCATCAACTGCCGCATCAGCTTAGGACAGCCATTTTGTGTGTATGTCAGCACCACATATACTGGCATGTTAGCATCAATTTCCACTTGCCACTCACATGTCAATTAAAATGGATGCTACATCAACATTCAATGCCCCACGTTAGTGGCGTACATGGTGAGTGGTTGAGTCAACAACCCAGTTATCATGGAATATTTCTTGCTACAAAAAAATATTCCGGAATGCATTTTTTGCGACTTAAGAGCTATGTTAGGTCTAATGTCAGCAAAAGCATTGTGTTTCCCATTTAATTTTGATATTCTAGATCTAACGGTGCACTCGATTTTCTATAATCCGTCTCAAAAGTTGGTGTTTGCTGAAAAAAAAATTTTAGGCATTTTTGGCATCAAATATTGCCCGTGGTGGAGTCTAAGACCGTCGCATGTCAAAATTTACTGAAGTAGAGATGTTAGGGTCCTCTACTAGCTATGTTAGATGTACTTTTATAGTATCCAAAGCAAGATTCGAAGTTAAAAAGTTTATTAGAACCAAGACTTTGGACTGTTGCAATACGAGTTTAATGGCATATTGATTCAAGATGTCACATCTTCATTTTTCAATATATTATTGACATAATTTCTCACAATTAAACCCTCACAAATACTCAAAACATTCCCACAAAATAGTCTAAGCCAAATGTAAAACTGAAAACTCCTAAAAGCGACGGTTTTAAATTAGGCCATCAATACCCAAAAAGGCCATAGTACAAAGTTCGAGTGCAGAGATACAATCAAGTATTACATAATCAAAAGAGAGTTATATTACATCTTTTCAAAAAAAAGTCAAGATGTTAGATAACTTTAAGCTTAAGTCCAACAAAAGATGCACTGCCATGACCTTCAATCTACTGCTCGGAATTTGCACATGAAATAAAAGGCAGGATGAGGTATAAGTCCAGTACGAATATTTATACCAATATGTCATGCATATGACGTAATATGAGACGACAAGTCAATTGAATCAAATAAATAAGAATCAAAGCATGACATTATGACATAACGAAAAAGGTATGGTTGCAATTATAGACTTTATTAAATCAACTTCCTATATTGAGAATCGATTTATCAAATGAATCATCATTCTCTCCTTAACTTCATTGTCAACGTTCGTATCATCATTTCTTGGCACTTTCCCATAGGGGTCCAGTACATGCCTAGCATTCCCAAAGGAGTCTAGTACATTTTTAACATTCTCGAAGAAATTTAGTACATTCTACCAGTTATAATCATTGTTATTGCGTCATCGTTTAACGTACCACAACATCTACATTTCTGTAATTTGCTCTAACAATTTCACAATATGCTAATAACATACCTTCTCATAAGTACAATGAAAAGTATCAAACAATGGCCCAAAACCATAATTAAGTCATTCCAAAAAGAATACCAAAACTTTTCAAAATGAGCATGGTCGCTCGAGTGATCTAAAATTTCTAAAACTTCCAGTGTGATGTCCCCTCCCACATCAAAAGTCTACATGGGTGATCCTTGGTATATAAGGAACCATGTAAACTACTACTAACAACTTGGGCTTAAGCATTTTGGGCCACGTGGTTGGGCTCTAATAAGTTGTTGGGTCAATGGTTTACATAGAGTATTACAAATGGTATCAGAGCGACCCATGTACACGATCGAGTGTGAGACCGGGACTTTGTTTGGTCACTAGAGAATAGACCCGGAATTAGGCCGTGGTGACTCTAGTGTGAACCCCTTACGAGGGCGCAAGGTCTTAAAGGTGGAGAGATTGTGATGTCTCGTCCCACATCGAAAGTTTACATGAGTGATCCTGGGTATATAAGGAACCATGTAAACTACTACTAACAACTTGGACTTAAGCATTTTGGGCCACGTGGTTGGGCTCCAACAAGTTGTTGGGTTAGTGGTTTACATGGGGCGTTACATCCAGTAAGGTTCAAAATACCGCTTGATTAGCAGCTGAATAACCGCTCGAGTGGTGTCCAAATTTGTATATATATAGGTCGCTTGAGCGAGGTGGAGGTTGCTCGAGCGGTCTAGTCGATTTTTTAGTTTTTCAGATTGATCGAGAACACGAACTACAACCCAAATTTCTACTCCAAAAGGTTTAGATCAAGCACAATAACCACAAATAACACTTATATGTACATATACAAGGTGTAAAATCCTTATCTCAAGGTTTAGATGATGTGTTTTGAATTTTCCAAAGAAAGCTTCAAGTATCTAATGGTGGTAAGCTCCAAAAGTTGATCTCCAGGTGATTTCAGTTGCTCTAGCTTCGGATATCAACCAAGGGTAGTGTGGTGATGAAGATTCTTGAAGTAATTTGGATGACTTGAAGGTTAGATCATGGAACCCCAAACTAGGGCTTGAGAGAAGGGAGAGGGTTTAGAGAGAGAGCCTCGCTTTCACCAAATGAGCTACATCCTCACCCTAAAATCCAATGAAATTATAAGGGCCATCCCAAATGACATCAATATCCTCCCTTAAACTAAAATGCACAAAATAAGCCCCTAGAGTCAAAACTCTAATTCACCCAAACCCGAACCGAACATGCTACAACAATTATATGTACTTACATACGTTCCAAACTTTAAATTAAAATGATTTTTTTTTTGGGTCTTCACATCCTCCCCTCCTTAAATGAATTTCGTCCACGAAATTTTAAAATTGAAATGTGCCAACATGGATACCCCTCTATTTAACTACACTCAAGACACAGATACTTGTTCAACAATCCAACGCATCAACAATTTCATTATTTCATCTCGTGCATAAACAATTGTCAACGAGTCTAAACCCAACAAAGCACAACAAATGCAAGAAATTGAAAACCATAACTATATAATTAGCGTATTTCACCAATGTCGATAAGCATACAACAAGCGTGACTAAACAAGTCCAATAGATATCAACCGTAAAACAAGTCAAATGCATTTGAATGACAACAATAGCCACATACGCTATACTAAACGAACGGGGTCCAGGTATTCTCTGAATCAGTCCAAAACCTTAACCATTTTATCAAACTTTTCCATTACCTAAAACAATGAATCCAATAATTTAGTACGTCGAATTTTAGAATTTCAATTTAGTGACTTAGTGCTTGATTCAAGATTTTCCTATTTCGCAACACAATTTTAAAATTCTGCACTGAGTATGATTGCAACACAAACAACACCTACTCCACAATCTAGTATATAAAAAGCAACACAATCAGAATTGGAAGTTACAGAATACAGAAACCATCATTTGAAGTTACATAACTAGATTTTGACAAAAGTTCAGAATCCCATAATTCGAAGCAACATAAGCAGAATTCGACAAAAACAACAACTAGCAGTAGAACAAAGTTCTAATCATAACTAGCAGAAGGACAAAAATTGAAAATTCTTATCATAACTTGTAGTAGGATAGAAAAGATATTGCTATAGAATACTAAACCTCTCAAGTTGAAGTGATCAAAACTAGCGTGCCACTTGGGCCAATAATTTTTTCTCCATACTATCTTTAGTAACAACGGGTTGAATTATAGATGAAACTTGTGCATTCAATTCCTGGCTACAATTGAACCGTGCATTACATCCCTGTAATGAGACAACATACTCTATGCTTAAAATAACTAATTTCAAAATATGTTCATTCGATGACATACATGTTCATTCATCCACAAACAAGTGGACTTCAAAATATAAATGTTCTCAATCGATGGATACTTTAGTCTTGTTCAAACTCCTAAAAAGAAAGTTATTGATGCTTATGTACATAGAAATTTAGAAGACTTTAAGGGAGAGCCATCTTATCTGTGACTTCGAAATTTCGAGGGCTTTGAGAGATCTCCCATCACAGGTACATAGAAAGAAAATAGGGAAACAAAGATCTCATACACCAAAATGTGTGAAGATGAATCTTGTCTACATCTTTTTAAGCCCTTAGAACATAATATTAGCGTGTGCATGTCATAAGACTGCTACTAGATGTTCGCTCTATGATATATCATTTGAAATGTTTTGTGTCTTGAAGTGAAACCTTCCCTTCTCGTTCTCCATGGACACCAAAAGTAGACAGTGATCCCCCATGTAGTTAAGTCTTCAAAAAATGCAACCCCCTAAATGACAAGCCTCCTCCAAACAAATCCAGTCCAATTAATAGACCAAACAACCCCATAACCCAATGCTTGTGTGCTTCAAATCAAAAAACTTTCACATGCTTGAAAAATTCCGAACTGTATTCCTATTGAAATCATGATAGTACTAGAAAAGGGTAATTGTAAACCCAAAAAATTACGCTTTCAAATTCATGCAACACAAACAACAACAAAAACTCTTACCTGTTTGACAGTAGTACATAATAAATACACAAAAAGGTAGAAGTACAAGAAGTAAAAGGTGAAGTCGGACTACAACAAAGGGATGGAAAAACACAAAAATAATTCAGAACATGGCCGGACGAATTGGAATTGAACAACCAAAATGCTAAGTCTAACGTTGGGAACCGAAAAACGATTAGAACCATACCCAGAATTTCCAATAAGAGACCATACTATACTATCACAACAATACGCAGCGGATCCAGAAGCAACCTGTCATCAATTGGAATAGGAAGGATCTAAGAGTTACTTGAATACTAGCCTCGAAATCCAGCGAGTTCAAGTTGTTTGAACTATAATGTAACGCAAGAACGACGCTGACATGGGATTTTGGTTTTGGGATCTGAGCACCACCAAATGAGATTTTGTAGGTTCCACCTCCATAGGACAATTTTGGGCTGCCTATCAAGGAACCAAAGTTGACCAACTCAAGATTATGGATCAGGGCTGGCCCAAATTCAAACCAAGAGATTAGCTGATGCTCGTTCCAAATCCCTTCGAACCAGTGAGAGACCCAGGTTTGGGAAAATAAAACCGACCCAAAATAACATTAAGAGCAGGAATTAGACATCAGAATTAAGATCACCCATCCAAAAGCTACTTTGATCCCATGTTTGGGTGAAGCTATTAGCGATATAAGGTTGGCTTTTATGTTAAGCAGGTGACATAGACCATGCATGGATAGTACTCTCAAATTGTGACACCCCAGTCAGGCCGTGGTGCCAGTTGTGAGGCTGGCGTCCATGAGATGGAGTCTCAGTGGGACATCCCGGATGGGTGGTCAAGGGTCCTACATCGCTTGGTGGATGTAAGTTCGGTGGTATTTATAAGATTATGAACCTTCCTTGTACAAGGCCTTTTAAAGCTGTGATGGCGCCAACACCAAATGGAACTTCACAGTTAAGCGTGCTCACCCTGGAGCAATCCAGGAATGGGTGACCTACTGGGAAGTCCATGGGGTTTAGGCAACCAAAGCGGACAATATTGTACAAGGCGGAAGCATGTCGTTACAAATGGTATCAGAGTCTGCACCAACCGAAAATGTGAGAAATTTCGGCCCCACACGAGAGTGTGTGTTCCTATGTGGGGGAGATTGTGACACCCCAATCAGGATGTGGTGCCAACTGTGAGGCCGGCGTCCATGAGATAAAGTCTCAGTGGGACATCTGGATGGGTGGTCAAGGGTCCCACATCGCTTGGTGGATGTAAGTTCGATGGTATTTATAAGATTATGAACCTTCCTTGTACAAGGCCTTTTAAAACCGTGATGGCGCCAACACCAAAGCATGGTCATCCTGGAGCAATTCAGGAATGGATGACCTATTGGGAAGTTCATGGGGTTTAAGCAACTAAAAGCGGACAATATTGTACAAGGCGGGAGTAGGTCGTTACACAAACCTTGGATTTCCTTGTTGAAATTTAGATCTAAGAGACCTAGCGCTAGCATCTAAAAAAAGTTGTGTCATGACGTATGACTAAGGCTTCAAGGTTAGCTTGAGCTAGATCAACAATTGATAGGAAAACTAGATCAACGTTTTAGGGTCTGTTTCTATTAGGAATCATTGGCAGCCGCTTAATAGAGTCACAGTCATCCAATGTTAGTGGTGTTTATTTTGGCTAATAGGTTTTCCAATGCCATAAAGGTCGGCTGATATTATAGTGCGTGAGAAGAAATAAAGGATATTGAAGCATGTGATCTCAAGCCGAAAATAGAGATCTATAAGAGTAAAAGACAAGCCAGACCAGAGAAGGATATAAGCGAATATTCCAAAAGGTATTATACAAAGAGATACGAAGTTTGTGGATCTGTGATAAGTAAGGCAAAAGGTGTGGTTGAGAAGATAGTAGATAAGGCCAATATTCAAGAGTAGATTCAAGGAAGAATCAAGAGTCAAGAACTAATTTCCAAATATTTTTCTTTATGAAAGTGTGTCCTGATCAACAAGCTTTCTAAACCCGATCGAGCCAAAAATTTCCATTAATGATTCAATTAATAAGCACTACAAGATCAATGGTCTTGATCATCATGATTCTGTTGCAGTTATGTGTCTAATATACTTTTAACTACAATGCAAGACTTAGTTTGTTATCAATAATATTCAAAGAATATATTTTAAAAGTCATTACTAACTTAATTTTGACAATGATCGATCTGAATAGTTAAAATTTCATCTCCTATTGATTCATTCAGTGTTACCAAAAGTGAAGATCATCGGATATCGAGTACAGCATGAACTAATCACATTTAATGCATTCCGAGGAATGAACAAATCACATTGAATATAGATTTTAAAACTCATTACCAACTCAATTTTGACAATGGTCAATCTGACCCATTAATAATTCACGTCTCGCTGATTCATTTAGGATCATCAAAAATGGAGATCATCAAATATTAGATACAGTGTGATCGGATCACAATTAAGGCATCGCAAGGCGCCAAACCTTTTGGTGACCAACAAAATGACCGGACCGGCAAAGTGCGTGTCGTTAGGGTGCCGGCCACGTGGTCAGTGGTTTAATTTCATAAAATTGGACTTTCCTCAAAATATTTAAAATGAGTATAGGGATAGTCCGGAGTATCGATCCACAGGGAAAAGAACGTTGTAATCAGAGAATACGCAAATTGGTGTTTTTGACGTTTCGGACGTCAACCTCAAAGTTTTGTTTGGTGCGGTTAAGCAATTATATCAACTAAAAGGAGGATTAAAACTAGATTAAAGAGTGGGATTAAGTCTTAAAGTTTAGTTCATTCAAATCTTTCGTTGGGCTATCTCTTCTCCTTATAACTCAATCTAACCCCCGGTCCCGGGTTTTAGATCGGAAAATTCTTCGATGAAAGTCAGGATTTAAATTCTTAAAATGGTTTTGACGGATCTCTCAAGTTTTAAGGAAATAGGATTAAAAGATGAAGGACATCGATCCAAGTATTAGATATACTAACTCTAAGGATGGCTATATCTAAGCGAGGACTTAACTCTTCATTTTTTATTTCAGAAGAAAAATCTTGAAAAGATCCATCAATGGCATTAAAGTTTGGAGAAGATAGAGACCAACATGGTTTTTGATTGAACTTCACATTTCAACTTAACCCACTCTAAATTAACTACTCATGCTTTGACATAAACATAATAGGATTGAAAGAAAACATAATGAAACAAGTTTATCTAAATACAATAAGGAAGAACTAAGCAAAACTAAAAAGGAATCAGATATTAAAGCAATAAGAACAGTATTTAAGGCAGAAATGTAAATAAAACTTGATAAACTTAAGTGCTTCCAAGAGAATCCAAAGATTCAAAGGGGAAGAACACTTAAGAGATGAAGAACTTGACAAGAATTAAAGAAATAATGAAGAACAAGACAAGAAATATGAAGAACAAAGTATTTTTAGCTCTCAACAGTAAAAATTTTATGTAATACGTTATCTCTGGTTTTTCTACTGTAGATGAAAAAACTGATATATCTGAAATAGGGAGACTACCCCTTTAACAAGTCAAGAAATCTAACCTAATAAAATATCCTAACAGATTTCTATGCGAAAGTACCAAACTACCCTTAAAATGGCAATAAAAGAAGCTTCTAATTTCCTAAAATGACCCAGAGTTCGAGGCAAAAATCGTCCTCGCAGAATCTGATAAAACTGGGTCTCTATCGATAGGAAGATATCCCTATCGATAGAGAAGTCCTCTGGTCTTCTGTGGTTGAGCCTCCTATCGATAGGAATGATCCTCTATCGATAGGGGAGTCTTCTGATCATTTTTGATTTAAGCCTTCTATCGATAGGAAGGGATCCTCTATCGATAGGGAAGTCGTCTGATCTTCTTTGATTGATCCTCCTATCGATAGGAGTGATCCCTATCGATAGGGAAGTCTTCTGATCTTCTTTGATTAAAGCCTTCTATCGATAGGAAGAGATCCTCTATCGATAGAGGGCTTCTTCTTCCTGGTTCTTTGCTAAGGCTCTATCGATAGGGATAAACCTCTATCGATAGAGAGGTTTTTGACTTCCAAACATCAGTTCTTCCTTCCTTGGTTCTTTGATCCGGACCCACTTTTGCTCTTCCCGAGCCTTCAATTGGTACTCCATCAGTATTTCCAAATGGTTCCGAGGCCTTAATTCATGGTAGAATCTTTTGGCATTCATTCAGTGCTCGCAAACCTGAAAGGGTAGAAAAAACAACTATGCGCGCAATATCATTTAAATAGAAACATTTGCCTACGCATAATTGCCAACATGAGCGCATTGAGCCACGTTATTATACAATATCGTGCGCTCATCACACCCCCCAACTTGAAGGTTGCTAGTCCCTAGCAACGCATCATACTTAACAACAGAAAAGAAAGATTATTTCCCATGCAAGTCTAATTATCAACCATGCTTGATTTCGTAGTTTTCATGTGTACTCGGCACATTTTAGTAAGAATGAGCAATGTAAACACGCACAACCATTCATGAACTATAAGGAACAAGTGAGCTTTAGCAATCTATTTAAGCAATGTTAACCAAAGCGAGCCTTGATTCCAAATCTCTCAGTTTGCCCTCAAAACAAATTGTGAACTCTCATGAATTAAACTTTGCATCCCTAACTTGCGCGAATATACACACCGAAGATGTGGTTATGCATTCAAGGAATAAGCGCAATCACAATGAAAGTACTTTGGTATGCGTTGATGGATCATAACAATGTGATATAGGAATGCCAAGTGCTAAAAACATGTAACTACTCAAACATGCATCAAGATAGAATCCAAATTGTAATTAGAATCGATTGGGACTTTAAAAGCTTATAACATTCATGGTTTTTCATATCAAGGTTTGAAGTACAAAAAGCGACACCGGCTTATATGTGGCTTAGGTAATCTACCCCTTGCCGGTGTCGTTAGACTCCCAATGTGCACCCGGTGCACCATACCATGAAGATTACACTAAATGAAAAAGAAACACACAAACTAGACTCAATGACTTTGCTTTGTCTGACTCTATCCCCCTTCTACTCTAAAAACTCTCTTCTACAATGTCATCTCCCCCTGAATCTTCCCCACTGTCATGGCTGTCCTCTTCTTCTGTCTCACTCTCCTCTTCCTCAGAAATGTATGGCCGCCCTGTCTGTGCAGCCACATAATCCATTGTGAACTTCTGTCTTCTCAATATTTTCTTCTGGGTCTTCATGATTTCAGATTAACGACAGAAGATTTTCTTCATCATCTTCCACATTTTCTTTTTGAAGGACCCTTCTTCAGGCACTGCAACAGAGGGGCCTGAAGTCCTTGAACTAACCCGAGAAGCTGAAGGGACGTGGGTTCTAACTGTCGGTGGAGGTCTCACAGCGGTTGGGTCTTTGGAGTGGGCCTTGCTTTTACTTGCAGTGACCCCAGAAATGGGTCCCAGACCCTCAGTCCATGTATCATTAGATTTTTCTTCAACTCCCATTCTGAGGCACATTTGGGTGATCATTGCCGGGTAGGGGAAATTCGCCCTACGCATTGTGTTGGTCCTGAATTCCACCAACTGTCTGAAAATATATCTCCCAATATCGATCACGTCATCGTGCATGAAGGAGTAGACTAACTGGACCTCCTTAGCCCCCAGAATGTTCTCCACCCCTCGGGGGTAGAGGTTGTAATGCAGGATCTTGTTGAGGAGTCTATATTCCTCCTTAATTCTCCCAACGGGGAATTGACCACGGAACTCGTTTGGGTCGATGAACATCATATCCGCATAAAAGCGGGGGTCATACACCTCTTCCTCACGTGGGAAGGTGCAAATGCTCTCATCAAATGAAGGACACCCCAAGTAAAATGTAATGGCCATTGGAGTGATTAGAATTCGCTTACCCCGCACGGTCGATGTGAATTGGGTGATTTCCCCCTCGGGCCTCTTGGGAAGCCGCATATTTGTGAAGAATGACTTCACAATGGGTGGAATATACCCTTTGACCGGCTCGAACCACTTCTTCAATCCTCGCCTATCAATGATGAGGACCGCCTCCTCTTCACCAATGTGTTCCCGATGAACCATCCTCTCACACGTGGCCTTGCGGGTGGCCATTGAATTTTCCCATTCCCGTTTGGCCGCGTTTTTAGGATCTCCCCTTGATTTCTTCTTTTTCCCCGAACCTTCGGCTGCTTTCCTCTTGCCCCTTTGAATTTCTTCCCTCCTTAGGGCTTCATCACTCAATTCCTCTTGATATTCTTCGTCCTCTCTCACATTGGGGACCTTGGTACGAGCCATTTGTGCTGATTTTTTGAGTTTGGGGATGTAATTTCGGATTTTGGGGGTTTAGGTCACGAAATTCGGATGGAGGAAGGTGGGTGAGGGTGTTTAGGTAGAAATAGGGTACGATTTCGGTTTGATTCGGAGGGGTTGTGATGTTTCGGTGGATTTGAGGCGAAAAGTCGTGCTTTTTGGAGGAGTGGGTGTGAATTTTGGATGTATGGAATGAAATGGATCGGGTGTATTTAAGGGTTTTTTTCCGATTTCTGGGTTCTCTATCGATAGAGAAGTGATCTCTATCGATAGAGAAGTCTTCTGTTTTAAAAATTCCTCTTTCTCCTATCGGTAGGAACCTTCCTCTATTGATAGGAAAACTTTCTGTCCCGAATTTTGGCTTGGCCTCTATCGATAGGAATTATCCTCTATCGATAGAGAATGCTGCAAGGGTTTCTCTATCGATAGGAACATTCCTCTATCGATAGAGGTTGAATCCTGTCTGAAACTTGCACTGATCCTCTATCGATAGGAACATTCCTCTATCGATAGAGGTCTCTTCTGTCTGAACTTTGCTTAATGTCCCAAATTCTTCATCTTTTGACCCTTCTTCTTTTCATCACCCATTCAAACACTATCAAGACACCTCCTAACATCCGGTTTCCTAATTGTTTCGTGAAAAATTGGATGACTCGGACTTGGTTCGAAATTTGGATTACGGGACACTTTTGTGGTTCAATCATGCAAAGATAGCCTAATTTCCTTTTCTCCGTACATTATGGATTCCAAATTGATGCATGCAAGATGTTGAGCATGAATTGAGCATGGCATGGATTTCATGTGAAGATTGAGTGCGGGATGCTTTTCAAATTAAATCTTCACTCTATATGATCAACTCACCTAATTTCACACTTAGCTCAAAGTGTTCCAAATAGTTCATGTTTATGTGTGTGAATTGACTTTGTTGCTCAATGACAATTACATCGCATGCATGCCTCTTTGTACATATCCAAATTATCAAGCATAGGTTTCAACTCTACTTTCATGGGAAATGGAACAATAATTAAAAAAAAATGGGACTAAAATGACTCAATTAACACTAACATTGGACTAACCCTTCCCCCCAACTTGAAAATTGCATTGTCCTCAATGCAAGAAGACAACGCACCATTTAAGTATAAAAGAGGGACGATCATACCTGAGAGGTGGAATGTCAACCACCATATACCTCGACCAAGTTTGAGGATTTCTCGTCACGTGCACTGTTTGTCATTGGAAGGGCTTCCAAGGTGTACTCTTTCGGCTCCAGCTTGTGGACCATAGCTAGTCACATAGGATCATCGCCGGAGCTTTGTTGGACTAACAACCGTAGCACATAGCTACACCCATGACTTTGGGCTCTTGAATGCCGCATTCACCCCGTACTTAGACCCAAACTACCAAGGCTGATGTGGTAGCGTGTACACCTTGCGAAGACTGAACCACCAACTACCTACTAAGAGCAAACATGACTACATGGGACACAAAATTTCATTAGCAGGTTAGTCCAAAATTAACAATAAATGAAAGTAAGCAATAAATCCACCAACTTCTTCACGCGAAGGACACGAGTACTACTTTTCTTCCTTGTCAAAGACTGTGTTTCCCTATTGTTGGAAGGACAGTATGCGTGGGGTTCAACAATATCTAGAGAAGCAGCGCCATCATCTAATAGGCTACCACTCCCTTTGGAGGGGGTCCCCCCAAATTCCTTACCCCTTCATTCCGCTTTGAAGAAATCTCCACGGAACTTGACACTAAAGCCGAAAGGGTTCAGACAGATTTCTCATTGTCCACGCGCCTGCCGTCAGACCCAACCTCAAGGTACTACATACGTAGCTTGACAAGGTGGCTATACCAGACCGTCGGATGCCGTTCGAGCACGGCAAACACTGGAGGTATCACATACTCCATGGATTTATAGTCTCCTAGACTTCAAATAAGGCTCACGGACCCAAAGGATTGGGGTCCACATGGTTCCCATCGGACCCGTCATAGACCGGGTCTCTCAATTCCTCTATGGATTCCTCAGGATCAAATTTTTCAAAGTAAGGCTTCAACCGGTGACCATTCACCTTAAAAGTGGTTCCATTTTTGGGGTTCTCAAGTTCAACCGCTCCATGAGTGGAGACGATTTTCACAATGTAGGGACCTCCCCACCGGGATCGCAATTTTCCCGGAAACAAATGCAACCTAGAGTTGTACAGTAAGACCTTTTGGCCCGGGATGAATGTTTTCCGGACAATGTTCTTGTCGTGAAAGGCCTTAACCTTACACTTGTAAATGTGGGCATTGTCGTACGCATCCCGGCGTATTTCTTCAAGCTCATCCAATTGGAGCTTGCGGTGGGCACCGGCTTCGGGCATCCGATAGTTCAATTGTTTGATAGCCCAAAAAGCTTTGTGCTCCATTTCCACCGGTAAGTGGCAAGCTTTGCCATATACCAAGCGGTAGGGAGACATGCCCAACACAGTCTTGTAGGCAGTACGGTAAGCCCACAAAGCATCAATCAGTCTAAGAGACCAATCCTTGCGATTCGGGTTCACCGTTTTTTCTAGGATGTGCTTGATCTCACGGTTGGCCAATTCAGCTTGGCCATTGGTCTGTGGGTGGTACACAGTGGACACTTTGTGGTTTACCCCATATTTCTTTACTAAGGCTTCCATAGGGCGATTGCAGAAGTGCGTGCCCTGATCACTAATTAGGGCTTTGGGCATCCCAAACCGGGAGAAGATGTTCTCCTTAAGGAATCGGACCACAACAGAGTGGTCATTGGTTCGGGTTGGAATGGCCTCCACCCATTTGGACACGTAGTCCACGGCTAACAGAATGTAAAGATTCCCAAAAGAATTGGGAAAAGGACCCATGAAATCGATGCCCCAACAATCGAAAACTTCAATGATTAAGATGGGTTGGAGGGGCATCATGTTACGCCGTGACAAGGCACCTAATTCTTGACAGCGCGGGCAAGCCTTGCAGAATTCAAAGGCATCCTTGAAGATGTGAGGCCAATAGAAGCCACACTGCAAAATTTTAGCAGCTGTCTTTTTAGAGGAAAAATGCCCGCCACATGCCTCGGTGTGGCAGAAGGTCAAGATTGACTTCTGTTCATCATCGGGCACACACCGCCGGACAATCTGGTCCGGGCAAAACTTAAAGAGATAGGGATCATCGAAGACGAATCTTCTCACCTCAGCCAGAAATTTTCTCCTATCTTGAGGAGTCCAATGTGAAGGGAGTTGTCCCGTGGCCAAGTAATTGGCGATATCAGCATACCACGGGCAACTCGAAACAGCCAAGAGTTGTTCATCAGGAAAGGAGTCGGGAATGGGTATGTTAGAGGTGTGATCCTCAAACTCGAGGCGAGACAAATGGTCCGCCACGACATTCTCAACCCCCTTCTTATCTTTTATGGTCAAGTCAAACTCTTGTAACAGAAGTACCCACCGAATGAGCCGAGCTTTGGCATCGGGCTTGGTGAGCAGATATTTAAGAGCTGCATGGTCGGTGTAGACTATTATAGGTGATCCGATGAGATAGGATCGAAACTTGTCTAAAGCAAAGACAACCGCCAACAACTCTTTCTCAGTGGTCGTGTAATTCATTTGAGCATCGTTTAAAGTTTTGCTCGCATATGAGATTACACAAGGAACCTTGTCCCTCCGTTGGCCAAGCACAGCGCCTATAGCATAGTCACTGGCATCGCACATGAGCTCAAAGGGCAGGTTCCAATCGGGTGATCGCACGATTGGAGGAGTAGTGAGACTGATTTTTAATTTTGAAAAAGCCTCCTTGCAATCGTGTGTCCACTCGAAAGGTGTGTCCTTCGTGAGTAAACGACACAACGGACGGGATATGGCGCTAAAGTTCTGGATAAAGCGCCGATAGAATCCAGCGTGTCCAAGGAAAGAACGGATATCCTTGACACACTTAGGGGTAGGTAACTTAGAGATGAGCTCTATTTTCGATTGATCTACCTCAATCCCCCTCGAAGAGATGATGTGACCGAGGACAATTCCGTGAGTGACCATGAAATGGCACTTCTCCCAATTTAAAACCAGATTTTTCTCCTCACATCTAACAAGAACCCTCTCCAGATTCTCCAAACAAGACTCAAAGGAGTCCCCGAACACAGAAAAATCATCCATGAACACCTCTACAATTTTTTCTACCATGTCGCTAAAGATGCCCGTCATACACCGAGAGAAAGTGTCGGGGGCATTGCAAAGCCCGAAGGGCATGCGACGATAAGCAAAGGTGCCAAATGGGCATGTGAAAGTAGTCTTTTCTTGGTCTTCCAGAGAGACCTCTATCTGATTGTACCTCGAATACCCATCCAGGAAACAGTAGAAAGCATGACCAGCTACCCTTTCTAACATTTGATCAATGAAGGAGAGAGGGAAGTGGTCTTTCCGGGTACCGGCATTGAGTTTCCTATAGTCTATACAGACGCGCCAACTGGTGACAACTCGAGTGGGAATTAACTCCCCACTCTCATTGGGCACAACAGTGACGCCAGACTTTTTGGGCACAACCTGGATGGGGCTGACCCATTTACTATCAGCTATCGGGTATATGATTCCCACATCCAGTAACTTCAGAACCTCATCTCTCACCACATCTCTCATGATCGGGTTCAAACGCCGTTGAGGTTGGCGAGAGGGCTTAATATCATCTTCAAGATAGATGCGGTGAGTACACAATAGTGGGCTGATCCCGTGAATGTCAGCAATGGTCCACCCTAAAACAGATTTGTGGGCCCTCAGAATTTCCAATAAAGCAGCTTCTTGGGGATTGTCTAAACTAGATGAGATGACAACCGGGAAAGTTTCAGAATTCCCCAAGAAAGCATACTTTAAGGTAGATGGTAAACTTTTTAGCTCGGGCTTGGGTGGTTTAACAGAAGATGGTAAAGCCCGAGCTGTGGGGGGTGGTAGTTTTTCAAAGGTGGGGTACCCACTTTTCAGTACCCAACACCTCTTCTTCATTCATGAGGGAGTAAATGTACTCAACCTCGGGAGAGTCTAGGAATTCAGTCTCTTCCATAGTAAGCATGGCCTCTAGGGGGTCAGAAAAGAGATGACAATCGACGTGCTCTTGAACAAGTGCGTCTATAACGCTCACATCGCGAATGTCATCATCATCCCCCATTTGGCTCCCAATGTTAAAAATGTTGAGCTCTAGGGTCATGTTCCCAAACGTCATTTTAAGCAGCCCATTCCGACAATGGATCACTGCGTTGGATGTGGCCAAGAAGGGCCTTCCAAGTATGATGGGCGTTTGGGCTTGCAGATTGGACGTGGGACAAGTATCAAGGACTATGAAGTCCACCGGGTACACAAAATTGTCCACTTGGACAAGCACATCTTCTACCAAACCCCTCGGTACCCGGACACTGCGGTCAGCTAATTGGAGGGTCACCGAGGTTGGTTTCATATCCCCCAACCCAAGTTGCTCATACACCGAGTATGGCAACAAATTCACACTAGCCCCCAAGTCCAGCAGGGCTTTCTCTACTACCTTCCCCCCCACTCTCACAGAAATTGTAGGACACCCGAGGTCCTTGTACTTTGGTGCAATGGGGGTTTGTATGATCGAACTCACTTGCTGAGTCAAGAATACCTTATTTTGCACATTGTGCTTGCGCTTTATTGTGCACAAGTCCTTCAAAAATTTGGCATAGGAAGGTATTTGCTTGATTGCATCAAGCAACGGGATATTGATCTTTACTTGCTTGAAGAGCTCGAATATCTCGTTGGAGTTCGTCAACTTGGGTAAAGGCCTCAATCTTTGTGGGAAAGGGGCTGGCATTGGGCAAGTTGAGACTATGGGTTCTCCCCTAGGAGCAGATGTGGATGTGGAAATGGGGGGGAGGTTGAGGCAGATCACTTGGTTCATCATCATGGGGTTGTGGAGTAGGCACTGAAGGAGGAGTGGGGATTGTTTTCGGGAGAATGGTCTTATCGACCTCTTTCCCACTCCTTAAAGTGGTGATTGCCTTAGCTTGTTCCACATTTGACCCCGAAGGAGACTCTCCTTGTATAAAATGTTGACCTTGAGGGTTTGCTTGAGGTTGGGCTGGAAATTTCCCTTTCTCGTGCTGCATGGTACCCAAAGTGGTGGTCAACTTAGTGAGTTGGGAGCGGATGTCCCCAATGGCCTGAGTGTTCTGTTCGTTGACATTTGCTTGTCCTTGCATGAACATTTGCAAGGTATCCTCCAAGCTTCGTCGGTTAGGCGGTTGGTAAGAGTTGGGACCCGTGGAGGGACCCGGAGGATTGTAGGAGTTTGGTGGATACCGCGGTGGTGCCGGCCCTTGAGTGTTTTGATGGGCCGGGTATTGTCCCTGAAATCCCGGGGGTGCTTGGGGTTGTGCACCCGCCTCATTGTTCCTCCAACTAAAATTGGGATGATTTCTCAATCCCGGATGGTAGTTGTTGTTGTTGAAGGGCATATTGGTAGTCTTTTGGCTTTGGTGAAGGGCGTGGACCTCAGCATGGTCCGGACCATGGAGTACCTCTTTGAAAGCAGGTATGGTTGGACAAATATTGGTTGTGTGGTCCATGGTGTCACAGATAGCACAAGCCTCCCCGGGCTTTGAAACAGAAGAAACCTCGTTCACCCTATTAATCTCCAATTTCTCTAGTTTCCTAGAGAGGTGATCGAGGCGTTTGCTGATGTCGTCCTCGTCCCTAGGCACATGTTTGCCCATGGTTCCGTGACTAGTGGGGGGTTTATAGGAGCGGTCATTGGGATCCGAATAATCCCATGATTGGTTATTCTCCGCTAGCTCATCTAGATAAGCCAAAGCCGCGGAGGCTCCTTGGTTCAGAAATTCCTCACTTGTCATGAGGTTGATAAATTGGCGATTGCGGACTGAGATGGCTTCGTAAAAGAATGCCACAATCTGCCAATCCTCATACCCATGATGAGGGACAGCGAGGAGACGCTCCTTGTATCTCTCCCAACATGAACAAAACGATTCGTTGGGTATTTCCTCGAAGTTCTGAATCTTCTTCTTTAAGGTGGTGGTACGGTGGAGTGGGAACCATTTTTTATGGAACTCCACCTGCATTTCCACCCAACTTGTCACCGAATTGGCTCTCAAGGAGAGAAACCATCGCTTGGCCTTCTCGTTGAGAGAAAAGGGAAAGAGCTTAAGACGTGCCGACTCCAGATGGGCGGTCACGTTGGTGAAAGTGTTCACCACCTCCTCAAATTCTTTAATATGGACATAGCAGTTCTCCGATTCCATCCCATAGAAGGTTGGTAACATGCCAAGCATGTTAGGCTTGACATGGAATTGTTGTCGTTCGGGAGTATCGGTTGGAAAGCGTATGCACGAGGTGGTGGTGGTGTGAGTGGGGTGCAAGTAGTCCCGCATGGTGCGACCCATGGGTGCATCATTTTCATCACGGTGTTTGGCCATTGGATTGAAAGGAAGATTGTCTTGGCGAATTAGCCGATGTGTCGCGTCACGAGTGTAAACACTCATACACCAAAGACAGTCTCCTAACAATCAAGTGTGCGTAAAAAGAAAAGAAAATAAAAACTGCAAATTACACGTCCCTTTGGCTTGCGTTACACCTTAGGTTTACCAAAATGGGTAGGTTAAAGGTTTCCGCCAAAGAAACTTGCACTTTGCAAAAATCTGCGATTATCTAAAAACAACTATTCAGTCCCCGGCAACGGCGCCAAAAACATGACCGGACCGGCAAAGTGCGTGTCGTTAGGGTGCCGACCACGTGGTCAGTGGTTTAATTTCATAAAACTGGACTTTCCTCAAAATATTTAAAATGAGTATAGGGATAGTCCGGAGTATCGATCCACAGGGAAAAGAATGTTGTAATCAGAGAATACGCAAATTGGTGTTTTTGACGTTTCGGACGTCAACCTCAAAGTTTTGTTTGGTGCGGTTAAGCAATTATATCAACTAAAAGGAGGATTAAAACTAGATTAAAGAGTGGGGTTAAGTCTTAAAGTTTAGTTCATTCAAATCTTTCGTTGGGCTATCTCTTCTCCTTATAACTCAATCTAACCCCCGGTCCCGGGTTTTAGATCGGAAAATTCTTCGATGAAAGTCAGGATTTAAATTCTTAAAATGGTTTTGACCGATCTCTCAAGTTTTAAGGAAATAGGATTAAAAGATGAAGGACATCGATCCAAGTATTAGATATACCAACTCTAAGGATGGCTATATCTAAGCAAGGACTTAACTCTTCATTTTTTATTTCAGAAGAAAAAGCTTGAAAAGATCCATCAATGGCATTAAAGTTTGGAGAAGATAGAGACTAACATGGTTTTTGATTGAACTTCACATTTCAACTTAACCCACTCTAAATTAACTACTCATGCTTTGACATAAACATAATAGGATTGAAAGAAGACATAATGAAACAAGTTTATCTAAAGACAATAAGGAAGAACTAAGCAAAACTAAAAAGGAATCAGATATTAAAGCAATAAGAACAGTATTTAAGGCAGAAATGTAAATAAAACTTGATAAACTTAAGTGCTTCCAAGAGAATCCAAAGATTCAAAGGGGAAGAACACTTAAGAGATGAAGAACTTGACAAGAATTAAAGAAATAATGAAGAACAAGACAAGAAATATGAAGAACAAAGTATTTTTAGCTCTCAACAGTGAAAATTTTATGTAATACGTTATCTCTGGTTTTTCTACTGTAGATGGAAAAACTGATATATCTGAAATAGGGAGACTACCCCTTTAACAAGTCAAGAAATCTAACCTAATAAAATATCCTAACAGATTTCTATGCGAAAGTACCAAACTACCCTTAAAATGGCAATAAAAGAAGCTTCTAATTTCCTAAAATGACCCAGAGTTCGAGGCAAAAATCGTCCTCGCAGAATCTGATAAAACTGGGTCTCTATCGATAGGAAGATATCCCTATCGATAGAGAAGTCCTCTGGTCTTCTGTGGTTGAGCCTCCTATCGATAGGAATGATCCTCTATCGATAGGGGAGTCTTCTGATCATTTTTGATTTAAGCCTTCTATCGATAGGAAGGGATCCTCTATCGATAGGGAAGTCGTCTGATCTTCTTTGATTGATCCTCCTATCGATAGGAGTGATCCCTATCGATAGGGAAGTCTTCTGATCTTCTTTGATTAAAGCCTTCTATCGATAGGAAGAGATCCTCTATCGATAGAGGGCTTCTTCTTCCTGGTTCTTTGCTAAGGCTCTATCGATAGGTATAAACCTCTATCGATAGAGAGGTTTTTGACTTCCAAACATCAGTTCTTCCTTCCTTGGTTCTTTGATCCGGACCCACTTTTGCTCTTCCCGAGCCTTCAATTGGTACTCCATCAGTATTTCCAAATGGTTCCGAGGCCTTAATTCATGGTAGAATCTTTTGGCATTCATTCAGCGCTCGCAAACCTGAAAGGGTAGAAAAAACAACTATGCGTGCAATATCATTTAAATAGAAACATTTGCCTACGCATAATTGCCAACATGAGCGCATTGAGCCACGTTATTATACAATATAGTGCGCTCATCACAAAACTTTTAGTCAAGAAATGTCGCGTATTTGGTGAGTAAATAAAATTTGATCACCAATTGTGTTATCTTCGTGACAAAACATGGTTGGTCACAAAAACTAGTCACTAAAAATGTAATTTCTAGCATGAATAACTTTTTGTAACTAAACAAGTGGTCACTAAATGTACCAAACCTCACTTCAATTTCCCCCAAATAAATTGATGCACCTTTTAATATATCTTTGGTGATCAAAAGTAATTATTCTCCGAAAGTATACTATACAAATCATCGAAATTATTTTCATATTTGTCCATGACCAAAAACAATTTTAGTCACTACAAAGTCTGTCATTAGTAAGTAAAAGAAGTCATGTCTCTTTGGTGATTAAAACGCATTTGGTCATGAGTAGTGATGATTGTTTCATGAGTTGAATTTTTCACCAAGGTGAAGACAGTTGAAATTAGCTCAAATTTTCCAACAATCGTTCTAGATTTTGGGCCGAGCTCATTTAATACTCTTTCTTGCCCAAATCTCAGAGGAATCCCACCAATTAATTTTTGTAACAAATGTTAAGCATGCTCGAAGAAAAATTCTCCATGGCTTGCGAATAAATAGTATTTGTTCTCCCACAAATTATCTCTTGTCCTCAGCTAGTTGTAAGTAGCAGAGTAGATAGTGAGGTAAGGCAGTAGCAGAAACATATGTGTGAGGTTGAGAGTTACCAAAAATCCAATGTAAAGATTGCAAATATTGAAATCATCTTCCTTAGGACATGCCTAAATTTGGAGAATCACATAAATAGTTTATCTATTTGTGATTGAGTGCATATGTGTTTGGATTTCATTCTTTGAGGCACAACAATTATCTTTGTTCATTTACATTCATTTTGCTTTCTCTATCTTTGTTTTCCTGAAGCAAGCGTTGATCGTAATCTTGTTCAGGGGAAACTACTTTATAAAAATATTATACGGAATAGTATATAGATTATTTTTATTTCCTGCGACTTGTTTTATGTCATACATATAGACATCAACGTAGACATCTTCATGCCATGCAAGTAGTCTTATCCTCTTTTCTTCCAATTTGAGTAACTACTAAAAAAACTATGTTTACATAGTTATGTGTTGAAGGAATAAAATAGTATTAATTTTTTTTATTACATTTTCATTTTTATTAATTTGAGAAAACATTTGTAATAAGCGACAATGGAGAATTGAATAAAGATCAACAATGCTTAAGAAATAAAGTCGTTCACTAAATTCGTTTTGAATGTTGTCTAACCTAGACTATTGTTTTTTTTTTTTGGTACTTGTCAATTTTGTGAGCAACATTTGTGGACCTAATTTATATTATGAGGAATTTATTTTTTCTATTATTTTCCTTAATTAAGTATGTAGGACCAACATGTACTAAAGCTCGAACATTGTTGTTCAGAAGAAATGGTGGAGTTTGATAGCATTTCAATTCATCATCAAAATCAGGTAATATATATTAATGTATGTTGATGCTTTTAGAGAAACTCATACCCAAGAGGAAAACTACTTCATTTCTCTTTTAAACTCTACTAGTCAACTTTGCATTCAAATTTAACTATTAAAATTTGAAATTAGACTATAAAATAAAAAATGAACTTATTTTGATTCATTGTTACGTTGATCAATCTCAACAACCACTCTTAGTTAAATAATATTAACTAAAGTAATTAATTTTATCTATCTTTACCTAATGTATATGATTATACATTATGAAAGTAAATAAATAGTTAACCAAACAAATGTAACAAACATATATTGGTAGAAATCTCAACGATAACTAGAGGCAAAAAAAAAAGTTAATAATACGTTGGAAATGCAATTAATAAGTTTCTTACAACCAAGCTCTGATTCCATAATCTTCGAAAGACGTATTAAATTATCATACCAATGCTTCAACTTTGACTTCTGATAGTATAAATAACTTCCCACTTTTGAGAACTTGTCCCCATAGAAGGTAATTGAGGTACCCACTATCCTCCAAATGGTACTTCCAACATATTATTACTACCCATAATAAGTCTTTGATCGCCTTATCAAATCTCCACACTGTTTTTCCAACAAATCATATAATTATATTCTAGCAGTCTTTTAATACCAAAACTCCCAAACTTTCCGCCCTTAGCCATGTTATACATTCAACCAAGCGGAGTTTTTCCTTGTCTACTCTATCACTCCACAAAGTCATATCTCAATTTTGTCGAAGACTAGAAACATGAAGACGAACATATAGTGCATTGGAGAGTGATTGAGTGCAGTCTTTATAGGGTTAGTCTTCCACTTATGAACAAGTACCTTCTTTTCTATACAACTAGTTTCTTTCTTCTTTCTCGCCCTATACACAGTAGACTCCCAACATTGTGCTATGTATCCTATTTTTCTAATTTCATTAAACCCCCACTAGAAAAAAGTTAAAATTGAAAGTTCATGATTCTCTTAGAATTGTATCTTGATTGTGGCCAATTTACTGACCGCCTAATCTTAGATCCCTACCCCACATAACATGCTTATAGAAAAGGTAAATTCTAATCCACACATACTTTGAAAGCATCTAATGATCTATTTAACACATAATATCTCTAGAGCATCCTTTTTACAAGACAATGTAGTATCATCGGCAAAACTATAATTGAGATACAATAACACTAGTATTTCTCACCTTTAAACATGTTATTATTCCTAATTGTCTAGCTCTTTTCAAGTACAATGTTCAAGGCATCCCCTCTTACATAAAAGAGGATAGGGGAGATTAAAAGGAAGACAAGTATGATGAATCACAATTAGCAAAACTCAAATTCAAACTAGGTTGGCACCCAAGCGTCCAACAATCATATGTCACTTGAGATTCTGAAACACCTCCATGTTGACAAGAAGTCAACCAAAATAAATAAAAATTTAGAGCATTCCCGAACAAATCAAGGTGACAAAATAGAAGAGAGAAAAAGAAATACATGAGGTTGAAAAGCACGAGGCAACACTAAGCTAATCACCTAAAGTTATGAACCTTGAGTTAAATACTTGAGAAATAAATAACCACCATCACTTAATAAAAAACTAGTATCACCAAATTGGCCAGCAATTAGCAATTCATGTATACAATGCACTCAACAAAACTAGCAAAGATCAGCAAACCAAGACATCAAAATCCTAAAGTTATCAACTTTCTTCAAACTAGCAACTTCAGTATAGCAATACCAAAATGACGACCAGAACTGATTGACAACAAACACTAGAATTTGTAAGCGCCATCTCCTAACAAAGCCTATAGCTAGATCCTGTACAATCAACTTCAAAGCTAGTAGGAACCAAAGCAGGAGTTCTTATGGTTGCCAAAGTTAGAAATAGCATAGGGCAAAAGATAATTCCCTCCTAAATACATTTTTCTTCTAACAATAGCTTAATCCATAGGCATATCCAATAGGACAACATGAATCTTGGCAAACCACCTGCAAAACCATTAGGTCAAGAGAAACCAACATATCATACTTCACTTAAAACCCAACTGCCTCAATAAAATATCAAAATCTTAACTTAAGCTCCTCTGCATATCGCATGATAAAAACAAGAACACCATCAACTTTTCCACATGAAGACCCACCATGAAAGCAAATTCCAACAACTATATATCTCATGTTCCAGTATAGCCAAAAACCATTCCAAATAAAAAAGACACCTTCAAACCTTTACTTTACAAATACCAAGCAATTTATGAAATTCTGGATAGAATAGAAAGCGATTTCAATTTTGTTTTTAATCCATAAGGCCATTCTAAATTTGATCAATTTACTCACTTATGAGACATTAGGGATTGAGTTCTTAAAACTTAGATTATTTGTAGCTCACCAATATTGGACCATATTAAAGCATATAAACAACACTCTTAGCAATACTTCTACAGGTTCCTAAAATTTGAAGAAAGTCACCATGACACCCAAAATTCAAGAGATGGGAGCATACCCATTCTACTCATGACCAACTCAAAATGATGCACCATACTTTCCAAGAAAATTGACAATGTAACAATAAATGCATAGGAGATTCCACTTTTGCCAATTCCACACCATTTTGAAAAATGACCCATATACTATATATTAATACTGCTCTTTTTGGGATTCCATCTTGAATAACTTTCCACATGAAGAGTTCCACCTTATGAGAGCATAGATCATTCTAGATGGATCCCAAAATTCTATTAGGCAAATGGTTCATTTCCTCCCATAGTGAATATGATGAGTTAACTGAATATCGTTGATTTGAACTCCATATCCATATAAGGGTGTCATCTCTAGAATTATTGAGTTGAAACTGGTCCAAAAGTTTCATTATTAATAGCTCAAACTAGTTTTTTCCCATGAAAAAGGATTTCTCCTAAAATAGAAATTCTAGTAACCTGAGTTTGTTGATGTATACGCTCTCACCTCAGCTATACATGCATCTTTTTGCAATGAAATTAGGTAAAATCTTAAAAACTGGTGATTAATTGTAACTTTGATAGCAACGAGTACTCCCAAAACTTTGTTTGTCCACTTGAATGAACTTTGATTCTATAACTTTCCATTGATATTTATTCTTGACCTTCATTAAACATAAGATTCCCTAAAGAGAAATTGTCCTTCCTTACTTGAAACACATTTGCAGACGGACATTAAGGGAACCAATCAATTCTTTACATTCTATATTTTTTAGTTACAACTTTCACCCACAATGCTTCTTTTTCATTATGGAACCTCCACCACCTTTATGACCCAATTATGTTCTAATAGCCTTGTAATTCATAGGCCACCGTATTTTCTATCTTTAGTTAACTTTTTCCATCTCAAGTAATGCAGACTTCTCCTATCATAGGCCACAATGCTTCTTTTTCATTATGGAACCTCCACCACCTTTATGACCCAATTATGTTCTAATAGCCTTGTAATTCATGGGCCACCGTATTTTCTATCTTTAGTTAACTTTTTCCATCTCAAGTAATGCAGACTTCTCCTATCAGAGCCATTTCGCCACATGAACTTCCTTTGGGATTTCTCAACCACCTTGGTTATTGACAAAAATCGTTTTTCCAAGCAAGAAAGCCTCTCATTAATCTTGTCTACGATGGGCTTCCAAGTGCTCATCTTCCTTGAATTTCTATCCAATGGAAGACCTAAATACGTGATATGAAACTTCTCTTATTTGTATTGTAAAACAAGAGCAAAAAATCTTTTGCTTCTTGATCCAGTAGACCAACACCGCATTTAACTAACTTAGAGAAATTTACCTTAAGGCCAAAAAGAAGTTGAAAACATCTCAAGATTCTTTTAATTGTCAAGATTTCATCCAAGTTATGACTATAGAAGATTATTGCATCATCAGTATATTGAAATGACAAACGACTTCACCATCAGCCCCTATCCTTACTCTACATATCAGGTTTGCTTCCCCAGCCATTTTGAATAGAATGTTCAGGTTTTCCACAATTCAATTTGAAAAAGGTGACCTAGTCACCTTATTTGAGAACCTAGTGAGGATGGAATTCCTTGAAAGGAGAAACATTAATAACAAGAATAGACACTCTATCAAATGTGAGAAATAGTCACTTTCCAAACCCAAGCTTTTTCAGCAAATCCAAATAGAAAATTCCAACTCAGACAATCATAATTTTTGTCAAAATCTAATTTATGAATAATCCCTCTCTGGCGAGTTAATTTCTAGTTGTGAATAACATCATTTTCTATCAAAGTACCATTTAAAATTTGTTTTGCCCTTAGGAATGTTGCATGGGTTTGACCAATCACATAAGCACTACATTCCTTAGTATGTTAGCAAGGACTTTTGAAAGTATGTCGAAATGTATCCTACTAGGCTAATAGTCTATAATCTTTAAAAGTAATAGTAGCATCAACTTTGGAAATAAGGGAAAGGAAAATGGAATTGATAATCTTCACCAGCTTATTGTTGGCATAGAAATCAACCAAGAATTTCTGGATCTCCACCTTTATAAATTCCATACCTTCTTAGTAAGTGAGAAGTTGAAACCATTATGACCTAGAGCTTTGAGTTTGCTACATCATTCATAAAAGATATAGTTTCCACCATCTCAAACTAGTATTTCAGTTCACTAGCTAGATGAATCTAGTGTCCTAGGACATTGACCCCTCCACGCTAGTTTGGAAGGTATTTCTTCTTGAAACATTTCTTTGATATATGTTACCACAACGTCTTTTATCTCACAAAGTTGTTCAAGGCTTGTACCTCCATAAAATATTGATCCAATCAGGTTTTTTTAGAATATGCTTTTTGCCATGATTCGAAAAAGAATGTGTTTCTATCCTCCAATTTGAGCCAGTTACTTCTGGATTTCTACCTCTAAAATGACCAGGCCAACTTTGATAACCTCAGCTATTCAGATCTTGCCTTGACCATTTTCACCTTTTCCTCTATAGACAATTGCATCTCCTCTTTCAAAATGTCAACATAATGTATTGATTCTTCAACTATTCTTAACTTGTTATTGATATCACCAAATAATTCTTTGTTCCATTCTTTTAGCCTACCTTTGATTTCTTTCATCTTGTTGAGGATTCTGAATCTAGTCCATCCCCGAATGTTATTGTCATTTTAGGCCTCCTTAGCAATCTTTACACAATCCTTGTTTGAGAGCCACATGTCCATGAACCTAAATGGTTTAGTAACCCAATCTTTATTTTCATATGATTTAAAGACTAGAAAATGATCTGAAATGGGCATATGAAGAACCCATTACACCAAATTAACCTTCAACAGAACTTCTTGAGAAAGTAAGACCTATCAAATCTACTTTCGATATTTTTCTCTTGGAATACGACCAAAGTGAATCTTCTTCCCTTCATTGAAATATCCAAAACTTCCATTGAACTAATGAAGCTGAAAAGGCCCTCATGCCTCTACTAACACTCGAGCATCCCACCATTTCTTTTGTATTAGTTATCTCATTAAAATCACCACCTATACACCAAAGTATCATACCTGAGTTTTTAATAGTAATCAATTTTTTCCACATCTGTCTCCGAGCAAGAACATTATTTGGAGCGTGCACATTAACTAAAACACATTCAAAGCCATTGACAATGGAACTGTATAATAAAATGTAATACTTTTTACATATTGCATTATGAATGTAAATGAATTTTTTGTTCCATATAGATATGAAGCCCCTCATTGCAACTTCAGACTATATAAAACAAAAATTAAATTCTGAAATATCTTAGGATTTCTAGCCACTTCTTTTTTCAAATCTTTTAACTTGAGTTCTTGTATAACAAGAAGTTAGGTTTACTCTTCTAATAACCCTCAATGATGCTTTTTCTTGGCCAAGCTCCCCAAGTCTTTTACATTTCATTATAAAATCTTCATCAAGATAAATATCAAAAACCAAACTCTAGCAAAAAAAACTCTAAGATTGACCCCTTATTCTAGATTCTCCTCCCCATTGGAAGGTGAAAATTTCATTGTTTCATCTTTATTCATTTTACCTAGTAGATCCTTTTCATTTCCATAGAAGTTTAATCGCAATAATTTACCTTTCTCCAAAGTTGCTTCGACCTCATTAAAAATACGTAATTGCCTTCAATTGCTTGTCCTAAATGAGGTAACAGTTGAAATATCATCAGTTGTCTCCTTCTATTTAAAACATTAAGTCTCAACAACATTGCCAAAATTGTGTTATGAGCTACACTTTTCTTGCATTTTGACCAGTTGTAAAAACATCTTTCTTCTTCTTTTAAATGATCCTTGATTAAGTTGAACTATTAAACTCATTGCATTGACCTAAGCTGACATGAGATTTGAAAAGTCTACCCCTCTCGCTTTCCCAACATTGGGCCTGGATCTGTCTTATTCTGTTTCTTCAATTTCTAATTTGCTTGATTGAATAGCTATCAGAGCTTCCTTTTGGGCTAATTAATTTGTTACTTCTAGACCAACATGGTACGCATGACTTGCCAAATTTATTCTAGAATTTGGGCTTAAAGACTCACAAACCCAAGATTGTACTTCATCCATTTTTGGGTTTTCACCGGTATCCAATAAATCTCCAATTGCATGCATTTGTTGCGCTACCCTTTAGAGGAGAGGAACATTATTAAAGCAAACATGCTTATTGTCATCCCCATGAGTATTTAACTTTCATTCTTTCCCCACATCTTTCCAACTCATCATTAACGTGTTTGTTTCCAATCACTTCTTTTGCTTTGTTGGTTGCTAGCTGTCTTTCCTCTTCCTCATATCCACCTGGTACTGTTACAATGACCTCTTGGTCTTCCAGCATCGCCCTAATATTTTCATTTTGGAGATCTTCATACATCTTCTTATTTGGAATAGATTTATTGGGCTAAAAGTTATTCTTGGCTTCATGTATTCTGACTTTGTACAGCGTACCATTTACCTTCATCTGTAGCCATTCATTAATGGTTTCTAGTTTTTTTACTTGCATACAACATTAGGTATGCCTTCTTTGCTAAAATTTTCTCTTATCTCTTCCTTCAAAATATTGTTGAGGAGTGTTGCAAAGCCACCCATTACCTTTTGGTGCCAAAGTGATGTTTTTGGTTCTCTCCGTAGTTGGTATAGTATCCTCAACCTTTCTCTTTACTACTTGAACTATGTTCTTCGTTAGGTTAACAAGGATTTCGGACTTCTCTCTCCTTACTCGATATAGGTTCTCTCCAAATAGTTTTAATAGTATTAACTCCTTGGTGGCATGTAGCTCCTTGATCCATTGTTTCGTTATCTTTCCTTATTTCTTTCTTGTTGTTGTGTTTTCTTTTTTAATCAAAAGATGTTAGCATCACAGCCAGATATTATCTTCCACCCAAAAGCTATTTGCCTTGAAAATTGCCACATCAATTGACACTAAAGAATTGTACCTTACAAATCCAAAACTTGCTCCTTGAAGTTTTGCTCATTTTTATTAGAATGTAGACAACCTTAACTACCCCATAACTGTTGAACATCTTTTACAACCACTGTTTGTTTGTGCTATGTAATAGATTGTCCACAACAATTGAAACCAAAGGTGGCTGCACACCTTCGACATACCTCTCAACTGTTCATCTTTATTTGTTCTTGATAATCACTGGAATCCAACCACCCTCTAATTCCTTCTACACTTGTTTAGAGCATCTCCAACACCACAAGTTATTTTCCTAGTAAAAATATACAAAAGAAGTTTAATTTTAATTTTGTGTAAACACTTTTTATGGATGTGCTCCGACACTACTAGAAATTCTGTTTAGTCAAATTATATGGAAAGATAAATAAATACAAATTTGATGAGATAGTTGATGATGTGGCACTTTGTAATTGGTTAATGGAATTTATCTAGCCTCCAATGACTAGCCAGATGTAGCTAGTCAAAATGCAAATAAGTAAAATGCCTGGATTTGACTAGCCGATTAGACTTGCAAAAAGTATGTTTAAGTAGGCACTTTGCTTAAAAGGCCTCAAATCGAGACCATGTTGAAGGTGGTCTTACCCTCTCTTCTTTCTCCCCTCTAGCTATTGTCTTGATCTTCGTAGAGCTCACTTAGTCTTCTTCCTCTCTCCATGGTCTTTTTGTGGCTGCTTTACTTTTCTTCATAGGTTATGACTTGTTGTGTGATATTTTTAAAGAGGAGCAACACGTTGTATACTCTGTATTGTCTTAATCAATATCTTGAGAAACAAAATAGTTGTGAAGCTCGCTCCAACGGCTCCATTGCTTGCTCGAGTAGTCTAAAGGCCATTTCTAGAACCATTCAATAACTTGCTCAAATAGTCTATTATGTAACCTCATACTAGCTTATGTATTTTGACTCTAAATTACTTGTCCGGGTCAGTTTTAAAAAGTACAATCTAGCTTATACGAAACTAAACCAAAGTAGACAATGAATCAATAATTTCAATTACAGAAAAAAAAAATGTCAAAGAATTCTAAATACAAATCAAAGAACTAACCACATAGCAAAAATATAAATCACATCATCGGTATTTTAGTTACATTTTGAAAGGTCCCCATCTATACAAATTTAAATCAATATATGCTGTCTTATATGTTTTGGAATCTAGATGAAAACGATCTCCAATTGTTGTGGGAGTTTCAAAATATGCATAATCAAAATCGAGTCTAAAAAATGGAAACCTGAAAGGTGATGTGATTGTTAAAAAGTAATTTGTAATCTTTCAATTAAATATCTAGAATTGTGTAGAACTTTTTAGAATATCTAGACTTCTCTAGAAAGCTCCGGAATTTTCTAGAATATGCTAGAGTCTTTTAGATTCTTCCGGAATATTGTGGAGTATACTAGAATATGCTAGAATGTTTTAGGTCCTACTAGAATGTTCCGGAATATGATGGAAGCTCATGGATTCCACTAGAAGCATCTAGAAGCATGAAGAGAGATGTGCTTCTAGAACAATCCATTGGTGTCTATAAATAGAGCCAAGTTGTACTCAATCTATGATGAATCTAAGAAAGCATTTTCCAAATTGTCTTCAACTCTCACTCCCTTATTCACTTATCACCCTTCCTTTATTACCAATTCACACTCCACTTGTCCAAATTCTTCCTAATTTAATCTAGCACCCCAACAATTTTGGTATCGGAGCAGGTTCCCCAAATACATCCTTGTCCTCCTTATTCTCCTATTAACCAACATGGAAGCCAACTCCTCCACTTTCAACTATGCACAAACTCTCATCCCCATATTTGAGGGAGAGAACTATGAATATTGGAGCATTCAAATGAAGACTCTATTCATCTCACAAGACTTGTGGGATCTTGTTGAAAGCGGATACGAGGCACCGGCAAATGACGAAGAAGAAGCAACATGGACGGGAGCAAGGAAGAAGAAGTTCAAGGAGAACAAGAAGAGAGATGCATTGGCTCTACTCAACATTCAACGTGGGGTAAGCAAATCGATCTTTCCAAGAATTTTGGGTGCAAAAACTTCAAAAGAAGCATGGGAGACACTAAAAGTTGAGTATCAAGGTTATGATAAGGTTATCTCCATTAAACTTCAAACACTTTGGAGAGATTTTGATAATCTAGCAATGAAGGAAAATGAATCTGTTCAAACATTCTTTTCCCGAGTTGCTGGAATTGTCAATCAAATCCGAAGTTATGGAGATACCCTTCCGGATAAAAGAATTGTCGAAAAAGTTTTAAGAAGTTTGCCTCCAAAGTTTGAGCATATTGTCATCGCTATCGAAGAATCCAAGGATTTATCTAAACTTACTCGACATGAACTAATGAGTTCTCTCGAGGCACATGAACAAAGAATGAGCAGGTTCACAAATCAATCCTTGGAGCAAGCATTTCAAAGCAAAATCAATTTTGGAGGAAGCAACCAAGAAAATCAAGAGAAAGGCTCATCTCGAGGAGGAGGCACGAACAGAAAAGGACGTGGAGGTCAAAATGCATTTCAAGCCCGGAACAAAGGAAAAGGACGTGGTGGCCAAAATAGCAGTAACTTTAACTCTCCTTGCATTATTTGCAAAAAACCCAATCATGCATCCAAAGATTGCAGATTTAAATGCAAGAGATGCAAAGTTTCTAATCATTCCGATCAAGATTGTTGGTTCAATCAAGGAAAAAACAAAGCTAATTTTTCGGAAGAAAATGAAGCAGAACAATTATTCTCTTGCATGAATGCTCAAGAGGAATCAGATAACATTTGGTACTTGGATAGTGGATGCAGTAATCATATGACAGGCGATCGTAAAAAGTTTGTGCAGCTTGACGATAAAGTCTCTTCACAAGTAAAGCTGGGAG
Source organism: Arctostaphylos glauca (assembly GCA_019985065.2). Lineage (NCBI taxonomy): Eukaryota > Viridiplantae > Streptophyta > Magnoliopsida > Ericales > Ericaceae > Arctostaphylos > Arctostaphylos glauca. The sequence continues at coordinate 17,504,713 of JAHSPW020000001.1, read as the reverse complement.
ATGGGAAGCTGCAAAATGTTGAAGGAAAAGGAGTCATCGCCGTCTACACGAAGGGAGGTAACAAAAGATTAATTTTTTATGTCCTTTATGTTCCTGGGCTAACTCAAAATTTACTAAGTGTGGGGCAATTAATGCAAAAAGACTATGCACTTAAATTTGATAATGATGAGTGCATAATTATTGACAAAAAGAAAAATTTTATAGTGGCCAAAGTCAAAATGACCCCAAATAAAATTTTCCCTTTAACGATGTCACTTAATGAAAATTTTGCCCTTAAAGGAGAAAAAGTTGATGATTCATACTTGTGGCATCTAAGATATGGTCACTTAAATTACAAGGGCATGAGGCTTCTAAAGGAGAAAAATATGGTAAAAGGGCTACCAAATATTGATAAAACTGATAAAGTTTGTGAAGGGTGTATATATGGGAAAATGCATAGACTCCCATTTCCAAAGCTCGCTTGGAGAGCTAAAGCACCTTTAGAATTGGTGCATTCTGATATTTTTGGCCCTACCAGAACACCATCACTTGGAGGAAAAAGATATTTTCTCCTTTTCGTTGATGATTACACAAGGATAATGTGGCTTTACATCCTTGAGAAGAAATCAGAAGCCTTTTCTGTATTCCTCAAGTTTCAAGCCTTGGTGGAGATACAAAGCGGAAGACTAATAAAGACACTACGGACGGATCGTGGAGGCGAATACATCTACACCCCATTCCTGAAGTATTGCAAGGAGAAGGGAATCAAGAGGCAACTTACAGTCCGGAAGACACCTCAGCAAAATGGAGTAGCAGAGCGGAAGAACTGCACCATTGCAGAGATGGCTCGAAGCATGCTCAAAGGCAAAGGCCTACCTAACACTTTTTGGGCTGAAGCTGTCAATACTGCCGTTTTCATCCTCAATCGATCTCCCACGAAGGCAGTATGGAACAAAACACCATATGAGGCATGGTATAAAGAGAAACCACAGGTACATTTTCTCAAGGTTTTTGGATGTATTGCATATGCATTAGTTCCCTCAGAACAAAGGGAAAAATTTGATGAAAAAGGGGAGAAATATATTTTCATCGGATATAGTGACGAGTCCAAAGGATATCGTCTCTATAATCCAAATACAAATAAATTTGTGGTTTCTCGAGATGTGATATTTGATGAAGCTGCTGCATGGAAATGGGAGGACAATTCCTTCCAAAAGCAAAAGGTTTTTGAGCCTTTTGATGTAAGAGATGGGCAAGAAACTTTGACTCTGGACCCAAGTCCAAACCAAAGCCCACAAGATGGCCCAGAGAGCTCATCACCGGAGGATCCCAATCCAACAAGAAAGGTACGTTCCTTACGGGACATATATGACTCGTGTGATTTTGCCTTCTTCACTTGTGAACCACAGAACTTTGAAGAAGCTGCTAGTGAAGAAATATGGAAAAAGGCAATGGATGAGGAAATTGCAACTATCGAGAAAAATCACACATGGGATCTCGTGGAGTTGCCAAAAGACAAAGACGTAATCGGGCTCAAATGGGTCTATAAGACAAAATACAAAGAAGATGGATCAATTCAGAAACACAAAGCACGCTTAGTGACAAAAGGCTACTCACAGCAGCCTGGAGTGGACTTCAATGAAACATTTGCTCCGGTCGCTCGCATGGAGACGATCAGAACAGTTCTTGCCTTGGCGGCACAGTAAGAGCTTCCAATATATCAACTTGACGTCAAATCTGCCTTTCTCAATGGCGAGCTAGAAGAAGAAGTTTATGTGGAGCAACCGCAAGGCTACACTGTCAAAGGAAAAGAAGACAAGGTGTATCGACTTCGGAAGGCACTATACGGCTTGAAGCAAGCACCTCGAGCCTGGAATAGCAACATTGACAAGTATTTCTGTCAAAATGGTTTTGAAAGAAGCCGAAGTGAACCATCACTCTATGTCAAAAAAGGAGGAACGCAAGACTTTCTCATCGTTTGCCTGTATGTTGATGATTTAATCTACACAGGCACCAATACATCAATGCTGGAAGAATTCAAAAAGGCCATGATGAAGGAGTACGAGATGACTGATCTCGGGCTAATGAGATATTTTCTCGGCATCCAAGTAAGACAATCCAAAGGTGGGATTTTCATCTCGCAAGAAAAATATCTTGAAGACTTATTGAAGAAATTCCACATGAATAACTGCAAGCCAGTTTCTACTCCACTCTCTCTAAATGACAAGTTGCAGCTGAATGATGGAGCGGAGAAGATCAATGCTACAACCTACCGGAAATTGGTTGGTTCACTCAATTATCTCACTCATACAAGGCCCGACATCGTATATTCTGTGAATCTTATTTCCAGATTTATGCATGAGCCGAGCAAGCTACACTATGCTACTGCAAAACGGATTCTGCGTTATCTTCAAGGGAAGAAGAATCTCGGCATCAGGTACACAAAAGAAAATGACAGCAAGCTTATTGGCTACACCGATAGCGATTGGGCTGGATCAATCGATGATCGAAAGAGCACGTCTGGCTACGTATTTTGCTTGGGATCCAACATTATCGCTTGGAGTTCAAAAAAGCAAAGGACAATTGCTCTGTCATCGGCAGAAGCTGAATATATTGCAGCTACAGATGCAACATGTGAGGTTGTATGGCTTAGAAGAATTCTTTCGGACATGGAGCATAAAGAGGAAGGACCTACAATCATCTACTGCGATAATATGTCAGCCATAGCAATGAGCAAAAATCCAGTTTTTCACGGCAGGACAAAGCATATTGAGCTTCGACATCACTTTATTAGAGACTTAGTGCAGAACGGAGAAATTCAGCTCGAGTTTGTCAACACGAAAGAGCAGCTAGCTGATATAATGACCAAAGCAGTGGCCGCAGAAAAATTCTCTCAATTTCATGAAGTCATGAAGATTACAAATTAAGGAGGAGTGTTAAAAAGTAATTTGTAATCTTTCAATTAAATATCTAGAATTGTGTAGAAATTTTTAGAATATCTAGACTTCTCTAGAAAGCTCCGGAATTTTCTAGAATATGCTAGAGTCTTTTAGATTCTTCCGGAATATTGTGGAGTATACTAGAATATGCTAGAATGTTTTAGGTCCTACTAGAATGTTCCGGAATATGATGAAAGCTCATGGATTCCACTAGAAGCATCTAGAAGCATGAAGAGAGATGTGCTTCTAGAACAATCCATTGGTGTCTATAAATAGAGCCAAGTTGTACTCAATCTATGATGAATCTAAGAAAGCATTTTCCAAATTGTCTTCCACTCTCACTCCCTTATTCACTTATCACCCTTCCTTTATTACCAATTCACACTCCACTTGTCCAAATTCTTCCTAATTTAATCTAGCACCCCAACAGTGATTAGAGGGGATTGATGTTCTCCATTTTAATTAGAGTTCTGAGAATGTATTGGTGATGCTTTTACTTGTGACTGGGTTCAATATTGCACCTGAAATTTTAGATATGCCTTTGTATACATTCATTTCTCTCTCTTTTTTTGGTTGGGTAAGTTACGTAAGCAGTTATGCATTTGTTGCAGGCCTGCAATATTTTATAAGCCAGCAGAGATCTGTTGATTTTTCATGTTTTCTCTTTGCCTAGAATATTAACAAAAAATAATCAAGCACCCATGCACAATGGGATTTTGCCTGCTCAAGTTGACTCTTTACGTTATAGGTTTGTTTCATTCTGCTTAGAAAATGAGGGGAATATGCAGAAGTATCTAGGAACCAGACATTTAGGTATGTTTCCTTGTTACGTATTTGCAGCCAAAAGATGCCTTGATAAAGTAGAAGTTGACCTTTGGTAGACCCTCTTCCTCCAGCTTCTACCTGACGAGAGAGAGAGGGGACAACTTGAAGTGCATCTTTTAAAGTATCAGTATCGTAATTAACAATAACTAAGCCAAAGTTAATAACTAGGCCACAATACTAGAAATCTTGAACTGCAAAAAACCGGATACAGAAATAAATACTGACATGCGCGGATAAAAATACAGACATGAAATGTGATAATTAATTTAAATAAATTGAGACATGAATGCGGCGAGAAATATGGTGAAAAATACGTATGTATTAGGATTGATATTTAGTTATTATTCCTATGATCATGTCATCTGAAAATGATTTCATGTGATAATTAATTTAAATAAATTGAGACATGAATGCGGCGAGACATATGGTGAAAAATACGTATACATATTAGGATTGATATTTAGTTATTATTGCTATGATCATGTCATCTGAAAACGATTAAAGCTAATAGTATGTTTACGATGCTTAAAGTTTTTTGTTTTCTTTTTAAATATTTCACATTAAACGAGGCTTTTATTTGATCGAAACTTATTTATTCGTACTCTTTTAATATATAAATTAAAATATCACACTCTTGAAATAAATTTTCAATATTACAAATTGATCAGGACCTTGTGGCCTTGTGTTTAAGTGGTCATGACTAGGTATCCAAATCATTATCAGGATCTTGTGGCCTTGTGTTTATGACGTGTGTTTAAATTAAGATAGGATGACGAATAAGGCTTTTCATTCTTTTCACTCTTCAAAGTTTGTGTTCCCAACTTCCTCCAATCTATAACTTTTTCCGTTCTGAACTCATGGCTAATGGTCGCCAAAGTTAAAGATAGCACAACAAGAATGATGGCCTTACCTACTAAGGAGACTGAAAAAAAAGAACACAACTAACTCATTTCGTCAACTCGTCTTTTTGGATTGGTCTTCAGGAGATGTGAACGTACCCATGATTCACAAGTCTTTCTTTCTTGCGCAAACCATCCGACTTGCTTTTTAACGACACCAAAAATACAGGATCGACTCTCAATTAAGCTCAAGGTAACTTTTCACCCTTACTTGCTAGTTCATTAACTAGATTCAATGATGCGTATCACAATTTTTTCTAAATTCATACAGGAGAGCAAGCCAGTCTACTTCTAGTTTTATTTTATATCAATCGAGGGGCACAAGTGGTGTGAACACGTACGTGTAGAATTACTCTCAATGTCGAACGAGAAACACAAGAGATACAGAATTATTAGCAACACAATCAGAAAGAACAAGGTATTTCCCGTCAAGTCCCCTTCTTCATATTGATTGACAGATATATGTGTGTATGTGTGTGTGTGTCAGTGCTTAATCTGTAGAATAAGTACCAATATTGGTGCATGCATGGTAGTCACACGAACCCCTTCGAGTACAAGATTTTTAGTCCTGGGACAAAATATGTCTTGGGAATATCGTACTCCAGGACATCCAGTCCCATGACAAAATTTGATTCCAAAGTAATCTCATTCTTTGTTTGGTTGGATATGAAGTAAGGTGGAATAAAGACGAGACCCACCATAATTTATGTAAATTACTCTTTGGATCTAGGAAATTCTCACCATTTAAACATAGTCTAATTCTCTGATAAAAATAAATAAGAACATAGTTCTTAGGATTTTTTTTGTAAATTAGGGTGTCAATAACTACCAAAGCAGTCTAAATTCGAAAGTAACTTCAAGTAATAGTGATTATATATATTCTAAGGGTGTGGTTTATCCTTTCTGTATGATCTAATTAAAATTGTAAGTTCCATCACAGTGGAACATGGATGCAAATAATGCCACTGCCACATTCTTTAAAAAATAAAATAACTGAACGAGTTTTTAGAGAAAAACCACGCGGAATTTTTTTGAGATTTTGAAACAATAAGTTTCAAAGCGGCGAAAACTCTCGCGAAATTCCCACGGCGAAACCTCGAGAAACTTTTCACTTGTCTTCTGCGACTACTCGACTTTTGCAAGTCCTTATGATCTCGACAAAATCTCCTTAAAGTCTCCAGGAATTCTACTCATTAACCATTTTTCTTGGATTAAGCTTTTATTTTCAATTCCATTAATTGTTCAGTTGTTAAGAACTGAGCCATTTGAGTATCTATCTATACGATAATAAGATAGAAAAATCTACGCGACATTGTTTCTTTAAAAATAAGAACACACGCATAATTCTACGTCATCCACTTTTTACTTATTTTCTAAGTCTTTTTCTATCTCTTTGCATTGACTTTACAAATTTATTATTCCTACAATTGAACCCATTTAGTTTGCTTGTTACTAGTAGTCCGCATGTCACATTCTCTATTTTTCAGAAAAATCAAGAAAGTCAATGAAAATTTTGTGCGCAACTTCTGTGTGTGTGTGTGTGTGTGTGTATTTTCTAGAGAATCTTTCAAATAGAGGTAAAATGAGTAAAGGGGCAAAGATATAAAATGGCTTCACAATCAGAGAAATATATATCAATCTTCCGACGGCTTGTCGAACCTTGTTGTATCTGTCTCTCTGTCTCGTGTACAAAATTCACAATTCTAGAATTGAAAATTGTTAGACAGAATTTTTAACCTCCTCTAAAAACGTGAAACCATCATATTAATAGATATGGAGGAACCTTTGAATTCTAAAATCAAAAACCCTTTGGTTGCCTCCCAATAGAAAGTGGAGGCATGAATGATAGGAATAATAGAGGCGTTAGTGGAGACTCTTAGGATGTGTAACGTACGGATAAAACTTTTCGGTTGCCAAAAGACCTTTCGGTGTTCTAATTCAATAATATCAACCTCTCTAATTTCCAACAAAAAATTAATTTTAAACTAAAATGCATGAAATTAAATAATAGATGGAAATAAATTAGATAAGATTTTATGAAATATTTACTTTCATCCCTAGGAAAGTCGTTGTGAATGATGTATTATATATATATATTTTTAGTTACATATTAAGATTTGGCTAAGTTCTTTTCTGCATGTAGTTGCGCTATTAGAATTTTTGTCACGAAAAGCCACTTTTTAATATTATATAAAATATATGATTCTATGAATATTATGGTATTGTGATTAATTTGATATATATCTTTTAATACTTACACCGTATAAGTTTACAAAGTGAAGAAAAAATATAAAGCTAAAACTTTTTTTTTGAACACTTTTGCTCATATTTCTGAAATTTTAATATTTGAAGATTAACTAAATCTTTTTATAATGTAATGGTGCTATGCGGTGCTCTGAGAAAAATTCCCAAGAAAGTCGTCTTGCAAACTATATTGTATAGATTTTATAATAGATATAAAGAGTTGTCTAATTCTTCTCTCCATGATACTACTTGTCACTTTAAGAGTTGTTTTCATAAAGAAATCCCTGTGCAGTACTATGTAATTTAAATTAATATACAGTCTCTGTGACCAATTCTCACTCTGCCCCTTTTGATTTTTGGGACACTTTAGGTTGAATATTAAGAAAACTTGCATTCTTAGGTTGAACATAACTTTTCTATAACGAATTTTGACTGTTATTTTCTATAATATCCTTAAAGGAGGCAAAATCTTATTAAACATAATTTTGGTTTTACTGAATAAATATGAAGATTATTAGCTTGCTAAGAAGCTGCTCTTGTGAATGGATATGTTACCGAGATAGGAAGATGTTTTACCGATGCGGTTAAAGAATGAATAGAGATAAGCATTACACTCGCTTATCTCAGGACCAGTTCTAATTAGATAAGAATGAAAAATTCTAGCACTCTAGCTGTCACTAAAAAGAACATTGTCCTCTTGCGTCAAACCCAACTCCTCTAAAAAACCCTTCAACAAATCATCTCCTTTGCAGTCTCATTCACGGCCATATACTCAGCTTCTGTCGTGGATAATGTCACGAACTTCTGCAGACGTGAAACCCAACTCATCGCTGTTGAACTAATCGTACAGACATAACCTGTGGTGCTTCACAGCATATTCTAATCACCAAAAAAGTCTGCATTCACATATCCCTTCACTGTCAGCTTCTCTTTCCCAAAATAAAGTGGCAATTCAGTGGAACATTTCAAGTATCGCATGATTCACTTTACTGTTTCCTAATGTTGTTTTCCCGGATTGCTAGCAAATTTGTTTATAACTTCCATTACATGGGCAATATCTGGTGTTGTGCTCACCATCACATACATTAGGCTATCAATGGCTGAGGCATACGAAATATTGGTCATATACTCTCTTTCTGCATCTGTCTTGGGTGATTGCCTTTAAGAAATTTTGAAGTGACTTCTCAAGGGTGTGCTAACGGTGTTAACACTCTACATATTAAACCTCTCCAAAGCACGTTCAATATACTCAGCCTGGCTCAACCACAAGGTTTCCTAAGCTCTATCCACGCTGATTCTCATCCAAAGTATTTGCTTAGCTGCACCCAAATATTTCATAGCAAACTCTTTTGCCAACTGTTGCTTTAATATGTTGATCTCCTTAATACAGAAACTTGTTACAAGCATATCATCTATGTTAAGTAATAAAATAATGTAGCTTGATTCAAACCACTTGAAGTAACAACAGTGATATGCGTTGCATCTTGCTTAGACATTGCGCTGCATGAAACCATCAAACTTTCTATTTCACTATCTGGGAGCTTGTTTCAAACCATACAGAATGTTCTTGATCCTGCATACCATCTCTTCCTTACCTTTCACATTGAAGCCAACAGACTGCTTCATGTAGATTTTTTCATCCAAGTCCCCATGAACAAAAGTAGTTTTGAAATATAACTGCTCAAGATAGAGATTCTTAGCAGCAACCATACTCAACACCATTCGGATAGTGACAATCTTCACAATTGATGAAAATATCTTTATATAATCGATCACATACTTCTGATGAAAGCCCTTTACAACCAATCTTACCTTGTACTTTTTCTAGCCTTCACTTTCTTAATTGAGTTGATAGATCCATTTATTATGCTAGACTTTCTTTTCTGCAGAAAGTTAAGCTAACTTCCAAGTACCGTTGGAATGAAGAGAATGCATCTCTTCCTGCATTGTACCCTCCCACTTAGCTAACTCAGGAACATGCAAATCTTCATCATAGCACTCTGACTCTTTACCATTTGTCAAGAGCAAGTAATCAAGCGAAGAAATATATTTCAGATTTGGCTTGGGTACTCTAGTTGACATTCTTGACTTTTTAACCGTTGAACTAGATTTTGTCTCTGGAGTTGTCCCATTTGAAACTGTGCCCTCGAAAATTCTCCATTCTAAAACTCTCTCTCCTGTCTGACTAGACCTCTGTTCAATCATACTGTCAATTGAAAGATCCTCCAACCCAAAGTACTCGGACGTGTCTTCATCCGAATTGGTACTCCTATTGCTCAGTTTGTTGTCCCTATCTTTGTACATAACCTTTTCATTAAATACAACATCTCTGCTTCTGATTATTTTCATGTTCTTGTCATCCCAAAAACGATAACCAAACTCATCTCTGCCACATCCCATAAAAGTGCACTTCTGTAACTTAACATCAAGGTTAATTCCTGCCATGATCGCTAATATGTACATAGTAAACACAACTGAAAATACGTAAATGTGATAAATTTACCTTTTTACCACTTCAAGTCTCCTCTGCTATGCCAAAGTTTAGCAAAACTGATAGCCTAAGATTGACAAAGTAAGATGTTGTACTGATTGCTTCTGTCCAAAACGCCCTATGTGTAACCACATGCTTCTAACATGCTTTGTCAAGGTCCGGTTGATTCTTTCTGTCATCCCATTGAGCTGTGGAGTCCCTGCAGGTATTTTATCTAAACAAATCTCATTCAGAGTGCAAACTTTCTTAAACTATCCAACTCATACTCTTTGTCATTGTCGGACCTCAACCTTTTTACCATAAGATATGTTTCATTCTCAACCATGGCCTTCCACTTCTTCAAGACTTTGAACACCTCTGACTTGTGGTTCATCAAGTATACACATACCTTCCTCGAGTGATCGTCAATAAAGGTAACATAGTAATACGAATCGCCATAAGAGAGCACTGTAGTTGGACCCCAAACATCTGTTTAAATAAACTCTAACTTTTGAGCCTTGGGAGGCCTACCGCCTTTTTGAAAACTAACTTGGTTATGCTTGCCAAAGATGCAATCTTCACAAATGTTAATATCTACTAACTGCAAACCCGATAGCTTCCCTTTTCACTGCAAAATCTTCATTCGTTTCTCACTCATATGCCCCCGTCTACTGTGACACAAATCTAAATTTCCATATCGTTTGTAACTGCAAGTGTGTCGCTACCATATGAAGTCAAGTAAAGTGTGCCAAATTTCTTGCCTTTTGCTACAACCATGGTACCGTTGGAGACTTTTCACGTGTCCTCGTGAATGTAGAAGTAAAACCTACTGCTATAAGTTGTCCAACCGAAGAAAGATTGCTCTTTAGATTCGGAACATGTCTGACATCTTTCAGACACCATTTCAACCCCTGCATCGTAATTTAAACATCACTTTTTTTCATAATACTATATGGCTCGTCGTCGCCCAAGTATACTTTTCCAAAATCTCCTGCTATATAGTCTTGAAGAACCCCCTATTAGTAATGGCATAGAATGAGGCACCCGAACCAATAACCCATGACTTGGCATCCCTATTCATATCAAGAATAAGTGCATCGTGCAAAATATGAGCCTCCTGCTCACCCTTATCCTCCAGTCGAATTACTAACTGCAGTGATCGTACCCTGACAACTGTTTGGCAACTGAGATAGAATCAACAAAGCTTGAACCTCATCATCAAACATGATATCGATAGAAGTAAGTTGATCAACAATCATATTGAACGAACTGAGATGTGACGCAAATGAAACCCTTTCTACCATAGACAGTTCATAAAGTCTTTTCATAAGATTTACTTTATTCGCAACAGACGATTGCTCATACATCTTTTTTAGTACTTCTATAAGATCCTCCTTGAATATGTTGTGGGTGATTGCATTTGATAGAGGCAGACGAATAATCCCTAATGCCTTTTTGTCAAGAACATCCCGATCTTCATCGGATTGTTCTCTCTTCTTCTTTCATTTTTCTTTACCCATGAATGGCCGGTAGAGATCCTTCTAATACAGATAGTCCTCTATCTGCGTCTTCCAGTACATAAAGTTTAAACCATCAAACTTTTTGATCCTCTATTTGCTTTTTCGGAACCCATAGCTCCTTCTAAAACTCTAGGTTGCCAAACAAGATTAAGCCCTAATCCGTTGAACGAAACCACGGCAACCGCGGCTCTGATACCAGTTGTTAAAAAATTAAACGAACAATGTTCAATCTCACAACATCCCTTAAAGATCCTGGGAACACTGAATCATAGAACGAAATGCGCAAAATAATCTTGGTTAGTAAAAATAGAAAGAAAAGAAACAAGACACAAAGATATACATGCAACGCGAGGAAAAATTACAGAAGCAGCACGAATCCACTATGAATTGAATCAGGGAGTATAAATTTTCTTAAAATCTCTCTAAGATGTGTCACTACAAGAAAATTAGGATCTACCTACGGCCAGATCCGTCGGTAGAGAATGCCAAAAACGTTGCTAAAAGCGATACCAACGGTTAAACAACCGTCGGTCAAACCGTTGGGAGATATCCGTGGCTGTAGAGGTATACCAACGGTTTTGCCAAGCGTTGGTACAAATATTTTTTTAGCAACGGTTGTTTAGCAACGGTTTGAACCGTTCGTAAAGGTCTGTTCTAGTATTGTCTTATAAACCGTCGGTATATTATCCACAACCGTCGCCACAATCAATTCTCTAGTAACACTTCAACCGTTGCTATTGTATAAAATAACCATTGCCATATTCCTTTTTCTAAAATACCTACCAATTTCTAGCAATGCTTTGGAATGCGCTAATATATGCTAATTTTGTCTTCATATACACTTGTTTGTCCTTAGACCTGATCAATTTTTTTCATATAAAACAAAAATAATATCATAATCCCATATTTATTACATAAACTTGTCCAAATAAAATCCATTCACAATATTCATATATACTTAGCATATATATCTCCCATTATACCTAACATAACACCAAAACAATCCACAATTTAATACCTGATACATGTCCAAATAAAAAATCACAAAAATAAGATAAGTTGCCATCCTTATAAAACCTCCATGAAAATAGATATGCAGCACTCAATGCTTCTAAATAGTTCTATCACCTGCAACAAAGATGACAAAGAAAGAGAATAAATTAAATTCTCAACCTCTCTATAGCAACATGGTGAATGCGCTAATTTATTAGGCATGAACTCACACGTGAAAGTGTATATTTTCATTGACCGAAGACAAGCAAAGTAAGAACACAAGTAAGAACCAAAGCATATTTACTTATAAGAGTAGGGAGCAATACCGCTTCATTTTCGGATCGATCAGCATTTCTTTGGACTTTTTTCTTAAGTTCTATAAGCTCCTTCCATAAAAGTTCAAACCCTTGAGTTCCATTCGATTTTTAAGTCTGCTATGCGCTTAGCCAATGCACCCTTTAGAAAAAGCTCATCATCCTGCGCATAGAAAAGCAATTCGGAATACTTTTCAGCTCAAAGGAGAACATCCTATTATAGGGAATAAAATCAAGAAACCAATTATAGGGACAAAAGCACATATGAAGTCAATGGATATGACAAAATGTGGATACACTGGGTCCACCCACAGTTAAGCTGTGTATTTGGGCATGTCCGACACGAGCCAAGAGCCCCTTTTGGAGCAAGAGATAAGTAACCCATTCAAATTGCCAAGAGCCTTCCAACCAAATTTTAATGTGTAAAGGCCATTCATTACCTCAAGCAATTCCATATTGTCTTATTGCAAAACAACTCTATAATGGGTACGGTGATTATATATGTTACCTTGTCATGATCAGTTTAGTGGCAATTCCATATTGTCTCATTCCTGACGAATTGGATGGTAAAGCCGGCATCATAAGCGACGTGGACCTTAGTAGCAGCAAAACATCCAAAATATTCGAACAACAAAAAAGGTGAAAAGTCTAATACAAAAGCTTATTAACAGGATTTGTTCATAATTTTTGTTACATAAAATAATTATGTGAGCGAAGGAGAATTAAAATGAGAGATACGAACCTGGAGAAAGGAAAGAATATCCTCCTTCATGTGAAGATGGCCGGTGCCCCAACAGTGGGAAAATCCTACAGAACATGAGAGTATGTTGGAAAGTTTTGTAGTAAGCTTGAGTACTATATATGCTTCCTAGTTCCCAAGTGTATGTCTACCTAAAACTAAATGAAACTGGAGTTAACTACATTGTGAGTGGCAAAAAATCGGAGGTTAGTGGCAAAAAATTGGAGGTGAGTGGCAATTCACATTGTGAAAAACATAGGTACAATTCCATGCGAGCATGTGATGCTTGAGGTAGTAACCACATGGTCACCTTGTCCAATCCTAAACGTTTTAAAATTAAAACTGTGGAGAGTATTAAAGCCCTTAGATATAGACGAAATGGTATTTTCATTACCTTCTCTCTAGATCACCCACCACAAGCATCTCAAGGATATACTAGAAGGAAGAAGGCCTATGTAAACAGCAAAAGGAAGTGCGGAAGGAGAACTAAAACTTAGAATGTGTAGAAGTAGTATCTCATATCTCCAACTCTAGAAGAGGTACTGCCACCACATTACATTTATGTGTAGAACCTAATGCCAACATACCTAAATACTCCCAAATACAAGAGCATTATGATGAATGTTTGACTAGCAACTAGTATTCAGAAATAATGCCGCCGTTGGTATTGTGAGATACATAGAAAGTAAAAACAAACCAAAGAATGGCTAACTTGAGAAAACCAATAGGTATAACACAAATCCAAGTCTTTATGCTATGCATACCTTCACATCTGTCACAATTAGTTTCATCACAAAGTACGGAAATTCTACGCGTTACGTTGAAATGATAAATCAAGCTCCTCTGCTTCTCGTTAGAAGATCCTAGTTAGCTAAAAATCTGTCTTTCTAGAGCATTTACTAGATAAGTAATAACTCCATGGAAAGAAATTAAGAGAATCTTGCATATAATGTAAACACAAGTCCAATTTTTTAATGTAAACACAAATCAAGTCTTTATGCTTAGTATGCATACCTTCTCTTTTGCCCAACCAAAAGCAAAGCCATACATCTCATGGAACTTTTCTGGACAAACATAGGCCACAATCAGTTTCATTATAAAGTATGGAAACTCTGTGTTAAGCTGAAATGATAAAGGGGATTCAAGGGACTGCTTTGAAACCCAAGATAATCCTGTAAATAAATAGGAACATGAATGGATTAATAAAAGGATGTATACAGAAGAATGCAACGAAACTTTTAGCAAAGGAGTCTATTTGAGGCATTTTGTCAAACAGTTCGAGGGCAATTACAACAACATAGCTTCACATTTACCCAATTGAGAGGAATTCCTTAACTGCATTCCATATCCTCCTGACAACACCCATCTATAGCATATAGGATTGATAAGTAGGGGAAATTTAGGGCTTACAACTTAAGTTTATGGACGAACGAAATTAAAAGTAATCTTTTACAAGCTAGGGCATAAGAAGAGGGTCGCCCCTTTCAAGAGAACGTGATTGGTCCATCCCAAAATCAACGACAACAAGAAGAGGGTCGTCCCCTTTAGCCAATCCGACCGTCCCCTCTCTCTAAGATATATATGTATATATATATATATATATAGAGAGAGAGAGAGAGAGAGAGAAATTACCGTGATCGCGAGCTGGGAGCAGAGAGAAGACTCCAGTGCGTTTCTTGGAGGATGAATTGCTAAAGCCGTAGAAGATCTAGGGGACAGATTGATATAGCCGAGGAAAACTTCGCGCCAAAAACTAACAATTTGGGGGGAAATTAATTTAAGAAACGGGGGCTATCCCAACGGGAAGATACAGAGCAGAGCGTGAGAGAGAGAAATGAGGGAAACAAACGAAGATGTGTTTTGGAAATTTCAACCCAAAACATAAAAATTACAGTCCTCCCCCTCCAAGTGTGTATATATTACTTATGTTGTTCTCATCTCTCTAGAATGGCAATAGTCTCGCCAATTAAAAAAAAAGGAAAAAAAATGGATGTACCAACGGTCGAAGGACAACCGTTGCTAAGTACCAACGGTTCAAGGACAACCGTCGCTAAGTACCAACGGTCCAAGGAAACCGTGGCAATAGAAAATAGATGTACCAACGGTTGGAAGAAAACCGTGGCTATGTACCCATTTATAGTAACGCTTTTAAAAACGTTACTAGACCTAATTTCTCCTAACGGTTTTTTAGACCGTTGCTAGTGAAACCGTAGGGAGATCTCAAATTTCTTGTAGTGACATTTCTTTTGCCTCTCTCTATTCCAATTGATTTTCTTTAAGAAACATATAACAAACTAACCCTAATATTTTCATAACAATAATTAGAAAAGAATTAACAAAAAATGAATTCTAATGGGGTTGGTCTTCACTCCTAATACTAAGGTATTAATTTTCAGAAGTAAAAATTTCACTCACTTACAATCCTCATCATTTACACAATTCCATGAAAAATCCTCACACTTCCATTGTAAAATTTCACATTTACACTACAAAAATTCTCAAACTACTCAACGGAAAAATAATCAGCAGAGACTTACAAGAATTTATGTGTTTATAAAAATGATAATGCTATTAATACTTCATTTTGTACCTCATGTACATATTTTACTGCATGTTAAGTTGATGCCACTTCCCCCTCTCTCTCTCTATGCGAGCTACCATTAATGAGTCGTCATCTCAACATGAAATAAAACATAAGGTGTAAATAAAGTGTGAGTAACATTATTTTTATAAAAAACTAGACAGGTAATAAGCATAGACGTACGGCCAGGCAATTAGTAAAATTGTCTTTGTTTTTTTTATAATTTCTTTCTCTCTCCCTCTCGACACATAAAAGACATGCAACAACCTCTGTCTCTAAAGTCCAAAAGGTTGAAAAGTAGAGACAACAACGTTTTCATCGACGACGAAGCAAGAAGAAAACATGCCTGAACATGGTTTCTCCAATCTTTTTTATGTTTGTCACTAGCACCCCCAATTAAAAAAAAAAAAAAAAAGAAAAAAAAAACCTTGCTTCAGATTCCACCGGAAGCATCGTTAGTTACTTTATTCATTCTAGAACCGCGACCATATTGTCCTAGAAAATCTGACTTTATTTAAACCTTTCACACCCTTGTTCTCATTCTCATGAGCTTCTAAATTTTCAGCCTTTTAGCATGGAATCATCAGAGCCACCATTTCAAGAGACTTACAAATCTCTTTTTGAAAACCACATGGACGAAAAACAACAGTCCGATAATGGTGTTGTCGAGATCATTGAGCTACCGTTGATTGACCTTAGCCGGTTAAATCACGGGGAAGTAGAGAGAGAAGATTGCAAGAGAGAGATAGCCATGGCTTCAAAGGAATGGGGATTTTTCCAAGTTGTGAACCATGGGATTTCTCGGGAGATTTTGGAGCAAATGAGACGTGAGCAGGTGAAGGTTTTCAAGAGGCCGTTTCGGGAGAAGGTTAATGACAAGGGTTTGAATTTCTCGTCGGGTTGTTATCGGTGGGGGACTCCTTCGGCTACTTGCCTTACCCAGTTATCTTGGTCTGAAGCATTTCATGTTCCTTTAGGCGATGTTTCTGGCTTGGGCGGTCTAACCACTCTCAGGTACTTCACAATGCTTTACCGTAGCTCTCTCTCTCTCTCTCTCTCTCTCTCTCTCTCACTCTCATAGTTCATGAAAGTCTAAGTAGATAGTAAGGCCTCAACCCACTCACCTGCACAGAACTTGAAACATAATTTGGACATGTATGTTTTATCCTATGGCCTAATTCTTCAGCCAGTTAGAGAGTCCTTGTGCTTATCAAAATGATTGGATCCTTTTCTATTTGGACGAGACATTCCACTAGCTTCAACTGCCGTAATCTCCAACTACTACTTACAACGTGGAGCCCTTACTATTTACAACATGGAGCCCTGCAACATGCTTCACTTGGGTCCACGATTTATTTGATATGGTCGTTGTTATACAAATAAAAGCAGTTGAAATTTGAACTACATTACACATTTTTTGGGTATTTAATTGTAAAATATTATATATAATGAAACAAAACGGGGGTCGAGCAACTAATTGAATCGTAGAAGAACGTTCATCCTTGTAATTAATTTAAGGATGCTTTTAGAGAGGGAAAAGTTTGTGTACACAGATCCGGACACATATATGTCCAGCACCGTCGGATGCACATGGGACCCTTAATAATTTAAGGGTCCTACGTGCATCTGACTGTGCTGAACACATCTGTATCCAGTCTGTGTCCGTAACATTATTCTTTAGAGAGCTAGAGATGATATGGAAATCGCAGTCGAATTTAAGGGGAGTAGTTGTTGGGATGAAGATGAGAATTTATTACATGTACAATTTAACTGGAGTACTATTGGTTTACCTGTGTCGTAACTTTTTGATGTTTATCTCTACGGCAACTTGGTGATTTGATGTTTTTTTTTGGTATTTTATTTGTAGGAGATGTCGTATAGTTTGTCAATTGATTAGATAGGAATATTTATATATTAATGGAATCAGAAGATATTAGAAATTCCATATTCCTTTAAACTATATGGAATCTATTTGATCTGACTACTAACAAATAGAATTGGATTACGTTGTCATTAGAAACTTCAAGAATGACAAAAACTGCGATTTCCAACTGTGATGTCGACAAATCTGTCTATGACTTTTACTAAAAAAACAAATGCTCACTGGGCAGTGAAAACATATTTGTCTTTTATCATAAAATTCAAATATCAGTTTATATTTAAAAATCTCCATATATTCTTCAAAAGTGTTTTTTTGAATATATTTCACATTGTCTATGACTTCAAGAGCGCCCGATCATCGGTATTTTTCTCGACTATTTTATGAATATATCTGTGTGTGTGTGTGTGTGGGGATCTGTGTTTGTTGAAAGTGTGTGTGAATGAACGTTGGAAAAGAGAGATTTGTCTGGCTTTGCATCACATGGTAATGTTAGGCGACACAGCTAGCAAGTGATGAGCATCTTGTGATTGTATAGTACTTTCATGTTCTTACAGTTTTTATGTAGAGAAAGTTTGTGTACACAGACTTGTGTACACAGATGTGTCCGGATCCGTCGAATGCAAGTGGAATCTTAAATTATTAAAGGCCCCACATGTATCCGACGAATCCGGATACATCTATGTCCGGATCTGTGTACACAACACTGCTCTTTTATGTAAAACTCATACGTGTCACTTTCTCCATCGTTTGAGGTGTCTCAAAAAGCTTTTTAGTTTCTTATTATGGTTATATATACTAGACAGAGAACCAAGGAACGTGCCCTCCCTATTTCCAATTTACTACCACTAGGTAGGAGAATTGACACCCTCCCTCCATGTACGTGCATTTTCATGCATATGCTCTCTCTCTCTCTCTCTCTCTCTCTCTCTCTCTCTCTCTCTCTCTCTGACACACACACACACACACATCTGATTCTCTGAATTACATCAACGTCACGTGAAGGTCAGTCGTGGGATGAGCTGCAACTCTGGCTAGACAGTTCGACAGCACGATATAAGGACCGATATGCTTGCCGGTCAAGAACGACCTTTCACCAAATGGACTTGTACTTGAGTTTAATTTTGTCCACCCATTTTAAAAAGTACGTGACAGAATATTATCCACTTACTTGGAGTTAACAACTAGCTCCATTTTTGTGATAAGACTTTTTATTTATTTTGTAAAATTTTATTTTCTAGCTCATGCAGTAAGATCAAACCAACACTTGTTTTGTTAATTCAAAAGTTTAGACCAAACTTTTCAACCAACAACCGAAAGCTTAGACAAGTATTTATCCATATTCAATTGAGTTAATTTTTTAAACAATACCCAAAAAACAGTTTGGTGTCGGCTTCACACAGAATGTGTAATGTTCATCAACTCTCTCTAAACTCCCTTAGCCTTAGTCCAGACGATTTACGCGTAACTCGATTACTTTTAAAAAACATAAATTTATCCTTTAATAGCAAGTGCTATTTAAAATCTCGTACGAATTGACTCTACTAAAGTTAATAACACTTGAAAATTTTCAAATTAAAAAATGTGGCCCGTTCATTTGTTTGGGCATACCATAAGACCAGCTACATATGCTTAGTTTTTTTTGGGCTTCAGGACACTTACAATGTTCTTTGAACAATTAATGTATCCAGCTCAACCATGGAACAATTTGCCACAACGGTTTCAGAACTAGCACAAAAGCTTGCTGAAATTCTGGCTGAGAAAATTGGTCACCAATCCGAATTTTTCAAAGAAAATTGTTTGCCCACCACTTGTTATCTCCGAATGAACAGATACCCACCATGTCCAATATCTCCCGAGGTCTTTGGGTTGATGCCTCACACCGACAGCGATTTCCTCACAATATTGCACCAAGATCAAATTGGAGGATTGCAATTAGTGAAAGATGGGAAATGGATTGCTGTTAAACCAAATCAGGAGGCTCTCATTATCAACATCGGCGACTTATTCCAGGTACTATATATTTTTTGGTAGACATGTTGTTGTTTTTTATTCCCGATTTCGTACTATGTCATAACACAATCACATGTATATGTACCTTGAGATGCAGGCATGGAGCAATGGGTATTATAGGAGTGTTGAACACAGGGTTGTGACCAATAAGCTAGCGGAGAGGTTCTCTACAGCATATTTCTTGTGTCCATCATATGGCACTCAGATACAGAGTTGTGTTGAGCCTTCAGTATATAAGAGATTTAGCTTTGGTGAATTCAGAAAGCAAGTCCAAGAGGATGTCAAAAGATTTGGGTACAAAATAGGACTTCCTAGGTTTCTTGTCTGAGTGGCCAACTGTGATCATCTAAATTTTGCAACTGATGTTAGCGTTCTTTAGGTATACAAATCACATAGTGATCAGTTTTAGTCCAAATGAAATGGCCTTACCAATTTCAGGCATTTCAAAAGTTGTTTCTTTACCAATTTAATTAGTATATTTAAAGAAGAATTGTAAAGCGTCGATCGCATGACGTGAAAGAGCTCGCTGGTAATTCTTGATCTGGATTTCATATGAATAGCTGGAAGTACGATTGATCATTTTAATGGCTGGTCAATATTTGAGATTGTAATATGTAGGTCCAACTTTGGCCTATTTTGGTTGTGTATATTGAAATCTCAGAGCTAATTAAGAATTTAACAGTTTGCAGAAAATTTAGTTGTGGAGTGGTTGGTTGATTCATGGCATCCGTTGTTTGTGCAGTGTTTTAAATTTGTTAGAAGAAAAAAAAAGTTAAATGATATGAATGTAAAGCCAAATTAAAATGAAAAGTGCTAAAAAAAATTGATTTGACATTTTGGGTAACAGGACTATTAGCGAACCACATTATCGTCTATGTTGGGTATCATTCCTCTACATATAAGTCTTGAGCAACTCTTACATTGCAAGCTGGTTTTGAAGGTTGAGTTTGGACTATAAACTTCTAACATGGTATCAGAGATAGGTTCGTTGCACACTCATTATGCACACGAGTTCTCTTAGCTTAACCTTAGTTGTCCTCATATATGCGCTAGGCCGATGGATTTCTAACAGACAAAGTTCACGTCTTGCTTGGATATATATAGTATCCAAATTATAAATCATTTGATTGCTGGCATTTTGGATTATTTGGAATTGTTGAAATTGTGAAATAATAAAGAAAGCTGAGTGATTTGGACTAATTTTTTTTGCTTTTTGACTTCAATGATTGCCTACTACTTAAATGGGTTAAAGATAATATTGTTGACAATTTTACCCCTCGTGAGGTAATCAAGCATAGAATAAGTAATAAATACAAGGCTTTGAACACAAACATAAGTCGCGCAGTCATGATCAGCAATGGGGTCAGTCTTGGTGCAGGTGAGCTCTAGCTAGCCTAATTTGGATATCGTTCCTTCGGTCATCCATTGTAGGTTGGTGATCATAGTCGACTTCGATGTTTGATTGGTCCTCCAAGTCTTGCACGAAAGCTTGAAGCGGAGTTCCTCCGTAATGAGTTTGGCCCGATCATTATCTCTTAATGGTTGTCATGGAGCGAGAGCTGGAAAGTGCAAGTGCAGTCATCTCCCATATAGTAAGCATAATCGAAGTAGTTAGGACCGTAATTGTGGTGTTGTGTGTGTTCCAATTCCTTATGTTTTGTCATATGTACTTTGGCTAGGAAGTTATTTATGTTTATCGCATGTCAGTTGCCATGAACTTTTTTTTTTTTGTGTAATGTCTTAAACAAGTTATGTATTAATGCAATGTAATTTGGACTTCATGTTTTGACTGTGTTTCTGATGAATTAAATTTTGCTAGTAGACAAAACATTAGGGTTTCTCCTAGAAAGGTGAGTAACAAGGGAAAAATAGGCGTCAATTGTTCCCGCCCCTTCCGGAATTAGGAATCCACACATGACATCGGTGAGCAGGGCTAATTGGGATTCAGCAATGACGAAGATGCTCTTCAAATTCATTGCAAAGGAAGTTGAGGCAAAAGGGAGATTCACCACACAATTAGACAAGAATGTATGGGCAAGGATCAAGCATCGCATGTGCCAAGCAAGAAAAGTGCCGATGAAAGTGAAGGAGCTCCATAACAAGTATGGTGCTTCAAGCGGGATTGGCAAGCGTGGCAACTTCTGGCAGATGAAAGGAGGGGCAGCACACGACTTGGAGCAGATCTAGTGACAGGCAAATTGATGGCACTAGACCACTTTTGGGAAAACATCCTACTGCATGTGTGTGAATGGTCCATTTACGTATGTAGCAGAAGTAAAAAATTGGTAACATAAAACTTGGGAATGTGCATGTGCATATGTTGATAATATATTGTTTTATCTTTGATAATGGAAAGGTACATTCGCTTATGAACTTGTTAGGGGCCCATTTTGAGTGTAATGATAATTGCGAGAAATAAGTTTCAGAAGATTATGACAAAAATCTGGCCAAATAATGGAAGACATGTTAAATGTAGTGTCATAGAAATTATTACAAGTTTGAAATTATGACTTGCATATGTTGGTTGTCCAATTTAGGGGGTGTAATAGACCACAAGTAAAAAGGCTTTGTTTTTAATACTTGTGACGACCCTAATGTGGGTGCACAAGAATCTGCAACAAAATTTTTGCAATGAAGTGTGACAAAAGGCAGCCAAAATAATAAATTACATGTAGAATGCAATGAAATGGAATCTTTACTTATTCAAATTCGTCAATCTTTTTTCTATTTATAATGTTTTTTGCACAAGGCTTTCATGCATTCTTCTTTACACGCAACTCAAAGATTGCTTCGTTGATGCTACAACCATATTAGTTGGGTATACGTCTACTTCCTTCTTTTACAATAGTTCGTACATGTTTTTTCCATGTATGTAGCAAAATGAGTTGGTTGTGAAGATCCGAGAAAGGCCACTCAAACACGAGGCTTTGATGGAATGTGTTTAGGGAGGTAGCTGCAATCGGTAAGTATGCCAACACCACGAGTCAGGCTATGAACAACCCGTTTAATGGATGAAACAATAAAGGGTCGAGGAACACCAATGATAGTGATTTGCCAAAGTACGAGCCCAAAAAAAGCCTGGATGACGTGACACCAAGTAGTGGTAAACGTAAATGTAGTAGCTCTTTGGGCATCGACAAATGCAGAAGCTTCTCCAACACGGATGCAATATCGGCATCAATGCGGCTATACTGTCGAAAGTTAGAGGAAGAAAAAACGACTTCGTTTGTCGTCAACTACAGAGCGTCCACTTCATAGGCGATGCGTTGAGGTTGCTCCCGAAAATACCTGGCTTGGAGGATCTCATCCACCCCACGTGTCGTTGGGTGCTACGCCTATTTAAAAATTACCCTATGAAGTTGGATATCTTTGTTGAGCTTCCAAGCACACATGCACGTATGGTCTGGATAGATGATGAGATGTCCCAAGCGGGTATTGCTCCACTCGGGTGCCCAAGAATTGCACTGCACTGCTGCCGTTTTGATTTCCTCCCTCTCCCCCTCCCCCTCCCCCTCCCCCCTTTGTTGTGGTTGTTTAAGAACTTCTCCATTCTACTTTGTTAAATTGTCGTTTGCGTAAGTTGTTAAAGTTGTTTGCTTAACTATTGTTGAACTTTTGTAATTATAGTACTTGAATTTGTAATGGTTATTGTGAACCTGAATTGCAATTTAAGTATGTGTGCATGGGGTTTCTCTTAATTCACAGGTACATTGGATGCTACATGCTTACTGGACGACGAAAAGAATAACATCACAACTGATTCTGTATGGATTTTTTAAATTTTATTTCTTGAAAGTACAAAGCAATAGTATTATTGTACTAGTTGGAAAATATAAAAAATTTCGCAATTTTTTATGTCGTCAGCATAAAAGAAAATAATTTTCAGAAAGAATGCAGAGGTTAAATAGAGAGATGTTGGTAGTGCTACCTCAAAATGCAAACGAACAAAATAACATTTCGTGTTTTCCATTGTAGGTTCGAATGGATTACACGGCGTGGGCATACTCGTGTGGTGATAGCGAAACAAGGACGTACCCGCGTACGATTGCAATGTCAGCTTTATAAACCTCCTGCATAAGGGGAAATTACCGTGAACAACATATCCACATATACATTTTTTTCTACTCGCAAAAATTGGGATGAGGGTAAAAGTTCTGGCACTTGGTGCGCCAATGGTGCATCACGCCTTCGTCGACTTGGGAAGGCTCAACAGGAATTATGGGAGAGAAGAGGCTTTGCGTAGATTCATTCACGATTCTACAATGGCCGACTAGTCATCTCTTTTACTCATTGCATAGCTAGGAAGTTTGGTGGTACAAGATAGACATCAACAGATCCCATTCCATACATCGTCTCTGTCGAGATATGCATACATGAATGACCTACTGACTACGCATGCGAAGCGCTTCTACAAAGAAAATTAAATTGCTGAGACTAGCCTTCGTTTGACTTTTTTATGAAATGCAATCATGGTGGCTAGTCTGCAGGACGTGATGACGCTATTAAGTGCGAGGAAAGCATAGGTATGTTTATCTACACACTACGCGGGTGGAAAAACGGTATGGTATAGAAATAGTACCAGCACTTAGCTGAGACAGTGCACCGTCACATACAGAAGGTGTTGGGATGCATGGAATATTTTACCGTTGACCAGATTCAACCGACACGCAGTCAAGACGATGAACAACCATACCTATCACGTAGGAGTATGTACAAATACATTAAAATTAGTTCTTTTTTGGTCACTAAAAACTTTATTTTTAATGCACGTACTACGTCGTAACTAATAATTCATCTCCTACCAAGGCTGCTTGGGGGCGCTTGACATGACACATGTTGAATGCATTCCTGACAATAGAACTAATATTGGCAAGTTCTGGAGTCTGAAATGTATGACCACCCAAAATATCCTAGCCGTTTGCGACTTCAACCTATACTTCACATTTGCATCGGCTAGTTGGGAAGGTATCATGCACGATTATAACGTCTTTCAAGCGTCTTGTGAACAATCAGAACCTCCCATATCCCCACCTCGAACTCGATATGTTTTTACATTATAAAGGGAGCATTGCACATCTGTCAAAATTACATGAAAGCATGTTGTACACAAATTGTAAACTGAACGTCACACATTTTCACTAATTTGTAGGTAAATACTGTTTGGTAGACGCGGGGTATCCCAATAAATAGGGGTACTTGGCTCCTTACAAAGGGTATAAATACCACCAGGCAGAATTTTGACGAGGCATGCGCCAATCGTCAAATGACAAGGAGTTATTCAACAGGGCGCATTCGTCACTACGGAGTTGCATTGAGAGGACGTTCAGGGTATGGAAGGGGCGGTTCAAAATTCTTAAAAAAAAAATGAGGCGGTACGATATGAAGATGCAAATTGCTTTGGTACTTGCATCCATGGTTATACATAATTACATTTGATGGTACAACATGAATGAGAAAATATTCGTGGTTGCGTCGGCGGCTCCGGTGTACGTGTTCGAGGACCTACCAAATAGTGACCCAAACCTGGGAGACTTGGAGGACCAATTAGATATCAAAGTCGACTACGATCACCAACCTACCATGGACAATCGTAGGAACGATATCTGGATTAGGCTAATTTGAGCTCACCAGTGCCAAGACTGACCCCACTGGCGATCATGACTACGTGACTTATGTTTGCATTCAAAGCCTTGTATTTTTCACTTCTTCTATTCTTGATTACCCCACGAGGGGAAAAAATATCAACAATATTATCCTTAACCCATTTAAGTAGTGGCAATCATTGAAGTCAAAAAGCAAAAAATTTAGTTTGAGCCACTCAGCTTTCTTTATTATTCCACAATCCCAAATAATCCAAAAGATCAATAATCAAATAATAAAGTCAAGCCAAACAGTTTAATCTATAAATTTCATTGTCATCTAATCCCTGTAGAAATTCTTAGGGAATAGAAAGAATAGCATCAACATCAGCACTAACAAAGCCTCACTTACTAGATTTTCCTTCCATATATGTAAATCACCATCTATAAATTCAAACTCGTTGAATTGCCAATGTTAAGGCTTATTATGGGGGATGATTTTATTAACTCTAAACGAATGGAGCGGGAACCCATGGTTCATCCCACACCTTAATGGCCTGTGTAAATAGGATACTCCTTCCGTCCCATTTTGTTTGTTCCCTTTTTTACTTTTCATTGTTCCAAATTTTTTGTCCATTTTGAGAAGACCAAGAATGAAATCATATCAAAATACCTTTCTATCATTCCTTTTGATTTGAGGTGACAAGTAAAATTTAAAATGGAGGGAATTATAGAAAAGTTCAAGTTTTTGTAATGAAATGATTATGTTCTCTTAATAAGTTGGATTCTCCAAATTGGACAAATAAATTAGGACGGAGGGAGTATAATTTTGTGTGTAGAAGTGATAGAAGGAGCTTAAAAATAGTGTGATTAGTCAAGAAGTTTGGTTGAGTTTTGTAAAAAGAGGAATAGGATATCTTAGACTTAGTTTTGGTTGGTAGTTTGTATGGGTGAATAAGAATTGGTGGTTAAGTAAATGTTGAGTTATGTAATGTTATTGGCCTTATATTTTAGACTTATATTGAATTTGATTTGTTATTATAAATAATCTATTAAACTAATATCCTACAATTTACTCCTAGAATTAACATAATCTATAAAATTAATATCCTACCATCATTTAGTATGGATCTAGCAATCAAGGTAAATACCACATTAGTTGAGCTCTTAAGGAGTTGAGGATCTATTGTAGTGAACTGGATTGACATGGAAGAATGTGCTGGACCAACATTCAAATCTAGACTAAGTGGCAGACCAAGACCATTAGTTTTACAAGGTTGTGAGCCTGATTGACATCTGATCGGGTTCACGAGAGATCGCAACCAACCCTATTCCTGATCACGCGTCATTTGGGCCGAGCCAAGTCATGACCCAACAGACCAACCTATGCCATGTGGTAAAAACTTGTGTCCCCTTGGCAGTTAGGTGTTTTGGCCACGACAAGTGGCATCTGAGCTGGACATCGGTACATCACAAATGTCATCGAAAAAGTGTGCTCTGCATATGCATACTCTAGCTTGGAACTCAAGTCAAACCGAGTATATAAAAGGCTTAAAAGGATGAAGTATGGTACATATTTTCAAAACCTTACTTAGTATTTTTTTTTTTTGCTTTCTTCATTGACATTCTGATTTATGTATCAGAGTGTTTTCCAACTGAACACTAGCCAATAAGCATTAATTGTTATTAGCTCTTGTAGTGCACTTGAGAAGACCATGAATAGAAAGAATTGAAGTGACACTCAAATTAAAGAACCCCATAGTGCAAATGATCTCTAGTGGAATTTTGCGCCCAATAACAATACTACATCTTGTTTAAACTGTGGATGCAGCGGGTATATAAAGATGCAACGAATGTTACTCTTACAAACTATACTCGCATTCATTTTGGTTATTATCTTCTAATCTAACAGAAATAGGATAAAAACTTTACTTAAAGCTTCAAATATTTCCCCAATTCTCGAATCACATATATTCAAGATTTGCATGCAAGTCAACCTTAATAATACGTGATCGTTAACGAATAATTGGAACAATTGTACTCTGCTTTTTGCTTTTTAATATTTATTCTACACTTTTAAGTTTCCTATGCTAATTATTGAGAGGATAAAGATTAAGAAAAACAAGGAAGTGAGAAGATAAACGGATATCCATTTCAGTGGCAATATTTCTAGGATCAAAAGCTTTTCAATCGGGCTAGAAAAGTATTGCTCCACAAAAGTTCGGGGGAAATTGCAGAGAGATGTTTGCTCCTAGCTCCCTAGGTCTCTCCAATCTGCCCACCACACCGTCATCCGCCGTCCCAGAATCAAAGCCCAAACAACCCCTACCTTCCTCTCTCACCGCCAACCAAAGCAATGAATCAACCTCCGAGCCTCACACCGAACCACAGCTTCGGAAGCTCAAGGCCAGCGCCCAACTGAACCGCTGGTCCAGGGCTCGCGCCGTCCGTTCCGGAAGGAAATTGGACCGCCAAATCCACCGCGCGGCAACGGCGGTGGTGGAGGGGAGCCCTTCGACTCAATCGGGCGAGGCTACGTGGCAAAATTCTCCTATGGCCGACGTGCGCGGCGGCGAGGAGGAGGAGGAGGAGGGGGGTGAGGTGCTGATGTTGGCAAAGTCGATATACATGGTTTCTGACGGTACTGGGTGGACGGCGGAGCACTCCGTTAATGCTGCGTTGGGGCAGTTCGATCACTGCTTGGTTGATCGGGGCTGTCCTGTAAATACCCACTTGTTCTCAGGGGTAACTATGGCTTTCTGTTTTCAATCTACCTTGGCTAGATAAATGTAAAATGTTAATATTATTTTTTTACAGCAAATCAATGATTTTGCTTTAATAGCTAATTATATATGTTTGCTAGGTTCAGTAATGATATGTTACGTTGGATTCTTTGGATAAAAAGAGGGGAAGGGAATGATAGCTTATGCCGTGGACCCATAGGTTATTGTGGAGTGATTTATCCGGTTGTCCATGTGACCCAAACTCTATCCAAGAGCTTCTATGATATCTCTCATAAATTGCAAAAGCAAGAACTTATTAGTGTTATTCGATCGGTGTCATTCGGAAATTACTTCGATGCTTAAGTCAATTTATGAGCAGAATGGAAATTGCTCTGATGCTTCAATTACCATATATAATCGGATCTAGCTTGGAGCCCAAGCTAGCATGGTAGAGTACACTCTCGATGATGCCGTCAATAACGTTACTCCTGACATTATGCATGATGCACTAGACGCAAGGTCGAACACTAGACGTTTCTTTTTTTTCCGTCAGTATTGAACACTACATGTTAAGGCCGAGCTACGTAGAGGACATGTGGAAACGGGAGTAACCACGTTGACCGAGTCAATCAAGTTGAGTACCGATTCGGCTCGGTCCATACTGAGCGCGCCCGTCAAGCGGATACATTGCAGATTGTGGAGGATGATTTGAGGGTTTCACTAGTTGTCTGCCAATTAACAGGTGAGGCGGATCAATAGTGGAAGACAGTAAAAGCCAATTAAGACATGACTTGGGAGGCTCTCAAGGAGTTGTTCCTTGACTAATATTTTTTCGAGATAATGAATGAATTGCTTAAACATGAGTTCTACGATTTCAAAAAAGGGGGCATGTTGGTGGTAGAATATCAAAACAGGTTTACGTCATTGTCCTGTTTTGCTATTAAGACTTCTGGTGATGAGGATTTGAAATGCAAGAGGTTTGAGAAGGACCTCAAGCCTACGATCAGGGAAAGGGTGATACAGCTCAAGATCCAGGACTATGGGGATCTGGTAGAACAGGTCATGATCGTGGAGGCAGTCAAACTAGGGAAAGACAAGGCAGGGGGAAATGCAGTGTCGGTGGAAGCAAGGGGTCAAGGTAAGAAGAGACCAAGGGAGGCCAGCTCCTATTTTCAGGGTTATCAGAGGCAGACTGTTTCTAGGCCATCACTTGTCTCTACGTGGAGAGTTGCCCAAGGGGAACTCATATGCTACAATTGTGGCCAGTCGGGCCATCTTCTCCAAAGGAAGGTAGTGTGTTTCGACACTTGTCATTTTCTTGTTGGAGTAGTGGATCGGTAGATGTTTCGTTTTGTGTCCTCCTGACTCACGAGGACCGAACTGAGAGCATGACGGAGTACAGCTATGTAAAGATATAGGTTCTCTCGATTTTGACGTTGTCAGAAGGGACGTCGAGCTGAGATACTGCTTTAGCCTTTCCAAGGCTCGGTTGCATTCTTGGTTCTACTAGAAGCTCATTATGTTGCTCTTCTTTAGGATCTCAAAGAATTGCCAGCAATTTTTAGACGACCGGGTGATGTATTGGTTTAGCACGGCGGCCATGACGGCTAGTCGTACGACATCCTTCAAAGCGTTCAGTGGCGTAAGGTTTTTGACTGGATCGACTTGGCTCAGGTTGACCTCGATTCCCCTACGAGTGACTAAGAAGCTGAGGAATTTGCCAAATCTTATGCCGAAGGCACATTTCTCGTCATTGAGATTTAACTTGTGCATTTTTAGGAAGACAGTCTAGCAGTCAGCTAGGTGGTTTGCTTCATGTTTGCTCTTCACTACCATGTCATTTATGTACACTTCCATTATATTGCTGAGCGGATCCCCAAACTTCTTCATCACCATCCTTTGATATGTTGCTTCCGCATTTTTCAGGCCGAAGGGCATGACTTTGTAACAATCTTTCATGCATGGGTCATTCAAGTTGGTGTAATCGACACATATTCACCACTTTCTGTCATTATTCACAACGACCGTGTTGGCAAGCATGTTGGGTGATGCCTTGGATGGCTTCGGCCTCCAGCAACCGGTCAACTTCTTCGGTATAGGCTACAATGTGAACGAGAGCTGAGCGATGAGCTTTTTGGATGACGAGACATCGGGCCAAGTAGATGAAATTGGA
Organism: Arctostaphylos glauca; assembly: GCA_019985065.2. Classification (NCBI taxonomy): domain Eukaryota; kingdom Viridiplantae; phylum Streptophyta; class Magnoliopsida; order Ericales; family Ericaceae; genus Arctostaphylos; species Arctostaphylos glauca. The sequence continues at coordinate 17,474,843 of JAHSPW020000001.1, read as the reverse complement.
GTTGATGCTCGGCATGTTGTACGTCGTTTAAGCAAAAACTTCAATGTTTTTCTTCAGAAACTTTACCATTTCTTCCCTTTCCGCTTCAGCCATCGTCCATCGAGGAGCTGAGTAAGAAGAACGGTCCTTGTTGGACTCGTCCATTGGTACAGATGTACAGTGACGAAGTCTTCTATCACTTTTCGGGTGACATCCGTGCCTACATCCTCCAAGACCAGGGCGTATGGAGCACCAACCTAATGAACATGCTCTAGGTTGGCCTTGCTTTTTATAGCTGCTACATAAAACTTCTCGGTCGTAATTTGATCGCCGAAAATCCATTACTGGCATGTGACACGAATGCACTGGATAACTTGGTAGTAGGTTGAAATATCACCTTCATGGCTTCATCTAGTGGGGCCACACGCAGCTAGCGATAGTATTGTAAGGGCTCAACATGTCGGCAACAATGATCAGACAGACCAGTGCACCAGTAAACTAGACGAATGGAACTTTCGTCGGCAGGAGGTCTGTCTCGTACAGGCCGAGCTGCTTGAAGAGCGAATAGTACATTACCTCTAATGAGCTTCTCTGTCAATCAGAATGCGGCGAACATTGCATGAGCCGGCTCACAAGGTGACGACCAAGACGTCATTGTGTGGCTACTGTACCCGCTCAAGATCCTTGTTAGAGAACGTGATGACCCCGATTATCATTAATTCAGTTGGTTTCGCTTTGGTGCAGAGTCAACACTACTCACCTCCTTTCTAGCAGTTCCTCAGTGCAATGCAATTCTGACACAGCGGAATTCACGAGAGACTAGTTAGCGTACTAGTCCAAACGAGATAGGTACTCAATTCCACGAGTGTTCTTGAATCCACAAGAGAGAGATGAAACTCTGATTTGTTTATTGAATAATTGAATGATTAAGCCATAGGCTTGCACACTTATTTATACTAGTAGACCTAGCTAATAAGGTAATGCTTGGCTACCAAGGAAATAACTTGGAGTAGGGATCAAGCAAACCAAAATAAGGAAATAAAATAACTCTAGAAAACTAGGAAATAGGAAACTAAATCGTGCTAAACAAGCAGCACAAATAAGATCTCATACTATTACTATTCCTAAAATAAAGTTTCCAAAATAAAAGTTTCCATGACAGATTATTTCTTCTTTGACTTGTACGGTCTAATTGCTCCAAAAAATCTTGCGCAACTTGTTCTACATCAGTCTCCTCTTCTTGGAGAGAACTCGACCTCGAGTTCAAGTCTGGATAGAGCGGCTCCTCTTCATGATACTCATAGATATCCGCAACATTGAAAACCTTGGAGATCTTCATGGACTCGGGAAGGTCAATCACATAGGCATTATCACCAATCTTCTGTAGAACTTTGTACGGACCATACTTCTTGGGCTTCAGCTTGTTATAGGTTGCTTCAGGAAACCTTTTCTTTCGTAAAAAGATCATCACATCGTCGCCTTTCTTGAACAACTTGACACGTCTACCCTTGTCAGCAGCTGCCTTGTTCTTTGCATTTGTCTGAGCCAGCTTCTGCTTCACATAATCAAGCACATCTTGAGACTGCTTAGCCATTGCCTCAGCCGCAACACTAACTTTAGGACCCCGAGGAAGACGAACCAAATCCACTGCATGCTTTGGAGGTGTCACATAAACCAAGGAAAAAGGTGATTTGCCCGTGGCACTGTGAATTGCACTATTGAAAGCAAACTCAGCTTGTGGCAATGCATTATCCCACTGTCTCGGCTTGTCCCCACAGATACTGCGAATCAAATTACCCAAGCTCCGGTTAGTCACCTCTATTTGGCCATCAGTTTGTGGATGTGCGGTAGAGCTCCGCTGTAGCGTAGTACCAAACATCTTCCACAAAGTTACCCAAAAGTGGCTAAGAAACTTCACATCCCGATCTGAAGTAATGGACTGAGGAACCCCATGCAAGCGAACCACCTCTCTAAAGAACAATCGAGCCACATGGGATGCATCGGATGTCTTTCGACACGCAATAAAATGCACCATCTTAGAAAACCTGTCTACTACTACAAACACAGAATCCATACCTCGCTGGGTACGAGGTAGCCCCAACACAAAGTCCATAGACAAGTCCTCCCATATGTTATTAGGCACAGGTAAAGGCATATAAAGACCAGTATTTTGGGACTGACCCTTAAATACCTGACATGTATAGCACTTCCGCACATAATTTCCAGCATCCCGCTTCAACTGTGGCCAGAAATACCTCTCCTCCAAGCTTGCAATAGTTTTGTCTCTCCCCAAATGCCCACTTAAGCCTCCACCATGCAGATCTCGGATTAAGCTTTCCCTCAGAGAAGACCTCGGTATACAAAGACGATTTCCTCGAAATAAATACCCATCAGTAACATGAAAGTCATTAACAGATCGATTTTGATTGCACACTTCCCAAACCCCTTTGAAATCCTCATCTTCCGGGTAGAGCTCCTTCAAGAATTCAAAACCCACAATCTCATGGGCCAAAGTCACCAACAACTTGGCACGACGACTCAACGCGTCAGCCACACGATTCGACACCCCAGACTTATGCCGAATGGAAAAAGGAAATTTCTGAATAAAGTTAGACCATCTCACATGCATACTGTCCAACTTCCTTTGACTGTTAATGAACTTCAATGCTTGATGGTCGGTGTATAGCACAAACTCTCTCTGAATTAGATAGTGCTCCCAATGCTTGAGAGCACGAACCACGGCATAAAACTCCTAGTCATAAGTGCTCCATTTTTGCCTTGCTTCACTTAGCTTCTCGTTGAAAAAGGCCACTGGACGCTTTTCTTGGGACAGAACAGCTCCAATACCAACCCCACTGGCATCACATTCAACTTCAAAAACCTTCTCAAAGCTTGGCAAGGCTAAGACCGGCGCGGTACACAGCTTCTCTTTAAGTAAGGTGAAACTGTTGTTTGCCTCTTCTCCCCACAAGAACTTTCCCTTCTTTAGACACTCCGTGATTGGTGCAGCAATGTTACTGAAATTTCGAATGAATCGCCTATAGAAGGTGGCCAATCCATGGAAACTTCGCACCTCAGTAACTGTTTTGGGAATTGGCCAATCACGAATGGCGCGAACCTTTTCTTCATCCACATGAATACCTTCCGCACTCACTACAAAGCCCAAGAACAATAAGCTGCTTGTCAAGAAACTGCACTTCTTGAGTTGAATGTATAGCTTATTTTCTTTGTAGCACCATCAGCACTTGGCGCACATGCCCCACATGCTCATCTTCAGATTTGCTGTAGATAAGTATGTCGTCGAAATAAACGACGACAAACTTCCCCGTGAAAGGTCTCAACACCTGGTTCATCACCCTCATGAATGTACTTAGAGCATTAGAAAGGCCGAATGGCATAACCAACCATTCATAGAGGCCATCCTTGGTTTTGAAAGCAGTTTTCCATTCATCACCAGGCCGGATACGAATCTAATGGTACCCACTTCGCAGATCAATCTTTGAGAACCACTTGGACCCATCCAGCATGTCTAGCATATCATCCAGCCTAGGTATTGGAAACCTATACCGGACGGTGATCTTGTTGATGGCACGACTGTCCACACACATACGCCAACTCCCATCTTTTTTTGGCGTCAACAAGGCTGGAACCCCACAAGGACTCAAACTCTCCCGTATATGACCCTTCTGCAGCAACTCCTCTACTTTTTCTCGCAAAATCTCGTTCTCTTTCGGACTCATTCGATAGTGTGGCAAGTTGGGCAGACTTGCCCCAGGCACCAAGTCAATCTGATGTTGAATGTCCCTCATTGGAGGAAGCTCATTAGGCACGTCATCTGTAACTAGCTCTTCAAATTCCTCCAACAAAGGCTGTATCTTTTTAGGCGCAGCAACTACAGCCGTACTCTTGTCCTCGACTACCAACGCTTTCACCACCATGGCATAAATCTGTTCAGACTCCTTAAAATCTGTCACAAAATCAGCTTCTGAACTAACAACCGTTAGAAACGATGGCTGCTCTACTTTAGGTTTGACAGGCACCTTTTGACTGGAAGGAACCATAACAACCTTATGGGCCTCCCAATTGAAAGAATAGGTGTTGTCACGACCCCTGTATACCACATCAACATCAAACTGCCATGGCCTACCTAACAACACATGACTAGCATCCATCTCGATAACATCACAAGCAACTTCAGCCTTGTAAAATTTTCCAATGGAAAGGGGAATTTTATAGACTTCAGTTACCTTTACTGTTGGGCCCTTCTTGATCCACCCAATGCTGTATGGTGAGGGATGGGGTTCTGTCGGCAACTTCAGATGGTCCACCAGCCTTCTTGCCACAAAGTTCTCGCAACTGCCACTGTCCACAATCAGATCACACACCTTTTGGTTGATTGAACAGCTTGACCGAAAGATGTTGTGACGCTGATTGTTATCTTCTGATTTCGGAGCAAACAACACCCTTTGCACCACGCAGTTTACTCGCTCCCCATCTTCCTCTGCATAATCAACTTCGTACTCCTCATTCCATTCGCCCAGTGCTCCATCAGCGTCCTCATCTCCTTCCTCTGCCAAAGCCAACTTCCGATCTGGACAAACATTAGAACGGTGACCAGGCTTTTGACACCTGAAGCACTTGTCGATCATGGGCTTGGCATAAGGATTTGGCGCCCTGGCCGCGGTTCTGTTGGAACTGCCTGCCTGATTTGTATCTCCATATCTTGCTCCACCACCTTCTGCAGCCTTTGGTTGAAACGTCGACTTCCCCCTAGAATCAGGAGGAAAGGACGATTCTGTCGTGTTACGGCGGTATCATGAATATGTTGGTTTGCGGTCACGCTCCAACCGCTCGGCCTTCAATGCTAGGTTATGGGCTTCATCCACATCCCAGACTGTCTGCAACCCAATCTGTTCCTGTATTGACTGCTTCAACCCATTCAGATACCTTGCTAGTTTCTGCCCATCCGACTCGTACAGATTATTGCGATCTGCGAGTCGATTAAATTCAGCCGTGTATTCAAACACGGACTTGTTTCCCTGCTTGCAATTTTGATAGGCATGAAATAGGTGTTGTTCATAATTAGGGGGTAAGAACCTGTCCATCATGAGTTGTTTCATCCTGCGCCATGTTCGTACAGGATCCTTTCCTTGCCTCCGTCTCTTCACCTGCAATTGGTCCCACCAAGCTGCAGCGCCACTTTTCAGTTTGTAAGCGACCACCTTTACCCTCTTTGTGTCTGGAATTCCCATCATATCAAGGAATCGTTCAACCTCTGATAGCCAGTCCAAAAACTCCTCAATTTCTAGGTTACCGCTGAATGTGGGAAGATCCACCTTCACACGATATTCAACAAACAATTGTTGTGGTCGCTCTTGTCGAGAATTTTGTGGTGGTTCTTCTACATCTGGTTCTGATTCTTCTTCACTATCCACATGATTAGCTGGGCGTCTCCCAACTACAATCTGGTTATCGGGCTGGCGTTGGGTAAATCCCACCGCGCGTTCCCGATCCTGGTTAAGAGGACGGCGTTGGGCAACTCCCACCGCGCGATCTTCTTCAACCCTTACTGGCCTTAGGTTGAGGGTAAGAGACAATTGTCGCAGCTTTTCTTGAATGTCTGCGAGCTGTGTTTGTGTAGCATCACGAAATTCTTGGAATTCTGCAAACTGGGTTTGTTGTTCTTCTACCGTCGCCCTTAGATCAGCAAGCCCTTGAGCAACGTCGAGGGGTGTGTTTTCAACTTTGTTCGGTGCCATCGAGCCAAGAAAAACCCGCTCTGATACCACTTGACACAGCGGAATTCACGAGAGACTAGTTAGCGTACTAGTCCAAACGAGATAGGTACTCGATTCCACGAGTATTCTTGAATCCACAAGAGAGAGATGAAACTCTGATTTGTTTATTGAATAATTGAATGATTAAGCCATAGGCTTGCACACTTATTTATACTAGTAGACCTAGCTAATAAGGTAATGCTTGGCTACCAAGGAAATAACTTGGAGTAGGGACCAAGCAAACCAAAATAAGGAAATAAAATAACTCTAGAAAACTAGGAAATAGGAAACTAAATCGTGCTAAACAAGCAGCACAAATAAGATCTCATACTATTACTATTCCTAAAATAAAGTTTCCAAAATAAAAGTTTCCATGACAGATTATTTCTTCTTTGACTTGATACGGTCTAATTGCTCCAAAAAATCCTGCGCAACTTGTTCTACATCAAATTCGGAGGCGCTCTTCGGCAACGACATCAACCATGTTGTGAATGACATTTATGGTTTGCACCTCCTCAGAGCCCTCTCGGCTATTTGCCTGGCGTGGGTCGGCAACAGTCTCAGCATTGATAAATTCTTTCAAGTTACTCTCGGCCACTAACTTCTCAAGATACTCCTCGTACGACTTGCAACTGGTGGTGAGGTGCCCCTTTTCCTTAGGGGCTTCTCATTATGGAATATTTCACCTTTTGCTCGCCCAAAGCTTTCAGGGGCTATCTGAAGTATGGCTCGTTTTCAATTTTGCGAAGAAGAGCGTAAAAGAGAACATGAAGACGGTCGTGATTGCTACGAACTCGTGAGGCTGAGGGCTCTTCTTTTCCCCTGTTTGGACAATGTGTGCTCCCTTCTTTCCCCCTCTAGAATTTTCATTACCTCCATTTGACTTCTACATGTTTCCTCATATTGCCTCCTTTCGCTCCTCGTCTCTTCCAACCGTTAGTGTTTGTTGATCTGATTCATCAGGTCTTCGAGGTCCACTAGGTTGGACAACATCAGATCCTCAAACATTAGACGTCTATGGTCCAAACCCACCTCGAAGGATGTGATGACGACAACATATTGCCGGAGCATTTCATGGGCTGACTTACGAAGACAGTCGACCCCCTTTTGTCTTGTGCTCATGACATGCTGAGCAAAAATTGCAATGGACAACTCCTTGAAAGAAGAGTTAGATGCAGTTGAGAGTTTGTCAAACCAAAGGAGACTGAGATCTCCAAGGATGAAGGTGAATAGCTTGCAGATGAGTACATCGTCTATATTGTACAGGGACGTCATCTGGTAAAATAAATCTGGTGAGTGTATGCGTCTGTTTTCAGGTCATACTTCTGGAACTTGCGCGGGTTGAACCCACATGGCGGTTTCACCGACTCTCCCTGGAGAATGGGAATGACATGCGTTGGGCGTGAATGATGTCGAAATCGATTTGGGGGTTGTGGCGCTCGTACTAGGAAGTCGCTCTCGATGATTCTTTGGCCAATGAGATTTCTCCGATGCCTGTGCTGGTCATCAAGGCGATTGTCGCGATGTCTGTGGTGGTCATTCTTCTATGATTGGCTTTCTTGGGTAGCCGTTCTGTCACTGGCCGCACCACGGATTTAAATAGAGAAACAATCGTCGACTAAGGCTCCCCGCGCTGTTGATGGCCAGGATGCGTGGGTGTTCCCGGTGCTTGTCCTGCAGACACCGATAAGGTGTGAGGCTACGCTCCTCTCGAAGCCTAACCCTACCCCGATCTTGGTGTCTGGCGTTGCTGGGTCCTCCCAACCTGTTCTTGGCTGAGTTCCTTGCATGCATGGTGTGGTGTTGTCATTCGGGAGATGGCATCCTATACCGGTGGTTGTGGTGCCTACTCGTGCGAGATCCACTGTTGAAGCATCGAGAATGGACCTCTGTACACATCTCTGTGACCTCCTCTCCTGTTGTATGGCGAGGTCCGAACCTTTGTGCACTCCTCTTGTATGGCGAGAAGGAGCTGATCCTTTTCGTTGATTCTGACTTCGGGGTGTTCAATGTGGGCCCGAAAGTGGGGGTCGATGGTGGTTTCATGAAGAGAAGGAAGAGTGTCCTCTAAACCTTTATCCAGTTGTTCATCTAACCCTATCTCAGTTCAAGAGCTTCTTTGAGATCCCTCTTTAACTCCACATACAAGAACTAGTTAGTGTTGTTTAGCTGGTGTCAATTGAAAAAGACTCCGATACTTAAGTTAGTCTGTGAAGGAGATATAATATGAAAGTACTGTTAGATAGAAAGAGCATGTACTCTACCTTACACCTTCAATTGCCTTATATAGTTGGATCTATCTTGAGCACCAAGCTAGCATGTGCGGAGTATGCTCCCATGACATCAGAAATAACTATTGCTTATTCTGATGTCATGCATGACGTAGTAGACGCTAGGTCAAACACCAACGTGTTAAGGCCGAGCACATGGAGGACACGTGGAAAAGGGCGTAGCCACGTTGGCCGGCTCATCCGGGTTGGGTGTTGCTTTTACCCGGTCTACACGGCGCATGCCGGTCAAGAAGCTGGTTGCATAAAACCGTGCGGATCACGTCGGGCCTCGGTCAGGCCCATTGGGCTTGCTTGATCGATGGGTCTGGCCCAGTTAACGTCCCAATCCGGTCCCTACTCGGCCCACTGCAGTTATCATTAGAGTGGTTGAACTCCTGTAAGCTCTTCACTACAAATTATTTGTTTTCGTGCAATGGTTGGGAGGTGGGAGACATCTAAGCTTGTTCGTAATTTATGAGAAGTCAGTTCTATGAAAAAGGACGACAAGGAAACAATGTATTAACCAAAGTGATTCTAGTTGAGGTGATAACTGCGATGATGGATGCCTCGTAAGAAAGGAAATAAAACTATAGATCAATATATTTGTAAAATGGAAGTAGTCTGAGTAATATAGTGTTGTGGGGGTAGAACATAGATGGTTTTGTCACGTACGATGAGGACCAGTAGACACTGTCGTCAAGAAAAGTGATCTGATCAGTATTACTGGACCAGTAATTCTATGGAGGCTACATTAGGTGATCATGTTTTAAATATCATGTGAATTTACACTAATGCATTGGTGGAAAATGGAATAGACTTTGTTTCTGATGATGCCCAAATCTGGAAGTCTGGTCCTAGTACTCCCAAGATTCCTTCAAGACAAGTCCAAAAACCAGGGTATCTCTGGCCCGGAACCCAACATCAATTTAGTAGATGGAGATGAAAGTGTGTAATGCTCTGTAAATTAGGAAAAGACAGTGAGTATCTTTTGAAGGTTGTGTGCCTGGTTTATACAGGGACGTTGTCGATAGGAGTGGATTGGCCATTGTGGTCCATGATTTGTGCAATCTCAGAGATTTGACGTGGTCTCTACCAAAGTGGGATTGCCCTTATCAGGCCAACTGAGCAGTCCACGTGGCGGTCAGGTGTGCCATTGGGTTTGACAGGTCGGATTATGACACATCAGTTCGTATGTTTTACATATATTGTGCTGGTTGATTCTTGTTTGAGCTAGTGTACTTTTTTGATCGATGTGTGTGAAACAATGTAACGAAACTAGGTATTCTATCTGCAGTTGTCACGTAGGTTGTGTTGTCGAAAGAGCACTATGGCCAACTTTAATTAGTTGGACTATAGGGAGGGGATATGCGAATACCATATCTCACACAAGGTCTTGTATATGAAATGTGTTGTGGGATTAATTGTCCGAGCATGTGATCCCTCCATCAGTTGCACTTGAACACGGAAATGACCTACCGACAGATTTGTGATCCAATTCAATGTTTAGTCTGGTCAATCAAACAGACCTATGATCTTTCATTACCTTGTATCACATTATTTTTCTGAAAATTATAGATAAGAAGTCTTCTGTTGACTTATTTGAGTTTTATATGCCTATCACTCTCGACGCAATGGGCTACTTTCCTTTATCTGCTCAAAACCCCAACTCTTGTTCGATTGCTGCAATAAGTATCATTTTTCAGATTGATGATTCGGAACGGCTATTGAAGATAATAAAGCAAGCAGCGAAAGAAGATGCAATGCTGGTTTACACTCTGGCTGATCATTCCATGGCTGAAGCTGCCAAACAAGCTTGCAGGATATGGGGGGTTCCATCTACCGATATACTTGGCCCCATTACCGAGTCCATTGCTTCTCATCTAGGAGTCTCACCATCTGGTGTCCCTCGCGGGGCACCAGGCAGGAGTTCCCATCTTACTGAAGAGTACTTCCAGCGGATTGAAGCTATTGAATTTACCATAAAGCAAGATGATGGAGCCCTACCTCAAAACCTCCACAAAGCTGACATAATTCTTGCTGGTGTCTCTCGTACTGGAAAAACGCCACTGTCAACTTATTTGGCTCACAAGGGATATAAAGTGGCAAATGTCCCCATTGTGATGGGTGTAGGATTGCCAAAGACTCTTTTTGAAGTAGACCCGGAGAAGGTTTTTGGTTTGACTATAAATCAGGTTGTCCTCCAAACAATTAGAAGAGCTAGAGCTAAGAGCTTGGGCTTTAGTGAAGAAGTGAGGAGTAACTATTCAGAGATGGACCATGTGAGAGAGGAATTGGAATTTGCTCGCAAGATTTTTGCACAGAATCCCAGCTGGCCAGTGATTGGTGAGTATGTAGATGTTTCACAAGTTCGCCAAGTTCTTTTTCTAAGTATCAATTTGATCTCTTTATGACCCCTTCATTTGATTGAATTTATCACGAAAGGATATGTAAGATTTTAGGATAAATAATCCTTCCAGATTAATTGAAAGGGCATTGATAATTCCACATCCTCCATCGTATATCTTATGGCGGTGAATATCTAATCTTCACTGCAGAAGTTTGTGTGGTCACTTCGGATTTATAAGTCGCATTTGGTGCATCAATACTGACAAATAAACAGGCCCTTAATCTATGACACTCTAACGTCAAGCTCCCACCTCAAAGTGTCATGTTAAACTAGAGGATATGAAATATGATAATGGAAGTTTGCTGGTACTGAGGTACTCATAGTAATCAATCTCTGCCATATTGTTACTGTGGTTTCAGAGGTCACAGGAAAGGCAATTGAAGAAACAGCAGCAGTTATATTGAGGCTTTACCATGATCGGAAGAGCAAATGTTCAATGCCAAGGATTTCAAAGCGGTACTAGAAATGGTAAAGTTATTTTTCTCAAGCGTGATTGGATGGGTTGTGTGGCTGCAGATAGAGAGCCACTCTCCATTTGAAACCAAGGTTGCAGATATGATGGAGATAGTTGTGAGACAAGCTAGGTGCAACCTTTATAACTGGTCCCTCAGGTGAAAACAGGTGAACTGCTGTAGATGGAATGTTATATTGTTCATTCTCCATGGTAAAATTAAGGCCGTCCATCTTGTAACTATTTTATGAGTATTTTTGTTTGTATGGAAAGTTAAATCTTCACTTCTTTGATGTCAAGTTATTTATGGCATTAAGTTGCTTCTTAAAATTTAAGCCAGATCAAGATATGCTTGATTCGGTAGCATAAAACTGCACCAATAGAAATATTACCGAAGGCAAAGGTCTGGAACAATCAGATAATCCATGGATCTCTTACAATGTACATCCAGAAATGTACTGCCTTCCATTGTAGTTAATGACATCCCTATTTTAGATTAAATTTTGATATCATGTTCCTGACTAAAATGTTCTTGTCTTTGTGTGACTGGATGTCAACTCTCTCACCTAGTAGTTAATGCCCACGAACATTGTATGCATCTTTTTTATCTCTCTCTGTTTCTATATCTGCGCGCACATATATACAGCCGTATGTCTATGTGTTCTGTTGTGTCTTGTGCACTGTTGATGGATAAAAAATGTCAGTTGTATTAGGTAACCTTGCTCTGAAGCTGAAAGAGCACCTTCAGAAAGAGGACAAGCTTCAAAGCAGCCCTTACCTTGCGATGTTAGTGGGGCATTTCTTAAATAGTGACTAGGCATGGTTACAAATTTTAAACTTGGCACAAAATACTGGATGAGGAAGGAAGGATAACAGTGCAGGAAATATGTTTATAATACATTAAGGCCTGTTGTATCTAAAAAAATCTACAACTGCCTTAGGGTGCCAATCTGTGTGATATATTTCGAATATTTGAATTTTTGATGTTGAAAGATTGAGTTCGGAAATATTTTGTTAACCAATTTCCAACAGAGATAGAGAGAGAGAGAAGATTCCGTTTCTCTGGTGATGAATTGGCGTAGGTAAACACTTTGCTATCAGAGATTCAGAATACACTAGTTACCTTGATTCTACTTCTTGATTTGTATTTCCTCCTTTTCTATCGGTTCCTGAATTCCTTCACAGCGACATAAGTTCATAACCATTTCCACGTAGGTGATATTTGGATAGTGGTGGCACTCATAACTGATGCAGCTCTAGTTCAAGATTTCTTCTACATATGGGATTTATGTTACTGTGGTTTTGGTGCACCCAATCTGAGAATCTCTGTCATAAGGATGAACAGTACGAGATACACCAGCATGAGCATTTGAGACAATTCCCATCCATGGAAGGAGTGTTTTGGCAGCACGTGGTGCAGTCTTGTGGAATTTGAATTCCCATGAGTCGAGCAATTTGCTGATGCTGTTAGTCTTTATTACACTTGAGAGGAATATACTTCATAAGATTGTTTTGAGTCTGATTCTATTGCCATTTTCAGGGGACATAATCTTCTCTCTCTCTGCATACCATACATGGATTTGGTGGTTGTAATTCCTTAGCAAAGATTTCCTTCTACTTCCCCTCTTCTGCCCCACACTTTTATTTTACAATCATACTTTGCATGACTCTTCTGTTGGAGGTCCACCCTTTTCCTGTTCCAAATAGTTCACAGGCCTAATATCTTCTTATTGTTTCTTTGTGTGGCGCTATATGTCTCCTGGTGGGTGATAGTTTTGTTCATGGTATAATCCTGATCTTTCTGTTTTTGTTCCTTTTTGTTTGCCCAAATCTGTCATCTTCTTTCCGTTCACATGAACTGTGCTAAGCTCTCTGCATAACTTATCTGCCCCTCTCCCTGTTTGTTATCTTATCTCGTAGAGTAAAAGGAAATGTATCACCATTCAAGGTGCAACCAGCCGCAAATTATACTAGAGGTCAGCTTTGGTTTACTAACAACGTCTAGCCATGCATTGAATCACTGCTGTTTTGAGGTTGGCACATTGATATTGGGTTTATCTCAAGGGTACTCTTTACCTCACTAAGGTATTTTTTGTATCTTTTTATTTGGTTTTTTATCATCCTCGCCGAGTTATCTTAACAACCCATATTTTCCCCAGTGAAACACGAGAGCTCAAAAAGTGACTAGCACATGCATTTGCTTTGTTTCCTGCTGGCTCTGCCCTTTTCCTCTCACAAACTCACATGAAGGAGACACCAAAAACTGCAGTTGGAGTTGAATAAAAAACAAAAAGAAAAAGAACACACTGAATTTAAGGCATGGAGAAGGAAAAAGGAAGAACAAGGAAGCAAAAAGTGACTTTCTGATGCTCCACTAATCTTTGGTGAGACAGAGATACACAAACACGAAAGGTAAGACACATTTTCTGAGATATATTCCATTGATATATTCGTAAAGATTCCCTATCTCTGTGATGCTGCACTATGTCCTTGTCTTCGTCTGGATATCACATTAAAAATATGTGATCTGAAGATGGTAAAAAACCTGCCCTAATTCTTGGCGGCTTGCTAATGGAAGCTGTATTGCCTTTCGGTGTCTCAATATTCCTGCTTCTTTGTCCTAGCGGAACATACACTCTGCTGCTTTTTGTTGCGGTATTCCTACTGAAAGAAAGCCACTTAGTTCCCAAAAAGGGACTCGGACCATAATCATGTTATATCCATCATGCCTGTCTCTTTCCTGTGTTCTTCTTTAGGCTTCAAGCATTGCCCATATTATTCTGAGGCATCACTTTTGGTTCTGTTTCTGTCTTGTTCTGATGCATCAGTTAAGTCTTATCCCCCATTACCAATTCAGAGCATTGTCATCACCACTTGGTTTCCCCATGGAAAGCGTGAAGTAGATCAGTAATATAGTTCCCATGCTTGACCTGTTGGAGAAATTAAAAATAGACTCAGGCTCAGTGTTTTACAAATCGGCCTAGGTGCAACCTAGGCTCTAGCCAGCGTCATGCCGCCACGACTTTAGTTCTTGTCCGTTTTAGGATCGGTGGGAAATTAGTCGGCCTAGTTCGAGACTAGTTGGGACTTGTCACTCCTGTCATTTTAGAATTAGTTAGGGAACTTACAAGGTGGCAAAGAAGAAAAGGATCCTCCTCGGATTGACAGTCCATGAGGGTGGAGATCGGCGGAAACTGAATTTCCTGGTTGTGCATCTGCTTTCGGCGGCTGTGGTGGTGCCACCATTGTTGCCCGTGACTATAGTGATCTGATGGTGGGCTTGGGGGCTGTTCATTGGATGGTCGGCGGTCCCCCCCTTCACCACCATAGGCTTTTCAGGCGTGCTTGGCCCAGCTAGAGCAGCTGAATTTTTTACACACCATATAAGGAATATACAAGTATTTAGCATGTTAGCTTTTTTATCATTTTTTATTCGTATAATGTAATAGTGCACATGCTTCCAAGTATGGAGTAGCAACAAAAAGGAATAACAATTTTTAGTGGGTACTTTTTGGCATTTATAAAAAATGGGGGCACTCAAGTTTCAAACCCATTTCTTTTGTTTAACACCCCACTCTTGCCTAATATGATAATACTTGAACTTTCCTTTTATTTACGCACTCTTTTGTTTGTCTTATTTGTGTAAAACTACAAGGTTGTCATTTCATGTGGGAAAAATTAGTCAGGAATGATAAAGATTAAAGTTAGAGTTTTGCTCGTTTTGTTCTCGAAAGTGTCTCGTTTTAACTTACGAAATGAATTATTATCAAAATATATGAGATTATAATGATATAGTAGTTTCGAAGCTAAAACGGACAAAACTATATTATAGGTGCATTATAAGAAATTGAACTACAGCTTTCTCAAATCCAAATAAAAGTGGTAATATTAGTTGTAATAATGAGTAAACCCTCTTTTCACTCCGACTGTTTGTGATTAATTTCTCAATTATTCCTGTGTTTAATTAAGCCAGCCCTCTATTCCAACGAATCAAGATCATCTCCTATATATCCCGCCTGCTTTGTGCAATTTTATAATAAATTAAAGAAGCAACAGAATTTATTATTTTTAAACAACGAGTAACTTGCACGTCGTTAATAGCCCCAACTTAGGAAGATGACCATTGCCTTAATTAATTCCAACAGACAGCTTAAGAAACTATAATACTGATAGAATTATATGATTTGCTGTTTGATGGGATCTTAATTTGCGTCAGTGTTACATCTCAACTATAACCCCAAAGAGCAATGCTACATACCCAAAAAATGGACCCAGAAATTAACCTGAATTCAAAATCAGTGGTCACGATTGACTTGGATTTGTGGTCCTACAAATCCACTAATTTTGAATTCGGATTAATTTTCTTGGTCTATTTTCGGAGACCGTAGACTTTTCCTAATCCTAAAACTATGAAACAATCAAAAGTAGATAAAAGACGGTTTAAGGCCGCAAGACAAATAATTTAGATGGTTGCCTTACTCGTTTTTGTGTGTGTGCACGTATTTTATAACTCAGGATGTCGGAATTGGTTTACGCACATATCGACTAATTTATTAAGAATCAATCGTATCGTTCACTAACAATTGAGATTCTTATTAAAAGTTATGACTTGATGGTAAGTAATGTTTACCTCTTGGCGAAGCCACAGACGCAATATTATTGTCTCTGTCATTAGCAGTAGTTGACGGAATAATCTTCTTCTCCTGTCCTCGCGGCTGTGATCCTTTCCTTGAAAGGCTTCTCTGCAACTTTTTATCCAAAGGCCAAACACATCACAAACCCAATTCACATATCTATAAGTAGTACAATTTAGATAAGTATAAACTCACTTTTGGAAAAAATTAAATTTGTCTTAAAGTTTCACAAAGCATTTTACTGTTTGAATTGTTAATAACAGTCAAAGAATCAAAGGTGGGCAGCAGATAATCTAATGAGTATGTGATAGTTAGTACTTTGATATTCTTTGAATGGATGGTTAATTATTAAAGTGTTATTGCAGGAATCTCACTAGTCATGTCTAAACGTCATTGAATAAAGTTTAAGGACGACCCAGTTATTTTCCTGGAGATGAAAACAGAGGGAACTGAACGGAAAAAAAAAAAAAAAGGAAACAGAGCAAACAGAGAATTATAAAGTGGGAAAAAGAGAGAGGAAAAATTTACTGTGATTCTTGAATTTGCAGTTTTGTCCTTATCGGTGAGATGAGACAAGCGTTCCATATCTAGAGCGAAGCTATCGGATTTGATATCCGTGAATTGCAAGCTGTTTGTTTGATCAGAAACTGAGATTTTCTGGGTATCCATCTCGTCTAACTCATAGGCTTCGCAAGACAAGCTAAGAGCATCTGAAGTTTCCTGAGAAAGGCGTTTAATATATAGTAGAGACAAAAAATTCAGTTATTCGGTTGGGAAAAATCTTTAACACCCTAGAATCCAATCAAACAGTGTCAGGAAAATCAAGACAAGACTAAATTAACCGATACTCACCAACTTTGAATTTTCTGCCATTTATTCCGCTTTATGTGAGAGAGAGAGAGAGAGAGAGAGAGAGAGAGAAAGAGAGCTGGTGGTATCCAACAGCTTGGTAATGGATTGGTCGATCACTTTTCACCACCTGATCCATTGACATAGATACACACAAACACATCTAAATTAGTCAATTTTGATGAATAAAATTACCAACTCCAAACAGACCCTTGTGAATGATAAAGAAGGACAAGACTTTTTTTACCAGATTACGTCTTCCTTTGAAAAGACTACTCCAAGAAGACCTTACGCACAAATCGCCCAAAGAGCAGTCAATTCACACGCCAAAACAGACAGATGATCAACCAAACCAAACAGAAACTGGTGTTTTGTTTTTTGGAAGTCGTAAGTACTTGTGTTTGGGTGTCAGAAAGAGGAAATTATTGTCAGGTGGGAGTTAAGAGTTTGATGAGAGAAGGTGGTGGGAAATTTCTAGGAGGATTATAGAGAGAGAGAGAGAGAGAGAGAGAGAGAGAGAGAGAGAGGCGGAGTGTAATCAAGTTATGTGTGATGTCTTTGATGGGAAATTGGGAGTTTTATCTAGTTTGTAGTAGCGTGTGTTGTTTCGCATAATAATTAGGGTCAGGATTCTCTGAAGGTTTTCTTTTTTAGTAATCTTGGGAATTTTGAAATATATTACTGTAATATTTTTTTAAAACTATTTTCTAAAAGGTAAATTTTTCGTAAGTAAATTATGGTTGAGGAAGTGGATCCATACTGTGATGGTTTATACATCACTTCTCATTGTCATCCCCTTAAATATAAATTAGAGTAATTTCACATATCCTAAGATCAAACAAAAGAATGGATCCATGAATCAAAGAAAGGGGAGATGGGCCGCAAGTTGGCATGCTATTGGCTAATGTTGACTTTTACTTTTGTTGATCCATACAATTTACATTTATATATGATTTGATTCGTCATCAATCTGATTAGAATTACGTCTCGATATACTAGTTAAGATTTTGTAATAGATCTCTTTCTAAGAGAAATTTAACTTTATCATATAGCTATTGATATTTGTAATCGTTGACATTCGATGGCTTTAAATTTTTATGTAAATAATTTTCGCAACCGATCCCTTATTAACTAATGGTTCAATCTTTCCATTATTAACTTATTTTTTTTATTTTTGAAACGGTACCCAATCCCACCAATTAAAACACTACTGCTTAATATTAGTATATATAGTCCTCTTCTAATACGAGGTCATTTATTTTGCTACAATATGGATCTCTTATTTTTTGATTAAATTTTGATGATCTGAACCATTCAATGTATTTAAAACATGTTTTTAAGGGTATCTTCACGAAATTGGCTAAAAACAATATCGAGAAGGGTTTGATCTAAATTGTAAAGACCCGGAAAATTTTAAACTTTTTATAAATAAATTAAATTTATATTTGGGATTATTCGATTGATTGGTTAACCTGTGTTTCGCAATTTTAGTTATAAGAACCGAGCCCGGGGTCTTTGGTTTTATTTCGTGCGCGTATCTTAGATTGGCTTTTACGTGGGGTGCCCCTTTGGGCTTTATAATCTGATTTGTAGGGGAGTGAGGGAAAAGAAACCCCATGTGCCCAAACTCTCACTCTCTCCCTAACCCTTTGTGCTCTCACCTTTCTCTTGCCAAATCCCACACTTTCTCTCCACCATTACCAAATTTATCGGAGATATAGGAGCCTTGGAGCGTGTCTAGCAAGGAATCCAAGCCGGTTCGTGGTTGGGAGCTCGGGAGGTGCGGTTTCAAGCTTTGGAGGACAACCGAGCTAGGGCTTTCCTTTCTTCGCCAAATACTTCGATTCAAGGCTTGAGGTAGGGATGTCTCACCTCTATTATGTGTATATGTATGGTATTGGTAGTAGATTTCGTGCTTGGATTGGTTGTTGTTGGGTTTTTGGCCGGATTGATCGAGTAGGCGAACTTCTGTGCGAACTGAGATCGACCAAGTCGCTTGAGCGACTTGGGGGTCGCTCGAGCGACCTTGGAAGTCGCTCCAGCGACTGTCCAGCGACCTTCCAGCGACCTATACTGATTTTTGGCCCGTCCAGCGACTTGGGAGTCGCTCGAGCGATTTGTCGGGCGACCGGTACTGATTGTTTTTACCATAAATTGGGATTCTTGGACATTTATGAGTACTTCCATTCCTACTTATAATAAGGGGAACAAGTGACACAAGTGGGACCATATTGTGACGAAAATTTCGTAGGGCTCGATGACGTTGAAATTATATCCTTACGCCTTTATTCGTATTTTCGTTTTGCTTTCACTATGAGAGTGAATTGTGATTGGCATGATATGTGTATGGCCAGTAAAGGGTCAAACTATGAATTTGTGTTGCATTGACATAATGTGATTTCTAGCCTCCGACGGGAGTTGAGCTAGTTATATGATTTCTAGCCTCCGACGGGAGTTGAGCTAGTTGTGTGATTTCTAGCCTCCGACGGGAGTTGAGCTAGTTATGTGATATCTAGCCTCCGACGGGAGTTGAGCTAGTTATGCTAGTTGGAATATGATAACTGAATCGGTTTGGAAACCGTGAAATGATCAAAGTGGTTGACGTGCAATATTGGCCATGGACTAATGGATTACTTGTCATACATGCGTTGTTATGAATTATTCATGAAACATACCATATCATTCATATTCATGTAATATTGGTGTAGGTGTCTCTACTGGGCTTTTAGCTCACCCCCTCCATCTTTCAGGTACCGTTCCAGAGGCTTGACATGGATTGCATGGGTGCATGGTGGTGCGTGTTTTGAGGAAGGCTTTCATACTAGGAACTACTTAACATCTTTAGAACTGTTTTTGAAAGATGTAAACTAATTCCTCTTTTGTCTCTTTATTGTATTTGAAAGCAAATAGCATTGAACTTGTTCAACTATGTTTTGGGGTGATAGGCCG
Source organism: Arctostaphylos glauca (assembly GCA_019985065.2). NCBI lineage: Eukaryota > Viridiplantae > Streptophyta > Magnoliopsida > Ericales > Ericaceae > Arctostaphylos > Arctostaphylos glauca. Next base: position 17,455,527 of record JAHSPW020000001.1, on the reverse strand, counting down.
GGAGTGCCACCAGTGAATTGTGATATTCGAAATATTGTATTAATGAGGGATTTTAGAAATCTTATTTTGGAAGATTGTGAGGTTTTGGAATGATGAATATGACTATGTTATGTGTCAAAAATCAGGGCGTGACATAAATAATTGTTAATAAATGCTGATAGAAATAGTTTTATGAAAAATTAAATAGATGAAGTCTTTCTGGATAATATTTTGAGTTCATTTCTTGCGTCAGCCCTTAAAAATATGTTTTAAACGCATTGAACGATTCGAATCATCAAAATTTGATCAGAAAATAAAAGATCTTCACCGTAACAAAATAAGGGATCCCTTAATAAGTGGTAGTGTTTTAATTGATGCGAATGGGTGCCGTTTCAAAAATAAAAAATAACACAACTAGTGGGACGGGGTCTATGATAAGATGTCATGCACTGCTGAAGCTTCACAAACCTTAGCTGAAAATGGTCAAGAAGTTCATGTCAATGTTAGGGCTGTAAGAAAAAATGAAAGATTCGTTCAACCAGTCCCAAACAAATTAAATCCCATATTCGAATCTGTTGTAACACACGTGCTATGAACGCGACTAAGTTTACAGAGAGATTAACAAACGCCAATCAACAAGCAATCACACGACACACAGATTTACGTGGTTCCCTCAAGAATGAGGTACGTCCACTGGCGAGGAGAGAGAGAGTTCACTAATGGTGAAGAAGAGATACAAAGAGCCGGCTGTATCCGTAACTCTAAAGAGGCCACAATATGAAGTATTGACCAAAAGATTGATTCTCAAAAAAGGATACTAATAGGTGTTCTTAGTTACATATATATAGGTAAACCCTAAAGAGATATATTAGGAACGAATCCTAATCCAAATAGGAAACAGATCCTAAAGATATGCCTTCAAAATCGCATCTGCCAAATATTCCGCGCGTACATCATACTACCGGTACTAAACCATATTCTACCGGTACTGAAACCTGCTGGAATATCAAGGCATTCTCAACAAATCTCCACCTTGACTTGAATTCCACTGAAATCCAAAATCCTCCATAACTCTCTTCTGTCTCCACCTCGCCACAAAACCCCAAGGGGCAATCAACTGCAAATGCCAAGCAAATCCAAGCAATGCTTGAACTTGGCAACCGGAACTGGTTTCGTCAATATGTCTGCTAGATTATCCGCCGTACCCACTTTATTCACCTCAACTTGCTTCTGTGAGATGATGTCCCGAACGAAGTGATACCTGACATCCATATGCTTGGTCCGCTCATGATACATCAGATTTTTGGTCAGATGTATAGCACTCTGCGAGTCACAAAAAACTGAAGTAACCCCTTGTGCAATACCAAGCTCATTAAGGATCCCCCTCATCCACAATGCCTCCTTCACAGCTTCGGCAATGGCCATATACTCCGCTTCCGTTGTAGATAACGCGACCGTAGCCTGCAAAGTAGCTTTCCAACTAATGGCACTCCCGGATAAAGTGAACACATAACCTGTCAATGATCTCCTCCTATCATGGTCACCGGCAAAATCCGAATCAACATAACCAATTACTTGATTACCTGGATTAGAAACCCCAAACAATAGACCCACATCTGCAGTTCCTTTTAGATACCGTAGTATCCATTTCACAGCCTCCCAATGTGCCTTGCCCGGTCGCCCCATATAGCGACTAACGACACTAACTGCATGTGAAATGTCGGGACGAGTACATACCACGGCATACATAAGACTCCCAACAGCGCTCGAATATGGAATCTTAGCCATAAGCTTTTTCTCTCCCTCTGACTGTGGTGACAACTCTGCTGAAAGCCGAAAATGTGCTGCTAACGGGATACTGATTGGCTTCGAGTTCTGCATGGCAAAGCGCTCAAGCACTTTGAGAACATAGGACTTCTGATTCAAGAACAATTTGCCATCTACTCGATTTCTGCTAATCTCCATACCCAAAATCCGCTTAGCTGCACCCAAATCTTTCATCTCGAATTCACCACCTAACTGTCGCTTCAACCTGTTGATTTCTGATACACTCTTGGCAGCAATTAGCATATCATCAACATAAAACAGTAGATAAACAAACGAACCATCTGGAAATACCCGGAAATAAACACAACTATCATATTCGCTCCTAGAATATGATTGGCTTAACATAAATGTGTCAAACCGCTTGTACCACTGCCTAGGAGACTGCTTAAGGCCATACAAAGACTTACGAAGTAAGCACACGTGATCTTCCTTACCAGAAATAGTAAATCCCTCAGGTTGACGCATATAAATCTGTTCTTCAAGCTCCCCATGCAAAAACGCCGTTTTGACATCAAGTTGCTCTAACTCGAGATCATAACATGCAACAATAGCAAGTAAAGTGCGAATGGAACTGTGTTTTACAACTGGTGAAAATACCTCATTGTAGTCAACACCTTCCTTTTGACTGAATCCTTTCGCCACTAGCCGAGCTTTGAACCGTGCCTCTTCAACCCCTGGAATACCTGGCTTGCGCTTGAAAATCCACTTGCACCCAACAATCCTCCTATTTTTAAGTGGTTCTGTCAATTCCCAAGTTTGGTTCTTTTGAAGAGACTCAATCTCCTCATTCATAGCAACACACCACTGAGCACTTTCTTTGCTCGAAACAGCTTCCGCATAGCTAGAAGGCTCATCATACTCCACTGTTTCAGCAATAGATAAAGCATAGGCCACCATCTCAGAATAAGCCGCATACCTTTCAGGAGGCCGAATTTCCCTCCTTGGTCTATCTTTAGCAATAGTGCGTGGTTGCTCTATCGGTACATCATCATCTGTGTCTGAACTCTTGAACTCCTCTTCAATTGGCTGATCACTGTTATTCTTTCCTGAGCCGGAAGATTCACTCACTAACTCCACCTGCTTTGGAACCCTTGGTTCCTCAACTGCTTCTTTAACCTGCTTAGACCCATTAACCATAAAGTTTTCATCAAAAGTAACATCTCTACTTATTAAAAACTTAGAGGTTTCCGAACACCATAATCTGTACCCTTTAACACCTGCCTGATAGCCCAAGAAAATACACTTCTTGGCACGTGGCTCCAACTTACCCTCATTCACATGAGCATAGGCTGGACACCCAAACACACGCAGTACGGAATAATCAGCCTTATGTCCCGACCATACCTCAAACGGAGTCTTACACTCAATAGCAGTTGACGGAGACCTGTTCACCAAATAACAAACTGTGGAAACGGCTTCAGCCCAAAAATCTTTGCCCAACCCGGCATTGGACAACATACATCGCGCCTTCTCCAAAAGAGTCATGTTCATTCGTTCAGCCACACAGTTCTGCTGAGGGGTTTTTCTCACTATGTGATGCCTAACAATGCCCTCATCACTGCAAAACTTTTCAAATTCGCTAAGACAAAACTCCATTCCATTGTCAGTTCTCAATCTCTTTATTTTCTTACCTGTCTGATTCTCTATCAAAGTTTTAAACCTTTTGAATGTACTAAAAGCCTCACTTTTATGTTTTAGCATAAACACCAAAACCTTACGAGAGAAATCATCAATAATACTCATAAAATATCGAAAACCACCTTTAGAAGTTACCTCAGCGGGACCCCAAAGATCCGAGTGAAAGTAATCCACCGTGCCTTTGGTTTGGTGAACAGCTGTGCTGAATTTGACCCTGCACTGCTTGCCGTCGACACAATGCTCGCAAAAATTCAGCTTCTCAGTTTTCTGCCCACAAAGTAGACCCTGATTGCTCAAAACTGTCATCCCCCTTTCGCTCATATGCCCAAGCTGCATATGCCACAACCGAGTCAAATCTGGACCCTGAACCTTTGAAGAAGCGACCGCTGCTGCAGAGCCTGTAACTGTACTGCCCATGAGTGAATAAAGGTTATTTCGCTTTTGACCCTTCATCAGCACCAACGCACCCCTTGAGACTTTCAAAACTCCACCTTCACCAGTGAAGGTACAACCGATAGAATCTAGAGCACCCAAAGAAATAAGGTTTTTCTTTAACTTCGGTACATGTCGAACCTCCGATAAAGTTCTCACAACACCATTGTGCATCTTGAGTTGGATCGTTCCATAACCAACAGTTTTACAGGCCATGTTGTTGCCCATCAAAACTGTGCCACCATTGACTGCCTCATAAGTGGTGAACCACTCCTTGTGCGGACATATGTGATATGAACACCCAGAATCCAAAATCCACTCTGTGTCACAACGAGAATCTCCCGCTGTTACTGCTAAAATAGTATCTAACTCATCCGAGCTTTCAGCAACTCCGGCAATATCCTTACCCCCCTTCTGGTTCTCCTTTTCTTTGAGTTTTAAACAATCCCTGGCCCAGTGCCCTGGTTTCTTGCAATAATTGCAATTGCCCTTTTTCTTGTTTTTCCCTGCTGATTTGGATCTCCCCTTATTACTCGTATCACCCTTTTCTGCCGTTCTTCCCCTAACAAACAGACCCTCCGCATGATCATCAACCTCTCCTGACACCTTTTTCCTCAACTCTTTCGAATGAAGACTGGCCTTAACATCCTCCATGGATATTGTGTCTTGCCCATACAATAAGGTTGTAACAAAGTGTTCATACGACGGTGGTAAAGAACATAACAAAATCAGGGCTTGGTCCTCCTCCTCGATTTTACAATCAATATTTTTCAGGTCCATTAAAATACGATTAAACTCGTCTAAATGATCTTTAACAGGAATACCTTCTCGCATTCGAAACGTATACAGACGTTGCTTTAGGTATAACCTGTTCGTCAATGACTTCGTTATATAGATGTCTTCCAATTTCAGCCAAATACCTGCTGCTGATTCTTCTTCTTCAACCTCGTGAAAAACATCGTCTGCTAGACTCAACTGAATAGAACTCAGCGCTTTAGCATCCATGTCTTCCCAAAGTTCGGAGCTGATGCCGGACTTTTCTTGCCCCTGCAAAGTCTTCTGTAATCCCTGTTGCGTTAACAAAGCCTTCATCTTAACCCTCCAAAGACTGAAGCTGCTGCTCTGTCCGTCGAACTTTGCAATCTCAAACTTAGCCGCCATAGCCACAAGCGGAAACTCAAAACCCTAAGGCTCTGATACCAGTTTGTTGTAACACACGTGCTATGAACGCGACTAAGTTTACAAAGAGATTAACAAACGCCAATCAACAAGCAATCACACGACACACAGATTTACGTGATTCCCTCAAGAATGAGGTACGTCCACGGGCGAGGAGAGAGAGAGAGAGTTCACTAATGGTGAAGAAGAGATACAAAGAGCCGGCTGTATCCGTAACTCTAGAGAGGCCACAATATGAAGTATTGACCAAAAGATTGATTCTCAAAAAAGGATACTCAATAGGTGTTCTTAGTTACCTATATATAGGTAAACCCTAAAGAGATATATTAGTAACGAATCCTAATCCAAATAGGAAACAGATCCAAAAGATATGCCTTCAAAATCGCATCTGCCAAATATTCCGCGCGTACATCATTCTACCGGTACTGAAACCTGCTGGAATATCAAGGCATTCTCAACAGAATCTATGATGTAATGATTTGGTTCTGATTTTAAAAATTAAGAAATATGGAGGTAAAATTTAAATAAATATTATTCAATTTTTCTTAAATAATTCAATCAGTTTGGCAAGAGATTTTCATCACACGTAAGCATATGTGAGGGCATGACCGACCTGAGAAAGGCGAATCCTATTACATCCAAACTGAGAAGGCCGGATCATTGACCAGCCGACCTAAGAAAGACGGTCTGGTAAGTTGCCGGCCTGAGAAAGGCGATATAACGTGTTACTGATCTGAGAGGGGCTATCTAGGATATCACTAGCCTAAGAAGGGTGGTGGGTAGTCTTGAATCAAAGATAAGAAAAAACTCCGAGTATGTCAGGATAAGATTTGAATCAAATATACATGAAAAGTTCAATGTCAATTTAACTTATACGAGGTATAAGAGATTGAATGAAAGTCTAATGATAGAAGATAATATCTTGGATAGTACCAAGTTAAATTTATTTCATTAGTGTCCAATCAGAAGACAGTCATACTCCAATTCGAATCGGGGGTCAGAGTTCAAAGAAAATTAGGAAGATTAAGTCACAGAGTTTATAAATAAAGATCCAAATTCATGAAGAAAGGTATGTGCGCACTAATTCGAGCACCAATAGAGAATATTAACTTGATTTACAGATATTTTTATGAGTATTGTTTGACTTAATCATTGAAGTGCTTTCCCGCCACAACGGCGATAGATTCTTTGACGGATAATTGTCATGCAGGTCACATGTCATTAGAAAGAGAGCATCATCTTGCTAGATAGTGGAATTCTGGTTTTCCTCCTTAATTGTGCAAATCAATCTACTTATAATTGGCGTTGTCTGTGGAAAAACTAACATCTTATGGCAAGAACAGTACCATTGAGAGACCAACCAAAGGGGAACACGAGGAAGGAGAGGTCAAAATCTCAACCCTCAATACCTCATAAACCAAGAAGTCGGAGAAAAGGCATTCCATGGATTCCTCCACTAGGACTTGCGGGGAGTCAACCTAGGGAACAGACAAAAAAAACACCCCAAGTGGACCTTCCTCCTTCACCACCACCACCAGTGCTTCCTTTGGCACCAAAGGGTGGGCAACAAGATCTACCCTGAGAAGGGAGAGGATTCCAAATTCATGACGGATCTCGCTCAAGAAGCCGAATGAAACAAAGGACAATGAGTGGAAAAAATTGCGAAGGATCCACCAAGAACTCGATAACATTAGGCTTTACTTGCGCCGAGCATAGAGGGACAACAAATCTCTCAGGCGGGAAATAGATCATTCTCGTTCTATTGGCACAGGATGAGCAACCACGAATGGAACAAGTCCACCACGATGATCAGCACAACCAGGGCCATAGAGAAAAAAATTGACCCTGAGAGCGGTCGCTGGCAAGAGGCGTCCCAAATATTCACCAAGAGGGTGAGGCTTCAACCGGGATATCCCAAGTTTGGCCAAACCTTCCTAATATGAGGGAATAGTTGAATCAGCAATCGGGATTGCATCGGCAAAGGAAAATGTGACTTAGAAGGAGTTACAACAACTAGTGATATCACTGCTTTCAACACTAATTGAAGGGGATGCATCACCTAGACAATTCACTCCTTTGAAATTTTAGATTTACAATGGCCGGACGAATCCAATAGCCCACATCAAAGGGTTCTTACAGGCCATGATAATCTATTTTGGCCAAGAGATCACTTGAGACGGTGACAGAATTACAATGACCACCTATCAGATGTAGGAGAGGTTGATTACTAGTGGGATATTGTCAAGACTACCCATAATATTGGAACATTAACTTGGACTCAGTTTAAGGAGTTGTTTTTGAGAAAGTATTTTCTTTGTTGGGACTTAGAAGAAAAAAAACTGCCTTCTTTTTCTAGTAATGTGCATGACATTATTTTTTTTTAATTGTAATACGATGATTTTTGGAAAATAAATTGCAATGGGTTCTGAAATTCATCGTGTAAAATTGTATTGGATATTTCATTCCTCTTCTCTTACAAATAAAAAAGTCTTACGTACCCCCGTACCCCCCCCCCCCCCCCCCCCCCCCCAAGTCATAAAGTAAGTACATACTCTCGAAAAGAACCACGTGCCCATCTATTAAGTGAGCATGTGCTGCTAGTATATGTATACCTATGTATATATGAGAAGAGCTATATCTATTTTAATAAATTATCTTTTTACTTGGTAAATTTTTTATCAAAATATGACCCAACAAAATCAATCATTAATTTCGGATCTCGCCAAATAAAATGATTTCTTGAAAGAGAAAAATAACTGCAGTTAACCCCACTTTATTAGTGTTAGTCTTCCACTTCGTGGCCTTTGATATTGACACACACACACATATATATATTATTGTTAGTTAGCATAAATGTGTGTAATAAAAATGCATTTTATATGGACAAAAAAACAATGAGGCCGACCATCCAATGAAGGGAATCACATCTCACCCAAAGCCCATATATGTAGTCCATAAGTGGGCCGGTGCAATTCCGGCCACGGGGTTTAGTTTTTGGTGTTGTTAGCCAATGCACAATCGACACGTTGACATTTTCCTTCTCCAAATCATGCTGCACGATCTTTAGTTGTTTGTTTTGGAAGGGTTTCTTTCAAGTTACGTCACACGCATTGGCTTCTAGAGAGAGAGAGAGAGAGAGAGAGAAGAGGGACATGAAGATCAATGGTGAGTATAATTACCACTTCCACTAAAACCTAACTCTGATCATATAAGAGAATTCAAGTTCTCTATAGTTTCTCCCTCTAAAATTGTGTTAATTTATTTATCATGAATTTTTTTTTTCTTTTTTTCTTTTTTCCATTTTAGAATAAATAAAATTGAAACGAGCTGCTTATAAAAAAAAATTTTTTTTTTCAGAATTCAAAATGAATAAACTTGATTTACTTAAAGGTGTAAGCTTCTACATCTGAATGAAACATAACCCTTGATTAGTTGAATTTGAATTCGAAGATATTTCGAAAACAGTTTTTTTTTTCGAACCGGAGCACTTCTCTTTTCAGGATTAACATTTATTTTTTCGGAAATCAGCATTTATTAATTTAAAGTTTTTCTCCGTTTGACAAAAAAAACCCACTTGGTTAAATCTGGCAACTTATCCATTTGCATAATCAAGAAGTAATTATGTGGAGATATGATTAGTTGTCACCAAATGCAGTTATTTGGTAAAGTCATTAATAAGTTCGATGTTGAAAAACCAATCATCGACTGTTACACCAGCCTAATCCACTGGCCTAAGGAGTTTGTGATTCTTTTTTTTTTTTTTTTCCATCAGTGAATTTTTTTTAAACGTATTAATTAGTTTTTATTTTTGGGTGTATTTAATGTACCTCTCTCTAAAAACTAAAAAACATTCACCAAAAACAAAAAGATATTCAAAAAAAGATATGGTGTATTTAGTCATTTTCTTTTACTTTTTTAATGTATCAGGTTAGATGTACCAAAAAGTACAAGAGAAAAAATAGTAAAATTCCGGGAAAAAAAGGAGACTAAAGATAATAAAATATGTAATCCCATATAACTATTTTATCTGAAAATTCATCACCAAAAACACAACCAAACACTGATTTCTTAAAAACTTTGGTAGGGTGTTTTCTTGACTTCTGCTTCATTGGTATCAAATTAGCGTATGACTCGTGGCTACGGTACGATACTACTAAGTTATTAGTATGTGTATTGTGTAATTTTTTTAAAATAAACCTCAACTATTAGATTAAAATAATCTTACCCGTTGTATATAATATAGATTGGTCCAAGTAACGCAATATTTTTCAAAAAAAAAAATACTATATTCATAGAAACTTATTATTAACGTAGAAAAATAAAGCATTCAACTAGATGGAGAGAGAAAAATGATGAACAATATTAATGTATATTTTTATTAATTTTCTATAAAAGTTGCAGGACCAATAAATGCTAGTTAAGATTCTCGTATAATATATATATATTTTTTTAGTAAATCTCAGCCATTAATTCAAATAATTTTGGCTGTGTTGTGAAAAAGTATTTAGACCGTTGTTTATTGTAATATAGATATCCAGCCGTAACATTTAAAACGTATAATAGACACAATTTCCAAACACAGCCTAAGGGCCCGGGGAATCATCATCAAGTATGAAAAGAGTTTGTGGAATGGGTGGTCCTTGGGAAGTTTAGCAGATAGGGTAAGGACCTATTGTTGCCCTTCTTTTGAAGCAACAAAACATTAGAGGTGTTCATATTTTTCATCCTCACAAAGTCAAATATTGTGGTGAAGTAATCCCATGCATTTGGACATATATATGAAGTCTTTGGTTCTCAATTATATATAGAATGTCAAAGATTGTGTGCTTATCAAACATCAACGTCTAAGTAATAAGACAAAAAAATTATTCTTCATATTCTCCATCAACTCCAATCACAAGATGAAGTGGCTTCTAGCAAGAGCGAGCCAAAAATAAAATTGTCAATTACCCTAACGACTATTGATATTTTGGAAGCTAAATCATATCATGATATGGAAGATTTTTGTTTCGTTATCCTGTTTTGTTATTTATGCATCGATCTCATTCAATCGCGGTTTGTATTTTTTTGTATTCAGAAAACTAAATTATTTTCCTTTTAACTAGATGGAATGATTGGGACAACTTATAACGAATATGGAATATTTTTGGGTATAAGTTAAGGGGTTCAAATTGACAAATTTATTTTAAATTCACAATAATAAGATTTTTGAAAAATGAGCGGAGTTGAGTGGACCCCATTTGCCTTCGCCGTTCATGGTTTATAGGTAGTCTAATTTTGTCAGTTTAAGGAATAAATTCTGCACTTAACCAAATATCTATATTTTAATAATTTTGCACCAAGCAGAACATGTCAATTTTTTCACAATTTTGCACCGATCAGAACATGTTATCACTATTGTGACAAAAAAAATGTTAGTAAATTTTTTTTTCTTTAGTTAATTTACTTTGTTATCTTAAAAATCTTCTTTCGCTCATGATCTTCAACATGTTTGAAGTTGAAAAATGATGGAGTGCTGCGTTCTTGCTTGTTGGTAATAACACAAAACAAACGGCTATAGCGACTTAAGATCAAGGATTTTGATAATTCTTCAATTTTCATCCTGACCGGTTGAAGGTTTGAAAAGATTGAACTAGCTGTCCTAACCGAATCACCATGAATTCAATAGAAAATGAAGCCAGATATATAAAACTAATATTTTTTACTGCACACCGTTCTGCCCCTCTCGAAGATAATTTTGGATGAGAAGTCAAGGGGAAAGACGGTACGTATGGATCATCAGCTGTGTGAAGTGCTCATTAGAGTTGCAGGAAACTTGTAAAAATGTGCAGTAGAAAATAGAGTAAAGATTGGGAAAGCAGTGCCTGATTGAAGGAGTTGGATCCATTTAATTTGCAAATTGATTGGACCTTATATTTAAATAGATTTGGGCCAGGGGGGTAACTGTTCACCACTATGAAATGGTTTAAAACATTCCCAAGGAAAATGCTCACAATGGGCCCTTAGTTCGATTCTTAAATTACTACTTACTTAAAAGACTTAATATTTTTTCTTTATTAGACGAGCTATCTGACTGATTTGAAAATACTATCAAGCTAATGTCGACTAGTTCTCGTGGTACTAATTCTACCGTTCACTTGTGTATGCCCTAAAGCCAGAGCTTTTAATTTGTATGGAGGTTTCAAACCTAAGAACCAAGAAAAAACATACGTTTTAAGTGTCAAATCTTGACCAGCAAACCAATCCCTTGAGGTTTTAAAGGACTTGATATAAGTTGTAAACATATTTGTTGTAGCTTTTTATCAGCTTAAACATAATTTTAAACTGTATAACTTATATAGAATAACTAAGGATAAATAATTTACAAAAATGTGAAAGTCTTCATAATTTGCAGATTCCATGGGGGCTGACTTGTGATTAAAATGTCAAAGATTGATTATGGAAGTCAATTGTCAACTAAGGAAGTGTTGCCAGTTGGCATGGAGCAATTAGGAAGTGCATTCTTAAAATAACATTTTTAAATTCCGTTATGCTAAAAAACGAGGAAAATATTGCCTCGGGTTCCAAAAGGTCTGTTCTCTAGGGTTCCTATTCTGCTGCTACATTTTATAAAGTTTGACCAATATAATTTACGTAGATTGCCTCCAGTTTTCAAATTAGTGGATAAATGGTAACTTCAAAAATCATTCCAAAAACATGGTAATCGTGACTTAAAAAGACTTCATAGCCCTTCACTATAATTTTTTGTTTTTGAATAATTATTCGCGTGTTCATCTCTCTTCTCATCGTTCCTCTCTTCTCACTCTTCGCCCACAAACCCATCTTACAAAAACTCATTTCCTCTATTGAATAGCTAATTAGAACTTCAATGTTTGCCTAACCTTCAAATGCGCTTGGAACTCTCTGAAACTGGGCCTCCTCGACAGCCTTCCAACGATGTCTACCACCGCAACCCAATACTCTGATCATCACCCACACCCCGTCCATCCACCCACCTTCTCATCACCACCATCGCCACCCAAAAATAATGTTGTCAGCGGATTGTTTGCTCTACCTGCTCTTTATGTTCCTTAACGCCAAGAAATCCTCCCTCGATCATATAGTCTTTGCTGCGAAAACTCTAGTTTCTATCCAAACAATCCCTAACTAATCTCAAATTAAAACAATTTTGAAGCCCAAACTCAATTTTGGGTATACTATTGCGTATATTGTTATGATTGTGATTGTAATTGGAGTAATTGCTATTCAATCAAACATAAGGATTGAAACCCTTGTTTGTTGAAATCAAATTGATGATTGTTATCGAGATGGTTTAATAGGAAAAATTGAAGATGTATAATGAGAAATGGTAGAATTGGGTTGTGAGTCGAACATGTATAGTTATAGTATTTTGATTACAGCTTATTGAGAGAGAAGAAAACATTCAAATGTGAAATTTGGTGTTCTGCAGTTCATTCAACAAAACGACGTCGTTTGTGGTATGTGAGGGCAAAGTGGTTCAATTTATATATGGTTACCATGTTTAGGAATAATTATTATAGTTACAATATTTTTGGCACATTCAAAATGGGAGCTCTGATACCATTCTATAACGCCCCAATTTCTCTAAAACGTTAAATGAAATATTTAACAAAACTCACGATCAAACTTTTATTTCATAATTGGGAAAATATGGATTTGAATTACAAGCTATTAAAAATAATGGAATACGTTCTGAAAATAGGATTATATAGCATTAATATCTAGGCTAAGTGAATCATGGTGCTATCGGATCTTCTTCCAGATTGACAATGCCGACAGCTAGAAGCTCGGGTTCTTCTATTCCATCTTCAGTACTTTGTATGAAATGTCAAGGACAGAGAAATTGTACCATATGAGCGATTGACGCTTAGCAAGTGAAAACATACACGTAATCCAATTTATGCTACAAAATGCATGATGCATGAACAGGTCAAAAGCAATGATATAGCAATAAGCAGAAGCAATAATGATAATAAATGATCAGAGTATGAAATGCCCAAAATAGGTCAACGACAACTTTCTAGACTCAAACTAGATCTCGACATGTGTCTAACTAAGACTTATATGTGTCCAAAGTCCATTTTCAAATTCAAGTTCGGGACAACATAAGTGTTGCCCTTGAGTTAAAATCATTTCCAAATCCATGTCATAATGTTTCCGCGATATGGTCCCAACCCCTAAGCTAAACATCGTATCTGATGCATACGTACCCAAAACATTCACTCCTGTATCTCATGTTCTAAACCATTATGCTCCTAGACGTTATGTCTCTCCTGTGCCGTGCCTTGATATAAAAATATTAACTCCGTCATCAACTATGACTTTATTTTCGGATCGGAAGACACGACACGGCTAAAGGACATAACTGGCTTATGACATAACTTGGCTTAATAAACATGAGACGTGACTGATTCAGCTCCAAGATGTAGCCTAGTGGTACCAGACATAGTCCAGGTAAATTTGTATATCGGCTAAAGACGTCCTAACACAATCTCCCTATGGAGTAATCTCATATTTCATAAGACACTACTGAAAATTACACATTCTGTGACTATTTTCCGTGACCAAACGCGTTTTGGTTTTCGTGACCAAGAGCATTTTTATTTTTGTCGAATTCTAGTTATGTTTTGAATAAATTATAGGATTTTGAACTTTGTCGAATTATGGTTCTATAACTTTGAAAGATGGTTTATGTGTTCTATAACTTTCGATTCTGATTGTGTAACTTCGAATGATGGTTTTGTACACTAGATTGTGGAATAGCTTTTATAGCAGAAAACGGCTTTCAGTGACCAAATCTTAGGCGATCACTTAGTTGGTCACTATAGGATATTATCAATGATCAAAGTTTAGTCATGAAAAAATAATTTGGCTAAAATATTTGGTCATTAAAAGATGCAAAAACAATGACTATTTTTTATTAATGAAGACATAGTATTTAGTGACCAAACTTTTTTCGTGATTAATTTAGTTGGTCACTATAGGATACCAACAGTGACCAAAACACTTGGTCATTAAAAGATGCAAAAATAGTGATCATTATTTTGGTCACTGAAAAATAATTTTTAGTGACCCCACTTAGTTGGTCACTATAGGGTACCAACAGTGACTATTGTTTGGTCCCTAAAAAAACATTTAGTGACCACCAAGTATAAATGATGAACCAATTTGGTTACTGAAAAGAACATTTAGTGACCATGTTTTAGTCACTAAATAATATGCTCTTGTAACCAAATAATTTTTGGTCACAAATACCAGGGTTAAGAGGCCAAAATATATTTGGTCACAGTAGACTTTTGGTGACTAAATACGGTCTTTTAGTGACCAATTTTTTATCACAAAAAGTATCTTTTCCTGTAGTGACACATCTCAGTGTTTTTCTCTAAATCTCGTTTATCATAAAAAAAAACATGTGAGTGATCATCTCAGTGTGGTTTCTCAGCCAACTGGTCATCTCAATGTGGTCTACTCAGCCAATGGTCATCTTAGTGTGGTTTCTTAGCCAACTAGTCATCTCGGCATGGTTTCTCAGCTTACTAGTCATCTCAGTGTGGTTTCTCAGCCTACTGTTCATTTTAGTGTGATTTGCTCAGCCTACAGGTCACCTTCCCACAAAAACTCAAAACTAGATTTGTTTGATTTGAGCTTCATGCTCTAAGATGGATCAATAACACAATTTAAATTTAGGGAAAGGTTCGTTTACCTTGAATAGGTGGAATGAAACTTCAAATATGAATGAATTTGACTTGGAGTGGAGTGATTGGACTTCAAATTGGGTTTCTACTCTTCTTTCTCTCTCGAACAATGATTTCACATTTCTAACTCAAAAAGTGAACACTAACTCACCAAAGGGCTCTCAATTTCGTTGATGATCAAGGGAAGAGAAGAGCAATGGGTTTATATAAGGAGAAATAAGAGTGTTTTCCAAGAAAACATGTTGAGACAGGGGCCTAGGGAGCAACCATGACAACATAAAATTTGAAGAAAATGGGAGTTTTGGAGTGAGGACCAAGGTGAAGGTTCCTATTGGGGAAGGGAAAGATAACCCATGTGACATATGAAATTAGAAGATATACCGAGATCCTTAACGTGGATTTTAAGAGATTTGTTGCAAAAGGAGGAGTAAGCGTCAAGGGGAGAACCACCATTGGGGAGGGGAAGCTCCTAATGCCATCAGCCATGTGATCAGGGAAGTATATGTTGGATATGGCTGCAGATTTACGGACGTGCTATTGTGGAAGAAGGCATGAGATGTAATGATAATTTGAGAAAAATAATTTGATGTGGTTGTCTCCTGTAACAAAAAAAGATTGGGCCAACTCAAGGCTTACGGGCTTGGGCTGTTAGAGGAAATGGATCTAATGGGTTAGGATCAAATAAAATGGACCATGGGTTTGGGTCTAAGTTAGATAAGTCCAGGTCCAATAAAACTTATTTGGATCATAAACCCATGCAATAAAATGATGAACTAGAAATGATAAAATTGAAACAATAATATCTTAAAATAGAATTAAATTATAAAATTTTCTTTTTATTGAATTCAAGAAAAATTCGAGTCCTTACAAGATGTAGAGTGAGGAGGAAGAAGTAGCGATGAAAATCTGAGAATTGAGGTTGAGTGTAAAGAATTGATCAGCAGAGGTTGCCATTGGAGAGGGGCAAGGATAGCTGCACAGTAGGGGGACAAGAAAGAAGAAGAACCACATCCATTGGATTATGGAACAGTTACTTAGATGGTTTTGGGGCCAAACCATATGAATGAGTGGTTTGGAACATGGCAATAGATTTTTGGCGTGGGGAGAAATCTCAGCAAGTGAGAGTGATGAGGAGTAACGGAATGAATAAACCGGTGTGGTTGAACCCATGTGTATTGGGCCAAGTTAAATAGGCTTGGGTACAATATATGTGAGACCAAAAGGCTTGATCTAGGGTTGGACCTTCCAAAGGAAATATTTGGGCTGGACTATACAAGGAAAAATGGGTTGCATTTGGGCGAAACAAAATGAGATGGGATGTTGGGGCTTTGGATGAGTTGGGTTAAGTTAGGATATAGGGAAGTCCATGATAACGTGATGTAATTCATGCCACATAGGATGCTATGCAAATGTATAGTGGATGCCCTGTACAAATGTTTGTCGTGTGATATATGAATTTAATATGCGTAATCAAAATAAATATTTTGAAATTTGATAAGTGCTAAAAAAATTAAAAAATTTAAATATGAAAAATTCTTTATTAATAATTTTTAAGTATAAAAATATTTTATTTATTGAATTAAGATATGGGTCCTTGCATAAGAATTCCAAAAACTAATCAACAAAAAAATGATGTTATAATTTCACATAAATGAAGATAAAAAACGATTACGGATATAAACAAATGGAGTACAAAATCCACACTATCATAATAATGGAATGGAAAAAGAATAATAACAGAATAATCACACAAAACACAAGAATATACTTTTTTTTTAATTTCAAAGCTTATTTAGATGGGCAGAGAAAGGGGGGTGAATAATAAACTATTATAAGAAAATGGAAATAGTTACTCGATTTCTATCTAGTTACACTAACATTGTAATTTTAATTTGCGTTGAAAGAAATTTTTATATTTTACAACGAGTTGGGTTAAATTGTTGTTATCATACCAAAACTCTTACATGGTAAACTGGGTGGCAAGATGCTCACATCTAGTAGATAGGTCAAACCTAAGAAACCTCGTAATAATTTGTCGACTAATCATGTAGAGCGACGATTATGGAACATGATATGAGCATAAAAAAAAAAAAAGACGAGTTAGAGACACTCCCAGTCCCGAAAGAGCATCTATTTTACACTAGTTTATATTTTGTATGTAAAAATGCTGGCTATTCTTATGAATACCAATATCATTTGCATTATCCCAAACCAGTAAAATTGAATTTACTATGATACTGTGCAGGTGAGAGGCTACAAGCAAAGTGATTTTGTTATACGAATGCCAGGACACATACATTATAGTTAGACTTCGTATATATTCTTCCATGTATTATAGGCAACTTAATTCTATACCTCATTTGTACATCAACCTATTCACAAACACTTTATTCTTTTCTTTCCCACTTCCAAATACTCCTACTTCCCCCCACCCCCTTTCTATTAGATCATATAAAAACCCCTCAACACTGGGGCTCTGTTCATCGTTCTTATCAACTTCCCACCTCCCTAAAACAATAAAAGAATGCACTCGCAAGACCAATTACCGGTTTCTACCAACCGCGAGGACCGCCAATTCAGACGGCACCACACGGGTCATTATTACATGCACCACGTACAAGAAAGTCCCACAACTAGGGTCTCCAAACTAATATGTGGAACTTTTCTTACTATCTTTTTAATTGCGGGTATTATTATATTTATTTTATGGCTCAGTTTACGTCCACACAGGCTTAGGTTTCACATTCATGACTTTTCAATAACGGGTTTGGCCCAACCGAAGGGATTCGAAAATGCCCAAGTGATTTTCAATGTAACGGATCGTAACCCAAACCAACATATTGGGATTTACTATGATGCAATGCAGGTGACTTTGTTCTATAAGGATCAAAACATTGGCAGGACCTCCCTATTGTTTCCATTTTATCAAGAGTCAAAAAATACTACGGTGCTTTATGGTGTATTGAGCGGAGCCACGTTGACGGTGAATAACCAGCATTGGACAGAGTTCCAGGATAATTGTGCGCATGGCGTGGTTGTTTTCCGTCTTCAATTAACTTCAACCATCCGATTTAAGGTGTCCACGTGGGACAGCAAGCACCACAAGATGCATGCCAACTGTGATGTTGGGGTGGGCCGGGATGGTTTAATTTTGGCAAGTTATAGAGACAAGAGATGTCCAGTTTATTTTACGTGATGATTCTTTGACGCTGCGTGTACTGTAGGAAATAATGTCACTAATTTCGATCGTGTAAACTTGTTTTTAATTGCTCATATTTACTTGAAAAAAATTACTGGGAATATAAATTTAGGTCATTAATTAATTGTCAAAATAGACAACCAATAATTTCGATTTTCATTAATTGTTTTCCCCACATGATTTTCTGAAAGGATTAATTTGACTTGTCTCTGCAACCTGAAAATAAGGACTTGTCAGGCTGCAATTACTTATTTTCTTATTTTGTTTATGTGCCTATTTTGTATTTGAATTAAGACACATAAATAATAAAAAATTCATGAAGAAAATAAACAATTAAATGAATAAGCAAGGATTGTAGCAAACAAGGAATAAAACTTAAAGGAAGTTGAAGGAATCGCCTTCTCTTATTTTAATTCTTACTTTTCTTTAATAACTCAGACAATTAAGATTAGCTTAATTATGTATACTTCCATTAGTTTATGAGAATCTAATTCCACCATCTACTTGTGGGAGTTCAATTAAAAACAAAGAAAAATTTGTATTGTCGATGAATCAAGTCCACCGTCCATCTACTAGTAGATCTAATTAAAAACAGGGTAAAGTTCTGTATGAATTGATCCTATAATTAAAAATGAATTATGAAAAGTCACAAGTGATGAAGTGTTGATTGATTTACCATTATTTAATTTTATTCTGATTAATTCGTGATTTAATCCATGTTAATACACAAATAAAGAATGCAATGCAGCATAACACACAGATATACATAAAAAATTTCAAGACAAAAAACAATCATGGGAGCAAAGAAAGTACAATAACTCGAGCGCAGAACAATAGAGCTTCTCACAGTTAAACCTAAACTTCTCTATGTTGATTCAGGACTTCTTTGTCGACTCCTCGTAAACTGCTTTGATAGACACTTTTTCAAAATTCAACTCCTCGAACCCAAAGATATGTTGCAAGACTCTTCCTTAGATTTTTCTCCAAGTTTGCTTATGAACTCCTTCCGAAAGCCTCACAAGATTTTATCAATATTATTGAATCTTGAGGGATGCTTAATCAATAGATTGATTCAACGGATCACAAGAACCTTCAAGAAACCACTCACACTAAATATTTTAATTTCTCTCAGAATTTTCTCTCTAGAAATGATTGTGGGTGAAATAATAAAACACTGAATGCATAGGATGATTTTATAGATCTTTTGAATTCCGCAGCTTGCTTCAAGCGACAAAAACAAGGATCTGAAATTCTGAAGGCGAGGAGCTCGCTCAATCGACCTAGTCAATTTTTTCAGATCGCGAATTTTTGTCTTGATTCCAATGGCGACGCTTCCAAACCAGCTCCAAAAATCCCGAAAGCCTAATCAAACACAAATTCAACTTTCCAAACAAGTCTAAACCCAATCAATCAAAAACAGAAAACGAAATTCTACTTTATTACAATTTGATTTAAAATTTAATTTCAACGAAATTTATTGATAACCAAATTTTAGAATTAACAGATAATAATTGCAAATTTTAAACCTGAAATCTTATAAAGAAAGAAACACTTAAAAGTTTCAAAACCTAACCAACAGACTAACCCTTCATTATTTTAGTTATTACTTTTCCTTTCGGTTTTCTTAAAAATGCCTTTTGACTTTCCCAGGCTGTGTGCCTAATCAAAAAGCATTGCTAAAAATGTCTCAATTCAACAAAAACTACGTAGAATTCCATCGCATAGTGTTCCCTTTTTTGCTCCACTTTTTCACTTTAGATTTGTATATGGAAATAATAATAAATAGGATATAATATAAAGCGACAATGAAGCAAACCAAAAGTAAAATTTGTCTCATGCTTTGTTGTGCTGAGAAAACTGGTCATAAATTTGTCCAAAATTATTTTGTTTTTTAAAATAAAATACCAATGTATATGGCAATAACTTCGATTCCATTATATTCTCTCTCTCTCTCTCTCTCTCTCTCTCTCTCCCTGTTGAAAAATTCATAATTCAACAGTTATATTGTATTATTATATATAAGACGTGAAGTCCTTTTGTATATTCTTAGAGGAAAAAAACAAGAATATATAAATCCAATAAAAGGTGAGCGAATCCCATTCCTTAAAACAGGAGAGGGGAAAAAAAAAACTCTTTTGGGACACACCAAAAGGCACACACTTTGCAGCTTCTTCCTCTTTCCTATATACACACCTCTTTCTTCACGGCCTCCTATATCATACTCTCTTAAAACTTCATT
Organism: Arctostaphylos glauca; assembly: GCA_019985065.2. Taxonomy (NCBI): domain Eukaryota; kingdom Viridiplantae; phylum Streptophyta; class Magnoliopsida; order Ericales; family Ericaceae; genus Arctostaphylos; species Arctostaphylos glauca. Next base: position 17,435,318 of record JAHSPW020000001.1, on the reverse strand, counting down.
CCCCTCCTCCACCACCTTCTTAACACTTCATTTCAGCCCACAAAAAAAAAACAAGAAATGATTCACAGAAACACCTCAAAAACACCTACTGCAGTCTACTGGTGGTTTCTTCAAGTTGTTCTAGTCTTGGCTTTGGCCTCAGTTGTAGTATGGCAAAGCCTAATCCCCAAGCCCCCCTCATTCACCATTTCAGATTTCCACATTCCTGCAGCCTCAAACACAACCAATTCTACGGTTTCTCATCGTGGTGAAGTCATCACAAACGCTTCCCTCATCTTTGCTCTCGAAATCTCAAACCCTAACAAAGGTATGGGAATCCACTACAATCACATTTACATCACAGTGTATGGAAGCAGTTCTACTATTGGTACAAAGCACATCATTCCAGGATTCTATCAATCCCGCAAGAAGAGACTTTGTTGCAGTGTGTTGATCACCGCTGGGAAAAAGTTTTGGAGAGGAACTACAAACAATGGAAACGTGGAATTCAGGGTGTGTTTGGAGACTGGAGTGAGATACCAGATTCTCAGATGGAAAACGAAGAAGCGGCGCATGGATTTTGAAGGATTTGTGAGAACCGATCCACAGGGGATGATGATAGATGGGGGAAAGAATATAAAGCTACATTCACTAAGAAGCTGATAGATAGTGGAAATTAAGGTTTGTTTTGTTTGGCTCGAGCATAATGGATTGCCCGAATTTTGATTTTGTTAAGGAGCCAAAAATTGTACGCTTCTTCTAGGTTTGCAACATGAATACAAGAGTTTTGATATTGATCAATGTAGGGAGTTTAGCGACCATTTTCTAAAAGAACTATATAAGGTGGAATTGGAGAGGCTGCTGGGCATTGTGCGCAGCAGCATCCCCTGGTTCTCCGAGAGTTGCAAATAATAGTCCAGAAAAAAAAAGGTAAAAAAAAAGAGACCTTTGCACGTCTATCTAACATGATGCTATCATCTTCGAGTTAGATCTTGATTGCTTTTCGTCATTGCAACCTTCTCGAATGTATCTTAGATAATATGTGGATTACAATTAGTGAAGAGATTCGTCTAAAAAGGGGTAGCTTGACACATAATTCTCCGACTTCATTAATTCTTCACAACTCATGATTCATACAAAGTCTTAAAGTGAACTCTTTACAGTTAAATAAGAAACTGTCTTGTGAAATCACCAACTAACTAAGTCAAATCAAACCGAGTCTTGAATCCCAACTAATCATAGTCGACTATCCATTGAGCTCTAACGAGTTTATCATGTTCTTCATGTTTATTACCTTAACATACTCCAACTTCATTAATCCCTAAACGACTCATGAATCAAACAAATTCTTAAACTGAACTCTTTACAAATAAATGGGAGATTCGTCCTATCACATGCCACCTAACTAAATCAAACCAAAACCACGCTTTCAATCCCAATCAATTAGTAGACTGTCTATCCATTGTTTCATATGGAGTACTGTTTTCCATTATTTTTTATTGTTTCATCTAAAATCAATTTTAGTCTACTCATTCCCTTAGTGCTACCATCTACCTTATCCGTATTACTCAAACTATGGATTGCTAAAAATATTCCAACAAAAACGAACTTAAAACCATTAGGAGAAAAAGAGGAGTTTGCCAGTGTTGTGTAGCAAAACGACATCATTTTGGTACAAAAAACCACTGCACGAATGCTGCCCAAACTGTCCAAACAGTATATTATGCGCTAAAATAACATCATTTTGACACAATATGCACTGTTGTGTGCACAACAAGACCCCAAGTCCTCAAGCGTAACACCAAAAATGAATAAGCAGCCAAGAAGAAAAGCATAATCTTTCTTGTGTCCTTTACTTTAATCACTTGACATGGAACCCATTTACGCGGTGGTGCGATACCAACCTTCAACTGTAAGTTTCAATCTGTTTCCCACATATTCTTGTTTAGTATCCGCCTTTATTTTATACTGAGACAAAACCACAATGCTTGAAATCCTCCCCCCATTACAATCAATCCCTTGATCATAAAACAAACCCAATCAATCCAACAAATATGTGTGGTAAGAAAAGTTTCACCTTATGGATCCTCCAAATACTGGGGCTGTTGGGTCTGCTCGTCTTCTTCCTATGGCTAAGCCTCCGCCCGAAGAAACCCACATACACAATTACGGAATTCTCAACCTCGACTTCTCTGGTGAATCAAGGTGGCAATAATGGCACCGTGTCATTTGAACTCGAGATTCAAAACCCTAACAAAGACTCTAGTATTTACTATGATGACACCCTTTTGACATTCTTTTACGGGGAGGATACTCTAGGGGAAAACCATACCTTCTTTCCACCAAAAAAGGGGCAGGACAAGCCAAATATTCAATCATGTTAACCCAGAACCACGGGTGTGGAAGAAGCTTGCAGGTGCAATATCAAATGCAACAGCAGAATTGAAGGTGGCTGTGGTAACGAAAATAAGGTATCGGATGTGGGGTCGAACAAGTAAGCATCATGGGATTGACTTGCGAGGTACACTGTGGATTGGTTCAAATGGGCAGATTTCTGGTAAGAAGAAGAAGATTAGGTTACATACCAATTCCAAGAAATGGAAAAAGGTCAGTCACACACTCACCTGACAAATGCTACAAGAGAAAAGATACTTAACCGTAGTCATACATCTCTTCTCTGTAATATTCAAATCCCGGTAAATATCAAGTAGAAGATGTTGGATATATGCAATTTTATCCACACAGCCAGCGTAGATGTTCACGTTAAAAGAAGTTCAGACCAAAAAGTTTTGTATTATGTTACGAATATTTTTCCAATTTCTGGCATCCGCAACAGTTACATCTAAACATTCCATTGATCTGCTAGGATTTTGAGCCTGATTACAAACCCTTTGAACTTGTCAAGAATCTCTACTCTGAACCCACAAAGTAAAGAAACTAAAGTGTTTGAAAAACATAATATGGCAAAAGATAACCAAACGAAAGAGAAAGAAAGTGAGCAAAGTGGAGGGTAAGAGAGAAGATATCAGACACAGCGAATAAGCACAGAGGCAGGTACACAGTTAGTTAGTTACTAAAAGATGTAGAAGAATGAAAAGATACGAATTTAAATTGGACTCCTAGACCAGCTATGAGGAAGACTTCATATTTGATATAAAGTCTCCTCTTATATATTGATCCTACCAACTAGAGAAGTGGACCATTTTCAGGGTTCTCTTGCAACAATTTAAATATATACACAAAACATACAAGACAATTGGATTGCAAATCAAACATCCCTCCATAAGTTTTAAGCATGGTACAAATCCAACTGTATTAAAGAAAAAGAAAGAAGAATCTCACTCATGCTCAATGAATCAATATTCGAAATACTCCAGAAAATCTATGCATGTTTGAAGTGCCTAATGGGTGCACAATTTCTCCTACCAACCTTTTTCAGCAATGTTCAGTTGGTGATTGAGCAGACCGTTTACCTCACAACACTACATATAAAGCATCAACACACCATACAAGGTAAACCCTTGACTTCAACTCACTGAAATTTCGCAGTAATTTATCTACTTTAGTGTCCTGCGGAGGGCGGCAACTTGCCTACGCCATTCATGAAATGGAACCTACAGACAAGAACAATTAGACAAATACAACCAACAACATGATAGTTAGGCACAAGGATCGCCCAACAGCTCCTGTTTCAGAATCTGTTTATAAGAAAACTTGTTTGATTGAGGATTTTGAGACTTGTATAAAAGAAAGTTGGAAAAGAACCCACTTTCAAGACAGTTCCAAAAAAGTATCCGAACTCTTAAAAAAACATATTCTCACGCATATAGTCGATAAAAAGATGATGAGTGTTAGTGTTTCAAGAAAAGCTTTTGAAAAGTTTCTGAAACATAAAACAAATAGGTTTTGGTTTGGGAGAAGTATGTTTCTCCTGAGACATCTTTTAGGATAAGTAAAACCCATGAAAACATACTTGCATGTGACATTATATGTCCGAATACATATACTTACAGCAGGAAAGCCACCATAATCTCCGGGCACAATGATGTCCTTGGTGACACAGCTATTAGCTGCTAGCCGTACCTGAAGGCCAAAAATGTAGTCAACTACTTTGGTACAACATCATTTAAGTTGTTATAATCAACTTTCTATTCATGAGTGATTCATTCATGATTCTCAATCAGTATTCTCAACAAAGTTATAAAATACATAGCTCAGATATATAAAGTATAGGCCAACAGAAGATAAATGCTCTAGGGGTATATGGGACCCCAAAAAAGTGTCTCAAAACAATGTTATCAGGATGTTCTATCTGACTTCTCAAACAAGAAATGTAACAGAAAATGCAATAGCGGCCTTTAATTTGGAAGAGAATAGGAAAGAAATAATAACTCAAAAGATACAAACATTTTCACTTGTCACAGATTGACAATCAACAATACTTCCATGGTGTTTTATACTGTTGTCCTACAAATTCAGTATTTCAATACAACTCAACCCATATTTTCTTGAGGCCATCATGAAGGAAACATCTTCTATATGTTTCACTTTGGAGGTCTGTATTACCTTCCTTTTTTTAAACATCATGGGGCATGAAGTACAAAAGAAAAACTTATATCAAGTAAACAAAATTTAACTTCTCAATTCATTTCCTCTTTTTTTAAAGTTTACTTTCACTATGTATAACCCCCACCCACAAATACATGATCCAAGGTCCAAAGTCCAAGCACAGGTTAACCTGACACTTTACAGGAAAATGGGAAGCTGTTTCCTCCCATTTAACCATTTCCATAAAGCAATATTCCAAAGTAAAGTTAAACGTGATCACGGTTACAAATGAATAAGCAACCGAGAAGGAAAGCATAATCTTTTAAGGCATTTTATACTTTCAGCAGGAAAATGAATCTATTGTGTGGTCGTCCCAACCTTCAACTGTAAGTTTTCAATTTGTTTCTCACATACTCTTGTTTATCATCCAACCATATTTTTTGGAGATGACTCATGAATGCCTAAAAGCCCCACTTCAGCCACTCCCAGGAAATATGTGCCAGACCAAAAGCTTCACCCTACGGCTGGTCCAAATTATGGTGTTCTTGGGCCTCCTTGTCTTCTTCCTATGGCTAAGTCTACACCCCAAACGACCCATGTACACAATAGTCCGGCTCTCTGTCCCAATTACTTACGAAAGAAATGCAACTTGTCCGGTGAATCAAGGTGGCAGCAAGAACGGAACCATCTCTTTTGAACTTGACATTCAAAACCCAAACCCAGACTCCCTTGTTTACTATGGCGACACATTGTTGACATTCTACTACGGTAAAGACACTGTTGGCCAGAAAATCATACCTTCTTTCTACCAGAGAAGGGCACGGACAAGCCAAATATCAGACCACGTGAATGCCGAAGCACGGGTGCATAAGAAACTAGTTGGTGCAATATCAAATTCAAATGCAGAACTGATGGTGGCTGTGGTAACCAGAATTCGATATCGAATGTGGGGTCACCTGAGTGGGCATGAAGGAATGAACTTGCAAGGTAAGATACCAATTGGACCAGATGGGAAGATTTCAGGTGAGAAGAAGAAGATTAGGTTACATCAGACTTCCAAGAAAAGGAGAGTGTAAGGTCACATGATAGTTATGACTACAGCAAAGCAAAGATATTTGACTGTGGTCACATATACACATGTATCTATTATGTAATGTTGGAATTCCTGCAAATATCATAGCAGGACATATGTAGAATGTGCAGAGGTAATGAAGCCATCCGTCACGCCATATCATAGTAGGACATATCTAGAATTTGTAGAGCTAATGAAGCCATCAGTCCTGCCTTCATGATCATGAACAACTTTAGGTTGGACAGCTAGACAAATACTATGAATCATGGCAGCACATGAATCATCAGGATAAGTTTTTAAGCATGTAGCTGACAAAAAACTTTGGAAGTGGAAAAGTGCAGAATAAAAGTTGTATTCGATCATTAATTTTCTGAATTTAACATCCACTACAGTTACATCACAATATTGCCGTGTTTTATACTGCTGTCCTTTGAAATTATGTATTTCAAACAATCAAAATTTGCTTAAGGCCAAGTGTTCTTTTTTTTTTTTTGGGCCCAAATGGAGGGTATTTGTGGAGAAAGGTCCACATGAGGCATACACAACATGAGGAACCCTCATTCAGTGATGCTCATGACCTACACCATCTGTCTTCACAGGAATTAGTACAATTTACAAGAATTTCATCAAGTTGCAATAACGACATAAAGGAAAAATTAGTCTGAAGAGTTCGTATTAAATTTTATTAAGTACCTTTGACACAATGGAGACATGATCACGAACAGCTACCCGTCCACCTAAAGTTACATAGTCACCAATGCTAAATGACAGAAACACCAAATTGTGATTCTTAGGAACTTCGAAACTGACCAAGTATAAAAACTGGAAAATAAAGCAGCAAAATGGAAACATGACTTAGAAAGTAGAAACATACTATAGTTAAGATACGGAAGTTACATACGTCACTGAACCAGCAATTCCAACTTGTCCACAAAGCATGGAATATTTCCCAATAATTACATTGTGGCCTATCTGCAAAGGGTATTTAGACTGGCAGTTTTAAATCCAAGAACAAGAAAAATCGAAATGCAGGGAAATCAATCCACACCTGAACCAAATTATCTATCTTTGCATGATCCCCTATTGCCGTGTCTCTCCAGCTGCATAAACAAAACGTTGCAATTACTTGTAGTGCATCCTACTATCTTAATATGAATATTTGTGGCAACAACACAAGATATAATTTAAGTTGACATAAATCTCACCTGCCCCTGTCAATGCATGTATTTGCACCTATCTCAACATGGTGCCCTATCAGTACTTTCAAGATCTAAATATGGGACCAGGAAAAATGTGTAAACTGAAGCAGATATAAGATGCGCAAAATTGGCAATTATCAAATGAATAGGAGTAAAAGGATAGCAAACATAATATTCAATGACTAACAACTGCTTATTTTTCGCTCAATAAAGTGCAGATAATTCACTACCAAACAAATTTCTAGGGTAAGTATTCCATCTATATGATAATCAAAAAAAGTATTCCATCTATATCATGGGGCTAATAACACCTTGATAGTTTTGATCCTGTGATATGAACATCAAAACATCATAGTCGAAATTCAAAAACTCTAGATACAAGAAAATGGCTGTAGTTGTGCTTGCTTGCCAATAAGTTGTAATAAATATCTGTTTATTATGTTAGCATCAATTAAATGTATACATCAAGCTAATCAAGTAAAACCTCCTCATCAGTTATTACAGAATTGTCTTACAAATCCTTTCACACAAAAGGGACCTCTCTATGATGCCTGTACTGACATCCTGTTGGCATAGGGTCCCACGGAGCTTTATGGTTATTAACTATTTTCTAACTATTGGCAACTGAGCTTGCTTTTCTTCTTTCAGTTATGTAAGTACGTTGAGTACAAGTAACCTAGCCAGCCACTTTCAAGAATGACTTCTGGTAGAATTAAAATAGTAGCATGACCTTCAGAAGGGCCTTTAGTTATGGCTCTTAAGAAGTAACATACATAACAGTGAACCATTAAATATATGTGTGAATAGTCAATATTAGATGATAGCTTGTTTCATAAGAAGTTCTTAAAATTTGGATCCAAAAAATAAAGGTGTTAACTGCTAAAGAATTACAATTTACAATTAACGGCAGTAACTTTGAAATAGAATATTTTTAAACATACTGACTTGAGGTTTCTTCACCATGCCCCCACGCTCATCTACGAAAAAACCAAAACCTGCAAGGAAACAACATGAATCCTAGATATATTACAATAATGAATTCTTGCATAATCTTATTAGCAACAGCATCACAGACAAAGCAGATCCATACAAAACTACAGCACACAAAACTTGGTTTCATAGGGATCTCTTAGGCTTCTTTAAGCTATAATATTGTTGCAGAGATACCCCTGGAGAGTATGCTGCTTCGTTCAACTTTCATCAAGTAGAGGTATCAAAGTTTCGTATACACTAGACATACCATCTTGGCCAATGCACACTCCATTGTGGATAACACAACAATCACCTAAGGCACAATTACTGAGTGCGACATTATACCTGTAGAAAATGTAGTAGATCAATCAAGATTAACTAACTAATAAACATGAGACAAGAAAATTGTTATAAAGAGCATAAAATGCCCCGATAAGAACATGTTTAACTACATATATCTGGATGCATGTCCAACTTCAGCTCCAACCTTGAAAAACATGGTTAGGCTTAAGATTGATGAATATTCGAATCAAGCACCGAAACATGATTGCATATGCCTAACAAGAATCCAAAAGGCTACAAAGAATAGCCTCTCTGCAGTAGCCACCGTAACTCCATAAGAATCATAGTTGCATCTGACGCCATTTATAATGAAGAAAATGAAAGAGCAAATAGGAAAAATGAATTCAGATACACAAGTAGAGAATACCCTAGTTTCGTTGATTGACCAATTGTAACAGAAGGTCCAACAATAGTCCCTGAACAAATATGACCTTTCGCACCGATGACAGCTTTGGGATGAACAACAGCACCAATTTCTATAATTGTTGTTGCAGCAATGCATGCCGACTCGTGGAAAACGCCACCACCATTATGCCACTTCTGATACCCTTTGTGATCTTCTAAACTTAAATAAACAATTGCATCGAAATCCCAGTTAAACCCTCAACAGCAAATCCAAATCATGCATTATACAGCACACAAACAAAGTTCGTGTCAGAGACAGCATATGTGGTTAAATGGAACACTAGCACCCAATGTAACACGCAAAAGGTTGGAAGAGAGGGATTAAACAACAAAATATAAGAAGTAAATTTGATTGCTACTTACACAGTTACACAACATAATAGAGGCAGCTTATGCTAAGTTGAACTCAGTTTTATTAATGTTATTGTCGTGGAGAAATCAAACATGACAACAAGCCCAAGTGAAAGAAACAAGAGGACAAGCCATCATAATTATCTTAAATGGACTGGAAGACAAGAAATGCTTTGTAATGCTAGGAACACATAACTTATGGACACAACCAGAAACAAATGTGTCCGGAACTGTTAGATGCACGTGGGATACAACCGGACCTGTGCATCTAATGGTTCCGGACACATCTGTGTCCGGTTGTGTGCATAAGGTATGTGTTCCTAGACTTTTTGTATCAATTTATAGGAAAAAGACTTTGCAACAGTACAGGAAAATATTTATGCATCCGCAGTCCAGCAACAAGTAAAACTGATATATGCTTCCTGTGATGGCTTAGCAGCAGCCCATTCATTCTGCATAGCAACCATCTCATATATACCAAAGTGAGTACCGGAGGAATGGAAAATGAAATATAAACATTCGATTGTTGATACACCCCTTTAAGTGTCGGACTATGACCTCAACAACCCAGTTGGTTTAAAACTGTGAACACAAGTGGGCTAGAAAAGAAGGCGTCTTGTACAATAGTTGGTCGCAGAAGCTAACTCAGTAAGATTATAAGCAAAAAGCACTGTTATAGTGGCTAGAGGCAATTTCATAAACAGTTGCCGTGCAAAGAACATTATCGGTTAAGGAAACAGATCAACGGCAATCAAAATTCGTTGCATGAGTCTAGTGAGGATAACCAACGCACCTGGATCAATAGACCCAACCTTGGACGCGGATTCTTCAGCCGTAGAAACAGAGAAATGGTGACGATGAACAAAGTCAGAGATGGGTCTTCTGGGGGAAAAAACATGAGTTTTTGAACATGCGAGACGGGAAATAGGGGTGGATGCCGACCCTACACTGGCTAATCGTCTGAGTGCCATGACTTCTACCGGAACCCGGACTTGGATTCAGAGTTGAACTAGGCTCCCAACAAATAACGCAGTACACTATAAACACATATAATAATCTACACTTCTTAATTTAATGTTTTAGATACATCTATTTTTATTTTTTTTAACTATAACTATCCGTTTGTCAACATTTAAAATTACTACTATAAAAAGAAAAATATGAAGGACAGAGTAAGAAGAATATATGAGAAGGAAAGATATATTATAGAAAGTCGGATACTTGTAAATAATTTGTTTGAGTATTTTTTGAGAAAAAATATGATAAATATAAGTATATAGATGTTACTTTCGAAATTAATAATAGCATTCTTATAATTAATGATGTTATTTGTATAGATAGAAGGAGATAAAATATAGATAAGAAAATAGGTGTTTAAAATCGAATAAAATTTAAATTTTGAATATTATATCTGGTCCAAAATTGCTAACAAATTTCGAGTATGACAATTCACATTGTCAAATTCGAAACCTAAATTTTATACCCTCATTTAACTGTTACAAAACAGGACCTAATGTACAAACCAACATACAAAGCTCTTCCTTAGGAGAAATAATGATGAATTTTAATTGAGCTATCAATTAAAAGTGTATAAGAATTACTTTACAATAGTTAAAAAAAAAGCTACTTTACTTGTAAGCATGTATTAACATTGAAAACATTTTGCACCCAAAGTAGAAAGAGCTGAGACACTTAATTTGACTTAATTTTTTGGTTCATTTTGGCCATGCTTACATTAATATGATCACAATCGTCAATATATTGGGTGCCAATTGATGAATTGTACATTAATATGATCACAATCGTCAATATATTGGGTGCCAATTGATGAATTGTTTCGAAGAACTAAAAAAAAAAACTATCTTAAAATTATCGAGGTGATACATCTGAAATAGTTATCTCATTTGTAGAAACTGCATCAGCATTTGGTAGGGATTGACGTGATTCCACTACCAAACGTCGAACAGAAAATGCTGGTTGTGAAGGTTGAGGCAATGTTGCATTGTCGCTTCGAAACATAACAGCTACAGATGACATAGTTGGTCTATCTGCGGGGTCTTCTTGGACGCACAACAATCCAATATGGATACACTTCAAAACTTCCATTTCTACACACGACTCCACCAGTACTGGGTCCATCACTTGCATTATTCCTTCACCTTTGCACCATAAATTCCATGCCTGTTGATAATTTGGCAAGTAATTATGAAGTTATAATACGAATAATCGTTGTTCTTTTTACTTTAAAGATAGAGAGACGAGTAGGGAATTAGGAACGTACGAATGTTAGGAGGCTGTGGCCGTGCTCGGAAAGATGAAAGCCGCTATTCTTTTTTCCACTTATGATCTCTAGTAAGAGGACTCCGAAACTGAAAACATCAGATTTAACAGAAAACAGTCCTTCCATAGCATACTCTGGAGCCATATATCCACTGAAAAAGATTATTAAAAAATAATAATAATATCAGGTGAGATGGGTAGACATCTTCGTGTATGAACAATACATAAGTTGAAAACTGAAGAGGCTTACTATGTTCCAACGACTCTGATAGTGTTGGCTTCACTTTGATTTCCACCAAAAATCCTTGCCATTCCAAAGTCTGATATCTTGGGATTCATTTCTTGATCTAATAAAATGTTGCTAACTTTAAGGTCCCTATGAATTACTCTAAGTCGGGAATCCTCGTGCAGATACAGAAGGCCTCGGGCAATCCCATTAATTATGAGAAAGCGTCTCTTCCAGTCTAGTTGTGCAGCTTTAGTTGAATCTAAAAACAAAACAAGCAACACTCAAACTATTTACTAACTGTCTTGTTGGGTTGTATTGCAAATGTCGTATCAATTAATGACTGGAAACTTAAGACAGTTCGTACCAAAGAGGAAGACATCTAAGCTTTTGTTGGGCATGTACTCATAGATTAGCAGTAACTCGTTCCCCTCCAAGCAACAGCCCAAGAGTCTGACAATATTCCGATGTTGTAATCTTGCAATTAGAGATATTTCGTTCTTGAACTCTTCAAGTCCTTGACCGGAATTTCTTGAGAGCCTCTTTACTGCAATTTCATTGCCATCTAGTAATGTACCCTGCAAACAGTTGAGTCATGCAACCCATTGGAATTATAATAATTGATGTCGATTACTTATTCCACCAGGGGGCATTGTTTTCAAATAAAAAAGGCATCTTTTAGCTATAAATCCGCATCTCGTTTTCCAAAACATGAAAAGGACAAAAAAGAAAGAAACACTACAAATTAAGATCATAAATACCTTGTACACTGGACCAAATCCACCTTCTCCAAGCTTATTTTCTTCAGAAAAATGCTTTGTAGCTAAAAGTATAACATCTAACTGAATTGAAGGAAAGTCATGTGGCTTCATGTGCTTTTCTCCTTGTGAATTCTCAGTCATGTAATCATTAACAAGTCTTCCGTGCACCAAGTCAAGCAATTGAACCTCTTGGCTATTTTCTTTCTCTTCAATGAAGATTATACAATTAGCTAGCTGATACGTTACGAGAATATAAAGTATTGCAGCAGGTAAGTAAAACGGCTAAAATGCTGGATTTACCTTCCGCTGTTCTTTTCCTTCTCCTCTGGTAGTAGATACCAGAACCAAGCAGCAGTACCACCACGGATGCTGATACACTGATGCCTATAGTAATCTTTTTCCCTTTATTTCATTCAAAACAGATGGTAATGTTTCAATCTCTCTTTTAAGTAATGCCATTCTATTAACAGCAGTCCAATAGTTGTTGTAAAAGTAAGATCATAACACAGCCGAAAGATGGATATATATTAAAAAAACGTGCACACAAGAAGGAAATTTTTTTATAATCGTAATTAGGGGAATTTGGAATCAGTTGGTATCACGTGTATGTCTTTTGAAAAATGGGCAAATTTATGTACTATTTCATATTTTTGGTAATCTATGTAATACAAATACTTGATTGGAGGTCCAGTATTGGCAGTGACACTTTGTGGACACATGTCTAACACCCAAATTAACTTCGTGGGCATGTGTCTGACACCCAAATCAAAAGTGTTATATTTTTCACATTTGTTTTCATTTGATCACTCGGGAGCCACTCTAAAACACACTAGGAGACTTTGGTACTCTATGGATACTGTTAGCATACTTTATGGACACTAATGGCCAGATCTTCTTTTCATGTGAAAGACAATTGTTTATTGAGTGAAAAGAAACAACCGAGTAGTAAAATATTTTTGCTTGAAATGCTTTATTAAATAATGTACTGAGTAGTGCAAGATATGGGACTAGTTTTACTGGTTTGCAGTTGTTATGGTATATTATATATGTTAGAATAGCTTTCTAGCTTTATTGTTATTAGTCCCACATTGGGTATCTACATATTGTATCCACCACTCTCATTATATAAATAAAGGGTTGAGTGTTAGGGTTGGTTAATACCTTACACACTCTTCTTTCTCTCTCTCTCTCTCTTTATCTCAAACAACATGGTATCAGAGCCATATTCCACCCTAACCCTCTATGTTTAAACCCTAACCATATTCCAGCCGCATAAACCCTAGCTTCCGCCACCATTGCAAACCCTAGCCGCATAAACCCCAACCAGACGCCCCTACTACCAAACCCTTCAAACCCTAGCCGACACCATACCGCCTCTGTTAGCCTTCGGTCCCTTCAAACCCTAGCCGACAGTTCTGGCCGCCCCTGTTAGCCTTCGCCTCTGTTAGCCTTCAAACCCTAGCCGACAGTTCTGGCCGCCCCTATTAGCCTTCGCCCCTGTTAACCCTAACCATGTCCGCTGTTTCCTTCACTTACCGCTGATGCTGTTCTGATGCTGGTCTGGTTCTGGTTCACGTCTCGCACCCTCTGTTGCTGGGATCTTTACTATTTATCTCATGTTAGTCGCTGTTTCAGCGCCCTTTTCAGCGTCCTTTTCAGAGCCCTTTTCAGCGCCCTTTTCAGATGTTAGCCGTTGTTTCATCTTCCGCTGTTCAATGGTGAACCCGACGTGAACTTCTGATGTTTGTCTCTGTTTTCAGTCTTTGGTCTCAGGTTTTTTGAACATCTGATCTGTTTTCAATCAGTCTCTGGTTCTGTTGACCCGCCTGTCACACGGGTGACCCGTGTTCGATCCTCTGGTTCCCGCATCTCTGGTTCTGTTGACTTGGCCTCTGGTTTGATCTCTGGTTTGATCTCTGGCTGGTTTTCAGTGGATAGTTGGTGTTGGTTTCTGTTACTGCATCGTTGGTGTTGCTTGTTGGTGTTGGTGTTGGTGTTAGTTTTGGTATTGCTAGTTGATTTTCACTGGTGTTAGTCGATTTTTTGTTGGTATTGGTTTCGGTGTTGGGTTTCTCCGCTCAAGTTCCTGCTAAATTTTCGTTTGCTATTATTCAGTTGGGTTGATTAATCTGTCGGTGGCGTTCGTGGTGAATTGAGAGTGGTGATTAGTCAGTTGGGTTTCTCCACGTTGTTTTTTGTCCTTCCGCTGTTGCTTCAGTGCTCATCAGGTTCTGTTTATGGTGTTATTTGCTTTGTTGGTTCAAGGTTGCTGGATGGTGTTAAACTTTTGTTGGGTGCTATTTCTTTTGTTGGTTTCTTCTACTGGAGGTCGTGGATGGTTGGTTTATTGGTTGTGTTGATTCCATACGGTGAATAGTAACAAAGTTGATCAGTCTGTTGGTTGTTTGGTTACTAGTGGATTCCGCGTTGGTGTTTGGGTTTGTTAAAGATGAAGTCTACTTCAGTAGTTTCTGGTGTTGTTCGTGTCTCTCGTTCTGGAGGTTCTAGTTATGGTCGCATGTCAGAGGGCGGTGGTTCTGGTTTTCGTCGTGGTCATGGAACCCGATTTTGTACTCATTGTGGGGGTACAAGTCATTCAGTGGAGTATTGTTATGATCTTCATGGTTTTCCTCAGACTCATCCGATTTCTGAGGATACTAGGCAGGTTACTCATTCTTCTGTCAGCAGTAGGGTGACTATTTCTGCAGAGGAGTACCAACGCCTAGTGTCACTTCAGACAGGTTCCTCCATTGCTACGCTATCTCAGACAGGTTCTCCCGTTGCTTGCAATGCAACAGGTTCTTCTCGTTCTTCTAATCATTGGGTTATTGATTCTGGTGCATCCAATCACATGACTGGTACTTCTAATGTTCTTTTGGATCGTCAGTCTTTCGGTAAACCATCTCGTGTTACCTTAGCTGATGGTTCTACCACTAATGTTACTGGTTTGGGTTCTGTTCATGTTACTCCCTCTCTCGCTTTGGACTCCGTACTCCAAGTTCCTCGTTTTCCATTAAATCTAATGTCTGTTAGTAAACTTACCAAATCTTTGAATTGTTCTGTCACATTCTTTCCTAATGGTTGTGTGTTTCAGGATCTCAAGACGGGGAGGAAAATTGGTGGCGGTGTTGAACGTGGTGGTCTATATTACTTTACAGATAATGTTCGCCCTAGTTCTGTTGCTCTTCAGTCATCAGTGTCACCATATCAACACCATTGTCGTCTTGGTCATCCATCACTTCAGAACCTTAAAAGTCTAGTGCCTTCATGTAGCCGTGTGGATGCTTTACCATGTGAAATCTGTGAGTTTAGCGAACATCATAGAGTATCTTTTTATCCTAGGATTGAGAATCGTGCGTCGCATCCATTTGAGTTAGTTCATTCTGATATTTGGGGCCCCACGCATGTTCCTAACATTTCTGGCTTTCAGTATTATGTTATTTTTGTCGATGATTTCTCTCATGTTACCTATCTTTATCTTATGAAAGAGAGATCGGAGTTATCTTCTATTTTTAAGTCGTTTTATATGGAAGTCAAAACCCAGTTTGATACTTGCATTCGCGTATTTCGTTCTGATAATGCCCGTGAATATTTTAAAAATACTCTTTCTCAGTTTTTTGATGATCACGGTATTATCCACCAGTCCTCTTGTGCTTGAACTCCACAACAAAATGGAGTTGCCGAACGCAAGATTCGACATTTATCAGAAGTTATGCGTGCACTGTTATTTCAAATGCAAGTTCCTAAGTCTTATTGGAGTGACGCGGTTCTTACCGCCTGCTATTTGATTAATCGTATGCCCTCTACTGTTCTTAGAGGTCAGATACCCCATAAGGTCTTGTTTCCTAGTCGTCCCCTCCACTCATTACCCCTTCGAATTTTTGGGTGTACGTGTTATGTTCATGCTCTGGATCCTGACCGGAGCAAACTTGACCCTCGCTCCATTAGGTGCATTTTTCTTGGTTATTCTCGGACTCAGAAAGGGTATAAGTGTTATTCTCCATCTTTACGTTGTCATTTTGTGTGTGCTGATGTCACATTTAATGAGTCACTCCCGTTTTATTCGGAGTCTGTTACTGTCAATGATCGGCTTGCATTTGAGTCAGTGTTTCCTATAGCTATCCCGTCAGGTACTGGTCCTCCACCAAAACCTTTACAGGTATATGTTCGTCGTCCTAAACCTCCAATATTGCCCTCTCTGCCTGAGCCACCAGTGTCATCTCCGTCTGTACCATCTGAGCCCACAACCCCACCTTCACCCACCGCTCCGTCTTCTCCTCCGTTGCGGGATCCTGACGACCTTGATCTTCCTATTGCTCTACGTAAAGGTACTCGCACTTGCATTTCTCATCCCATTTCTCACTATGTGTCGTATGATCACTTGTCTCCTTCCCTTCGTGCCTTTACTTCATCAGTTTCTTCTCTATACGTTCCTAACACTGTACAGGAGGCCCTTTCTTTGTCTGAGTGGCGGACAGCAATGGAGACTGAGATGAATGCTCTCCATGACAATGGCACTTGGGAGTTGGTTCCTCTTCCGTCAGGAAAGTCTACTGTTGGTTGTCGATGGGTCTTTACTGTCAAGTATAATCCGGATGGCACTGTTGAGCGCTATAAGGCCCGTCTTGTGGCCAAAGGCTATACCCAGACATATGGGGTTGATTATGCAGAGACCTTTTCCCCAGTTGCCAAGATAAATTCTGTCCGGATTCTTATTTCTCTTGCTGCTAATCTGGGTTGGCCGTTATTTCAATTGGATGTCAAGAATGCATTCTTACATGGTAATCTGCTCGAGGAGGTCTATATGGAGCAACCTCCTGGGTTTGTTGCTCAGGGGGAGCGTTCTAGAGTTTGTCGTCTTCGCAAAGCTTTATATGGTCTGAAGCAATCTCCTCGAGCTTGGTTTGGTCGGTTTAGTGATGTTGTGCTGTAGTTTGGTTTGCGTCGATCCCATTCAGATCACTCTGTCTTCTCTCTTTAGTCAAAGCGTGGGAAAATAGTGTTAATTGTGTATGTAGATGACATCATTATTACTGGAGATGATCAGAAAGGTATTGATGAGTTGAAGCAGTTCTTACAGCGTCAGTTTCATACTAAAGATTTGGGTAAGCTACGGTATTTTTTGGGTATTGAGGTAGCAAGATCCAAGGATGGAATCAGTTTGTCCCAACGGAAGTATGCATTGGATATTCTTGAGGAGACAGGTTTATTGGGAGCAAAACCTGTGGAGACCCCAATGGATCCTAATGTAAAACTTTGTGTTGATCAGGGGGAGATATTTTCTCATCCAGACCGGTATCGTCGTTTAGTTGGTAAGTTAAATTACCTTACCAATACACGTC
The DNA here is from genome assembly GCA_019985065.2 of Arctostaphylos glauca. Taxonomy (NCBI): domain Eukaryota; kingdom Viridiplantae; phylum Streptophyta; class Magnoliopsida; order Ericales; family Ericaceae; genus Arctostaphylos; species Arctostaphylos glauca. The sequence goes on along the minus strand of JAHSPW020000001.1, from coordinate 17,417,841 downwards.
CTGATATTTCTTTTGTTGTGAGTATGGTGAGTCAGTTTATGTCAGCTCCTCGGCTTCCACACTGGGAAGCTTGTCTTCGTATTGTGAAATATCTTAAGGCTCATCCTGGACGTGGGCTGTTTTATCGATCTAATGGTCATTTGCGTGCCGAAGCTTTTACCGACGCAGATTGGGCAGGATCACTATCTGATAGGCGGTCCACTACTGGGTACTGTACTTTTGTTGGAGGCAATTTGGTCACATGGAAAAGCAAGAAACAAACAGTGGTCGCAAGATCCAGCGCAGAAGCGGAATATCGAGCCATGGCACACACATCTTGTGAGATTGTATGGTTAAGAGCCTTCCTCGCGGAGTTAGGTTTTGATGTGGAGTTGCGTATTCCTATGTTCTGTGATAATCAAGCGGCTATACATATTGCTTCAAATCCGGTATTCCATGAGAGAACAAAACACATTGAGGTAGATTGTCACATTGTTCGTGAGAAGATAGATGGTGGTGTGTTATCTACTCCATTTGTGTCTACAGGAGCTCAGTTGGCTGATATTTTCACCAAGCCGTTGTTTAAACCCCGTTTAGAGTTTATATGTAACAAGCTGGGATTTTGTGATATTTATTCTCCAGCTTGAGGGGGAGTGTTAGAATAGCTTTCTAGCTTTATTGTTATTAGTCCCACATTGGGTATCTACATATTGTATCCACCACTCTCATTATATAAATAAAGGGTTGAGTGTTAGGGTTGGTTAATACCTTACACACTCTTCTTTCTCTCTCTCTCTCTCTTTATCTCAAACAACAATATATTTGTATTCCTGTCCCCAACTTGTGGTGTGGAATATTTGGCGATTTAGGTATCCAAGTGTGTGTGTTGTACTCATGTCAGATCTTGGTATGGATGCTACATAGTTGGTAATGCTTTTGGTAGTGCAAACTAATTTGAAATTATGTATCCAAAACATTTCGCAGCATACTCATTTTTGCGAGATCAAGTGCCACTTCTATGAGAAGAACAGAGGGAATTGTGTTTATGTATGAGTGAGCGTACTGAGCAATCCTCAGAGTGTATTAAGAATTATGCCTCCCTGAGTCACCAACTAAATGACCAAGACATAAGGGCATCCCTATTGGACAGCTAAAGTTTGATACGGCCGAAACTGGTGCTTGTTTAAGTGCTTGCAAATTACCATATTATACATAAGTTGCTCTAATGTTGTAGCTAAAAACACCTCCTTATCTTTCTGTGGCTCATTTCGTTATGGAGAAAGAAGAGGCATTAGGCAACAACTGTGAAAAGGGCTTTTTGTCACATACATGTGGTAAGTTACTGGTTTATAACACGGACACGCTTCCAGCATCTCACAATAGGCTCTCAGCTTTGTTTTGGGTCTACCGTCCACCCATGGGTATCCCAACGTACGGAATTGTAATTGCATTGTTTCATAGAATATCAATGCAAGCAAAACTACTTGGAAAAAGGATACGGGACTGCATCAAGGGACTCTGTTCTCATCCAGTCTCTATCCCCTCCAGTTTGGTCCATACAGTTTTGTCCACAACAATGATCAAAACTATTCATATTATACCCCTGTCTATTCCCTCCAGTTTGGTCCACAAAAATGATCAAAACTATTCATATTATACCCTTTATTGAGAATGTCATTCCTGCAAAAAAAATTAGTTTAAAATTAATTGGACACTGATAACTAAGCGAACAAAACACATTTGTGGTGGAAAAAATGAGTGCCACAAATGATTGTGAAGCAAAAATTGCTCAACTTTTTTTCTCTACAAATGTGTTTGGTTCGCATAGCTATCGTTGTCTGATCAAACTAATTTTTTTTGTAGGATGACCTCTCTATAACATGAGTGGTTTTGATCGCCGTTGTGGATTCCAGATAAAGCCAAAATGATCTAAAATTGGACCAAATTAGTGTTGTTTTGACAGAATTTTCTGATGTAAGAATTATTTCACTTGTAACGTTGTACCCTTCTATATGCGCCCCTTGTTGCCTGCTGGACGCCTGCACCCCCACACCAAGGTACCGTATGAGGATCATTTCCTTGCCAACTGTGACCCCACCTCCCCACTTTTTGCATGCATCATTTCGGAGTGTAACGGTCACTGATCAACTTTTCAGCAAAGGAGATGTTCTTCTTGGTCAATATGGTCGCCTGTGACGTTCTTCTTGGTCAATATGGTCGCTTATGCTGTACAACTCTTCAAACTCGACCTCTTCTCATTGCTCTGAGCTTCTTTTTGAACTTTCTAGAGCCATTGCATATAATTGAATCCACCACTCTACGCTTGGATATCGCCTTGGGTCCTGTGACTTCTTTCGCGCCTACTTCGTGTGCATCTTTGCGACCTCTTTGCTCCCTGTTCACCTTGACAGCTAGACTTGTGATTGACAGCATCTCCTCCTGTCACAACACTCCCTTCCGGCCTGTACAGATTTCCCAACTTCCTTCTTTGCAGCACTAATTTGCCTCCCTTAAGAACTTTAAGAGTTCCTCCTTCAGCTAAGAATTTGCAGCCTTTGTCATCAATTCTTCTGAGAGAAACCAAATTCTTCTTCAATCCCGACACATTCGGACATCTATTAGCAACACTTTCCTTCCATCTAGCATACGGAATCTTACTGTCCATTTACCAACAATTTTGCTAGCTGAGTTGTTGGCCATCTGGACAATTCCCCCATCGTATGCCGTGTACTTTGTGAAGCTTTTATTGTCAACGCACATATGGGTTGAGCAACCTGAGTCTAACTCCTCTCTCGGTTTCACTTGTTGTTACTATGAGAGCATCAGCCAAATCAGCCTCACTGATGAACGTCGAACCTGATAAAGCCACTACTGCTTGTGAAGTTTGGCCTCTCTCCATATCTACTACATACTTGGAGCAATTCTGCCTAATATGCTCTTTCCCTTTGCAATGATAGTAGATATACTCCTTATGGTCTCTCTAACTGGACCTTCCTCTATTAGAACTCTATTGGCTCTGTGAAAGTATCCTATTGCAATCCTATTGCAATCCTTTATTTTAGGCAGTTTATTGAGATCGTATCGGGATCAAATCGGAATAGTATCGGCAGCACCCTTATTTGTAGCATTATTTGTTATTTAATCTTATCTTGTTTGTTATTTAATCTTATCTTGTTAAGGGTAGTTTAGTAATTACATTAATTAGGGTTAGGTAGGCTTTTCTCTATATAAGCCGTTTATCTTTTCATTGTAATCACTTCTTCCAATGGAATAATACAGAACGTTAGTTTCTTGTCTCTCCCTTTGTATAGCTATCATGGTATCAGAGCATGTTTTCGATCCTGTATCAGTCTCCTCCCATCACTATTTCCCGCAATCAGTTGTCTCTCCTCCCTCTACCGTACCATACAACAGCCTCCCTCTCCTTTCATCGCACCAGCAGCAGCAGCATCTCTGTCCTTTCTCTTTGAACATCAGTAGCAACAACAACTTCCAGCAGTGACATCAGTAGCCTCTGGCCTCCAGCGACCCTCGCCGGAGCTTCATCGACCTCCGAACAGCCTTCTTTGGTGCTGTTAACTTCAGATCTGCAAAGCCCAATATGTTTGGGCACTTCTTTGCACTCCAGCATCCTTGCCAGAGCTCCGTCAGCACTCCGGCATCCATGTTGGAGCTCCGTTAGCCTCCGGCGACCTCGACAGAGCTCTGTCAGCCTCCAAAGACCTCTATTTTTCTTATCTCTTTAGAAATCTGATCTGTGAGCACTTTCTGGAACTCCTCTGAACTCTGGCATCCTTGTCGGAGCTTCGTCAGTCTCCGGCGACCCTCGCCAGAGATCTGGCAGCCTCCAATGACTCTGTTTTTGGCTGTTCTTGGCTATTTTGGCCCCGTTTCTGAATCTGTCTCCTCTGTTTTGCAGTCTGTCCCCCCCCCCCCCGCGCGCGCGCGCGCGCGCGCATCTCTCTCTTTTCTCTATGTTCTCCTTATTTTTCTCTCTAGGTATCTCTGTTGATGGCCCGTATGAGCATCCGTGAGCTCTGAACCTCTGCACCTCTACCTCCATAATCTCTCTCTCTCTCACGGAAAATACCTCTGATCTCTGTCTCAGTATCCCCTGACTTGTTTCAGTATCTCTGTCTGATTTCGTAGGTGCATTATTTTCTGAACACTAGGTCTCTATCTCTCTCAACCCAGTTCGTAGTTGTAAGTTCTCTAAAATCTGCAATCTAAATCTATTCGGTATTGGTATTGGTATTGGTATTGGCATTGGCAATGGTTTGGTATTGTTTTGAAGTAGGCTTTGCAATATTCAGCGCATGTTGGCATTGGCACTGGTAGTGGATTTGCAATCGTATAGGTATTGGCTTTGCACTGTTCAGCGCAGATTGGTATTGGCCAGAACGTTAGTTTCTCGTCTCTCTCTTTGTATAGCTATCAGGCTCTGCTCTAACTTCTACCTTTACCGTGCACAACATTGATTTGTAAAATCGTCGTTCATAACGGTGCCAATGCCTGTCACCTCCCTTCGCGCTTCCTCGCTGAAGAGGGCATCATTGACCATTCCTACTGTCAATTTTCCATCTAGTGCCGAATTACTGAGAGAAACTACCAAAGTCTCCCAATTGTCTGGAAAGGAACTGAGAAGTAATAAAGTATGCGTCTCATTGTCGAACTTCAATTCGACACTAGCCAATTGGTTCACCAAGTCCTGAAACTGACTAGTGTGCTCCGCCACTGAACTTCCACTCCGGAGCTTCAGATTTACTAGCCTCCTCATTAGCAGCACCTTATTTCGTGATGATGTCTTTGACTGGTACATCACCTCCATCTTCGTCCACATGGAATAGGCGCACGTCTTTTGGGCGATATGATGGAACACCTCGTGCCCAACACACTGTCGGATCATCCCGGTTGTCTTCCGATTGAACTTCTTCCAGTCTTCCTCCTTCATGCTATCTGATTTGATACCTTCATACTCTAGAGAGTTATACAAATCCCTACAGAATAACACATCCTCCATCCGAGGCTTCCAGATTGAATAATTGGTCGCCATTAATAGGATCATGGAG